>OY740788.1:22420164-22578203 GCA_963514005.1 Raja brachyura
TCTGGGCTATTAACACTTCTAACATTATTTAAAAAATCTCAAGGTCTATATTTCATCCTGAATGGTGATAACTGAAATTATAATTTTGATTCTTCTGCAGATGATGGATTTTCAAACTCTCATCGAAAACAAGTTTCGGCTAAGTGTTGATGGTGGGGCAAAAGAAGAAAACTCTAAAGAGGCCCGGGTGAAATTTAAGTAGCTCTTCAACAGATTATCAACTCCTCAGATAATAGGGGACCAAAATAAATTAAGAAACAATGTGATTGGAAGCTACTTTTTCCATGTATTGTATGAAAAAGACGGTTAAAGAAAACAGTTAACATGGTATCTCTGTATTATATATATGAAAGGTCTGATAGTTAATAGGCATTGGAGTTATAATGCAGAAACGGTCATTAATTATCTATTAAGCAAAAACCAAAAGAATGAAGGTAGTTGCAGCTTTACATTGGATGGTGCCTCTCAGTGATAAAAACTAGTTACTGCAATATGGCTGCATTTATATTCTGGAGAGACACAAAAAGCTGGAGTAACTCAACAGGTCAGACATCATCTCTGGAGAAAAGGAATAGGTGACGATTCGGGTCGAGATCCTAGTCAGGGGAAAGGGAAAAGAGAGTTATAGTCAGTGATATAGAGAGATATAGAACAAAAAAGATATTCGAAGAAGTAATGATGATAAAGGGAACAGGCCATTGTTAGCTGTGATTAACATTGGATACTCTGATTAACTTTACAGCAAAACAAGGTCCCAAATAGTTTACTGCTACTTGTCCTTCTCCAGCCTAAGAAGTAGGTGCCCAGATTTTACATCGGTATCATTATATTTGGAAGTGATTGCTGGAACTTCTCGACACTTTGTTCAATGTTGCAGTTAATCCAGTTTGAGTTAGCAATTCAGAATGACTTGCAACTACCTTTGACATACTCTTTCTATATAAATTGGTAATTACAATATATAGATATTTGGTGATTTAATGAGTTCAGCCTTTTATTCTCTTTGTCAGCTTACAACCCAGCAATGTGAATTTTGATTTATCTAACATCAATTAACCCTTGCATTCCCTCTCTCTCTGATTCTCCCCCACCCTAGTCTTCTTGCTAATGTCACCGTTTGTTTTCCTTTGTTATCACCTTGTCCCCAGCCAACAATGGACCATTGTGAGCTCCACCTTTCCTGAGTCATTGATGCAGGCTCAGCTTTGTTCTGTACCTTCCCACACCTCCGGTGTCCCCCTCCCTGACTCTCAGTCTGATCAAAAGTCATGACCCGAAATGTCGCCTATTCCTTTTCTCCAGAGATGCTGCCTGCCCCGCTGGGTTACTCCAGCATTTTATGTTTATCTTTAATCTCTTTGTCATCTGTACATTATTGATTTTTTTATTTACCGCGGTGCTGCTTCTTCTACAGGCAGTAATTATTGAAGAGCGCACCCCCTGAGGTGAGGACTGTACAGAGCTGGTCGGTGGAGGGGGGGGGGGGGGGGGGGGGGGCAAAGGAACAACTCCAGGATTGTAGACTGGAGTCTGTAGACTGGGCAATGTTCAGCGACTTTGCAACGGACCTGAACGAATACACCACAGCCGTTAGAGACTTCATAAAGAAATGTGTGGAGGACTGCATCCTCCAAAAACCATCCGAGTGTTTCCCAATCAGAAGCTTTGGATGAACTTTGAGGGAGAGGGCCGGCGGGAGCGGATACGGGGGTCCGGGCGAACGCGTGTGAGCTGAAGCCGAGGTTTGTAAACGTTGCTCCAACCCCCGGTCCGGCCCTCCGTGTATTGTTCATCGCGTCTCCCCGGAGAGAAGGGTGGAGCCAGGGCTGTGTGCGTGAAGCACGGTGACTGGAGGGGTGGAACGCTGCCCTGGGATGGTGAGGGACCTCCCCCTTCTCCATTCCCCCTCCCCGTCTACCCCTTTCTTCCCCCTCCACCCTCTCTTCACTCCTCTCTCCCCCCTCCACCCGGGGTAATCTATCTGAGCCGAGAGTAGATTATTTCAAAGATCCTATAGCGGATCTTTGGATTTCTCTAGCGCGGGGCCCCCCTTAGGCATGGGGCCCAACTTGGAACAATCAGTCCAATCGGCTTAAGGCCGGCTTGATTGTGGGCAGTTTTGGTTGCCACGGTAGAGGAAGGAAGTGGAGTCTTTGAAAAGGGTGCAGTGGAAGAATACCAGAATGATGTATGAATTAGGGGGTATTAGCTTTAGGGTGAAGTTGGGCAGACTTGGATTGTTTTTTCTGGAATGCCAATGGGTGCAGCAAGACCTGATAAAAGTGTGGACAATTGAGAGGTATAGACAGGATCCCTACAAAAACCTTCTGATTGTTCCCCAATCAGAAGCCTTGGATGAACCGCACTCTTCTGAAGACCAGATACCGGACATTCATGTCTGTTGATACAGTGGTCTACAAGAAGTCCAAATATGACCTTGGTAAGGCCATCAAAAAGGCCAAAAGAGACCTCTGCTCCAAACTGGAGGATGAGACAGATGTTCGGCAGCTGTGGCGGGACTTGAATGCAATCGCCTCCTACAAGGCAAGATCAGGAGGCAGCTCGAATGTCGGCATAGCATCACTCCCTGATGAGCTCAATGCGTTTTAAGCACACTTTGATAGGGATAACACTGATGTGCCTTCTCGAGCCCCCAATCGCTGTGATGGTATTTCAGTCAGTGTCACAGAGGCCGACGTCAGAAAATCTTTCAGAGGGGTGAACCCTTGAAAAGCGCCTGGACCTGATGGTATCCCCGGTCGTGTTCTAAAAACCTGTGTGGATCAACTGGCTGGAGTTTTTACGGACATTTTCAACCTCTCACATCTGAGGTCTTAGGTTCCCACCTGCTTTAAAAGGGCATCAATTATACCGGTGCCCAAGAAGAGCAAGGTGACATGCCTCAATGACTATCAACCAGTGGCACTAACGTCTGTGGCGATGAAGTGCTTTGTGAGGGTGATCATGGCGCAAATCAACTCCTACCTCGACAAGAACCTGGACCCACTGCAGCTCGCTTACAGCCACAACAGATCAATGGTGGATGCGATCTCGCTGGCTCTCCACTCCGCTGTGGACCACTTGGACAACAAACGCTCATATGTCAGGCTGTTATTCATTGATTGCAATGCAATCATCCCCTCCAAGCTGGTTACCAAACTCGCAGAACTGTGTCTCTGCGCATCTCTCTGCAATTGGATCATCGACCTCCTCATTCACAGACCACAAACTGTTCGTATTGGTGGATATGTGTCAGCCTCGCTAACAATCAGCATGAGAGCACCTCAAGGCTGCATGCTCAACCCCCTGCTGTACTCACTCTATACTCATGACTGCATAGCCGGTCATAGTGCGAACTCCATCATCAAGTTCGCTGACGACACCACTGTTGTGGGACATATCACTGATCGGGACGAGTCAGAGTGTAGAAGAGAGATCGACCGACTGACCAAATGATGCCAGCACAATAACCTGGCCCTCAACACCAGCAAAACCAAGGAACTGATTGTGGACTTTGGAAGGGGTAGGATGGGGACCCACAGTCCCGTTTATATCAACGGGTTGATGGTTGAAAGGGTCAAGAGCTTCAAATTCCTGGGCGTGCATATCTCTGAAGATCTTTCCTGGTCCGAGAACACTGGTGCAATTATAAAGCAAGCACATCAGCGCCTCTACTTCCTGAGAAGATTACGGGGAGTCGGTCAAGGAGGACTCTCTCTTACTTCTACAGGTACACAGTAGAGAACATGCTGACCGGTTGCATCATGGCTTGGTTCGGCAACTTGAGCGCCCAGGAGCGGAAAAGACTACAAAATGTAGTAAACACTGCTCAGTCCATCATCGGCTCTGTCCTCCCTTCCATCGAGGGGATCTATCGCAGTCGCTGCCTCAAAAAGGCTGGCAGCATCATCAAGCACCCACACCATCCTGGCCACACACTCATCTCCCTGCCACCTTCAGGTAGAAGGTACAGGAGCCTGAAGACTGCAACGACCAGGTTCAGGAATAGCTGCTTCCCCACAGCCATCAGGCTATTAAACTCGGCTCAGACAAAACTCTGAACATTAATAGCCCATTATCTGTTTATTTGCACTTTATCAGTTTATTTATTCATGTGTGTATATATTTATATAATGGTATATGGACACACTGATCTGTTCTGTATTCATGCCTACCTACTATGTTCTGTTGTGCTGAATCAAAGGAAGAATATCATTGTCCTCTCAGGGACACATGACAATAAACTCTCTTGACTCTCTTGACTTGACTTTTGGGGCAATTTGGGGCCACATCTTTTTTACCCAGAGGTTGCTGGTTTTATTTTTGTCTTTATTTTACTTGCTGAACATTATACTTTAAAATTAATTCTACATTATTTTATCATCTTGAAACGTCAAGGCCACATAATTCTGTTTCTGACTCATCAAAAAAGGGCCTGTCGCACTTACGTGTCCTTGGCACGCTAATTACGCGACCTCGAGGCGCAAGGGCATCGTATGGCCATGCGGGGCCGGTCCCACTGAGAAGTGCGGAGGGATATGTAGTTATGCGCGACATCGCATGGGGCTCCAAAATTTTTGTAGTGAACGAAATCTTTGCGCGCCAACGACCTGTCGCGTAACTGATGGCCAAAGTGGGACAGGCCCAAGACCCTGCCGCGACACAACGTCTCACCTGTAACAGCAGCAGAACCAGGCAAACGATCGCCGAACTCGGCCTGGGGCTCACGGACGTTGCAGTCTGGATCCGCCCCCACTTTTTCTCTCAGAGCGGGGCAAAGAAAATTGAAGATAGACACAAAATGCTGGAGTAACTCAGCGGGACCGGCAGCATTTCTGGAGAGAAGCAATGAGTGACGTTTCGGGTCAAGACCCTTCAGACTGAAGAAGAGTCTCGACACGAAACTTCTCACCAGAAATGCTGCCAGTCCCGCTAACTTGCTCCTGCATTTTGTGTCCATCTTCAAATGACCTCACGCTCTCCAGAAGGCTGTGCGGGTGCATGAAATCGCGTGCGACCTTCGCGGGACCGTCGTGGCTCAACGCGACCACAAGGTTGCGTAATTTGCTTGCCAAGTAAATGTAAGTGGGACAGGCCCTTTACTGTTCACAGAACTTTCTGTTTTTAGTCTCTTTCCAGCATCTAGACTATTTATTTTAATTAACTCATTACTTAGTGTCCCCTTTTGATGACAATTCTCTGAATCGATCTTTGTCTCAACTTTATTTTTAAATTATAATTTCCCTTTAGGTAGACAAAAATGCTGGAGAAACTCAAAATGTCGCCTATTCCTTCTCTCCATAGATGCTGCCTCACCCGTTGAGTCTCTCCAGCAATTTGTCTACATTCGATTTTTTCAGCATCTGTAGTTCTTTCGTAAACATTTCTCTTAAGGTATCTCTTTTAAACTTAATTCATTAATATTCTTTTTATGCTTCTTTTAACATTTGGCATCTTCAGAAACTCCCACATACAATGCACCAATACTTCAGGTTAGCACTTGCCATGACTAATTTTCTTAAAATAAAAATGGAAAATGCTGCAAACACTTGGTGACTCATGCAGCATCTGTGGACAAATGAATAGTTAATGTTGCACGTCAATGGGAGGAACGGACTTATTCAAGAAAGAAGCAGAGTGGACAGAGGTACATTCTGGTTGTATAGGTATGTCTATGATAAAGACTATCCCTGTCTACTGATACTCTCCTCCCACTAGTGGAGCTGGTCCTTTCCTTTCACAACTTTTCATTTGACTCCTCCCATTTCCTCCAAATCCAAGGCGTAGCTATGAGCCCAAGCTATGCCTGCCTGTTTGTAGGGTATGTCGAACAATCCTTGTTCGAGGCGTACTGTGGCCCTATCCCCGAACTCTACCTCCGCTACATCGAAGACTGCATTGGTGCTACCTCCTGCACCCACACACAACTCACTGATTTCATCCATTTCACCACTAACTTCCATCCGACACTCAAATACACCTGGATCATTTCCGACATCTCCCTACCATTTCTAGACCTCACTATCTCCATCGCAGGTGACAGATTACTGACCGACATCTACTATAAACCCACTGACTCCAATGGCTATCTGGACTACACTTCTTCCCACCCTGCTTCCTGTAAGGACTCCTTCCCTTACTCCCAATTCCTCCGTCTACACCGCATCTGCACTCAGAATGAGGTGTTCCAAACCAGGGCATCGGAGATGTCCTCATTCTTTAGGGAATGGGGGTTCCCCTCTTCTACTATAGATGAGGCTCTCACCAGGGTCTCTTCTATACCCTGTAACTCTGCTCTCACACCCCATCCTCCCACTCATAAGAAGGGCAGAGTCCCCTTTGTCCTCACCTTCCACCCTACCAGCCGTCACATACAACAAATAATCCTCTGACATTTTTGCCACCTCCCACGTGATCCCACCATTGGCCACATCTTCCCATCTCCTCCCCTTTCGGCTTTCTGCAGAGAACGCTCCCTCCGTAACTCCCTGGTCAATACGTCCCTTCCCACCCAAACCATCCCCTCTCCTGGCACTTTCCCTTGCAAATGCAGGAAATGCTACACTTGTCACTTTACCTCCCCCCTTGACTCCATCCAAGGACCCAAGCAGTCTTTCCAGGTGCGGCAGAGGTTCACCTGCACCTCCTCCAACCTCATCTATTGCATCCGCTACTCTAGGTGTCAACTGCTCTACATCGGTGAGACCAAGCGTAGGCTTGGCGATCACTTCGTCCAACACCTCTGCTCGGTTCGCAATAACCAACCTGATCTCCCGGTAGCTCAGCATTTCAACTCCCCCTCCCATTCCGAATTCAACCTTTCTGTCCTGGGCCTCCTCCATGGCCAGAGCGAGGCCCACCGTAAATTGGAGGAGCAGCACCTCATATTTCGCTTGGGTAGGTTACACCCCAGCGGTATGAACATTGACCTCCAATTTTAGTTAGTCACTGCTTTCTCCTTCTTTCCCCTCCCCTTCCCAGCTCTCCCACAGGCCCACTGTCTCTGCCTCTTCCTTTCTTCTTCCTGCCCCCCCCACCCCAACATAAGTCTGAAGAAGGGTCTCGACACGAAACGTTGCCTACTTCCTTCGCTGCATAGATACTGCCTCACCCGCTGAGTTTCTCCAGCATTTTTGTTTATCTATGATAAAGACGATCTGATTGGGATTCGGGAAATTGAAACTCTCACAGTGAGAGACGAAGGTGTCATGCATATAAATGGAAAGGGACTGGACCAGAGGAGAAAGATGAAGAATTTAGTTTGAGGGTGCAACAGTAGGTTGTAACAATGGGTCTGCCTGGACAGTGCTAACTATAGATTTTTGGCAGTGGAAATGGGCTGTGCAAGGTCAGGTAACAAGGCTGGAAACTGTGGAGGGAAGATCTGCCCAGGAAAGAAGCTGTGTGAGTGGGAGATAATGGATTAATAGAATATAGAAAATAGCATAGTGCAGCATAGGAACAGGCCCTTCAGTTTCCAATGTCTGTGCAAAAAATAATGTCAGAATAAACTGACCTCATCTGCCTCATCCTTTCCTCTCCATTCCCTGCATGTGCCTATCTAAAAGCCTCTTAGATGCCACTCTCGTATATTCCATCAGCCATGATAGTGTGAAACTTGCCCCGCATATTTCCTTTAAGCTTAGCTGCTCTCACCTCACCAAGCAACATACTGGTAAAACTCTTCTGCATCCTTTCCATATCTTCCACATTCTTCCTGCAATGGATCGATCAGAACTCCAAATACCGCCTAACCAAAGTTGTATAGAGCTGTATAATTTATTCTTGACTTACACTCAATGCCCCAACAAATAAATGTGAGGATATTATATGTCTTCTTTACCACTTTATCTACTTGTGTAAGGACCAGTGGACATGTGGCCCGAATATCCTTCTGCATATTAATGCTGTTAAGGGTCCTGCCATCAACCTTATGCCTTCCTCTTACATTCCACCTCCCAAAGTGCAACACCTCACACTTGCTTGGATTAAATTCCGTCTGCTATTTCTCCATCCCTTTCTATATCTTGTTGCACACTTTGACAGCCTTCCTCACTGTTCTTACTTGATGTTCAGTGGTGAGGTCATGGACTAGGGGGAGGTATGAAGAAGCGTTTGAGAGCTACCAGACCCAGGTAACTTCCGTCATCATTTTTTAACTTTCAAATTTTGTACATTTCCTTTTTTTATGTTTCCACATCGCATCTTGATTTGATTTGCTCTTACCAAAACCAAATGTTTTATTTCCTTCCTCATTAAGATCTAGTAGAAAGATATGAATCTTATCCAAAATTAAAATTCATAATAAGTGGAACATGTGCACTATTTTATCGGATGTATTTGGAAACCATTATAAAATTGCAGAATAAAAAAAAGTGGTTAATTTGTTATTGTGTTATTGTTATAATTTTATATTGTGTTCAGTTTTGGGCAAAATGTTATTTCAAGCTGGAAAAGGTGCAGAGATGATTTACGAGGATGTTGTCAGGACTGGAGGGCATGAGCTATACAAACAGGTTGAGCAGGCTTGGAGGATGACGGGTGATCTTATAGAGGTGTACAAAATCATGAGAGGCATAGATCGGGTAGACGCACAGAATCTCTTGCCCAGATAAGGGGAAATCGTGAACCAGAGGATAGGTTTAAGATGAGGGGGGGAAGAATTAATATCAACCTGAGGGGTAACTTCTCTGTGGTGGGTGGATGTAACGAGCTATTGGAGGAGGTAGTTGAGTCAGGTTTGTAATGATGCCCTCTCTAGACATAGTCAAAAAGCACAGAAACAGACCGTTCGGTCCAACTTATCCATGCAGACCAAGATGGCCCATCTACACTAGTCCCACCTGCCTGCGTTTGGCCCAGATATCTTTAAAACTTCCC
The DNA here is from genome assembly GCA_963514005.1 of Raja brachyura. The sequence goes on from OY740788.1 coordinate 22,429,045, forward strand.
TATCAATGTAGCTGTTGTTTTAAATGTCACAATTACCTAATACAGGTATGCATCGTGTATGAAACATTTATACAGGTATACGGATAGGATAGGTTGAGGGATATGGACCAAAGGCAGGCAGATGGGATTAGTGTAGATGGGACATTTTTGTCGGTGTGGACAGCTCGGGGCGAAGGGCTTGTTTCTACCTCTCCATTACTCTATTGTTCAGTCAAAACGTTGAAGATGAAAAATTGAAATAAGTCCCCCAATTTACTGCAGTAATGTCTTGTTTGCATGGGCGGACATGACTCCGTCGTCTGCCGCTCGCACGCCAACACGTTGCCGCCGGCTTCTTGAATGCAGCAGCAGGACTGAAGCACCTTTTCAGTGGGTGAGGATGTGCTTTGTGATTGGAGAGGCACATCCCACGGGATGCCCGACAGCGCTGACGAGTGCAGGTGGAAAGCAGAACGATGGCAGCGGCTGCGACCCAAGCAGATTATTCTCGCATCTGGATTGCTTTGAAGAGACTGGATCTGAATGGTAGGCGCGCCGCCAGAAAAGACTCCGGGCGAAATCCCTATTCATTTTGCTATTGCATACATTGGGGAAACAAGTGAAACAGTGCCCTCAAATGGTTGAACTTAATATGTCCGTGCGTGTATATTTATTGACTCCGGCCCTCTCATAGAAAGAAATAAACTGAAAGGGGATGAGTCTGATCACAACGTTGGTGTCGTGCCCTGAGTTGAAAGTCATAAAGACCATTTTGTTAATGTACCACATGTTAACTCTTGACAACCATTCCTATTGGCACAGTAACTCGTCTCATTCTTAAAGATTTTTACTTTTGTGAGAGGTCTGGGATATATGACCTAACAATTTAGACCAAAATCCCTGACTTTAGACCAATAGTTCAGACTGATAATCCCGGCCGTACTGTTTTGTTTTAATCCTGCAACTTCAACAATTTACAGAGCGGAATATTATTGACATGAAACAGGCAAGGAAGATCTATAGATTTTTTAATTACGTTATTGTATCATCAAGTACTTGCATCGTTTTAAATGTCAATATTGTGTGAATGCACAATAATAATAATAATAATATATTTTATTGTCATTACATATAAGTGCAACGAGATTTGGTTTGCAACTTCGAAATTCACTGCAAATTGCATTGTACAATTGTTTTCCGTTCCTTTACTGATGAATATTGACCTAGAAGGAAGCTGATAACAAAGGTCCAAGGATTACGTTGTGGATTTTTTCCCTGATATTATTTGCTGCCAAACATTTCAAGAAGATTTCTAACTTCCCACTGCCTTGGAAGACAAGTTGGCAGGGTAGCTAATAACATAAACCATGATAATTTGTTTTATCATTCTCCACTAGTCTTTGCCATCCCTAAAGCTGTTAGCGATTTAATGCTACAAATCAACATAGAGAATCATCGAACTAGAGTAAATAGGAGCACAAGTAGGCGGTTGGTGATTCAAGCTTGCATCGCCATTGAGTGTAATTATGACTGATCCTTCATTTCAGTACTACACTCCTAAACTCTCCCCATACCCTTTACTGTTATTTGTGCAGGGAAATGTTTCTATTTTCTTTTCAGGCTTATTTAGCAACTTAGCCTCTACAATCCTCTGTAGTAATTTAGCCCACATATTCACCCGTTGCATGAACATATTTCTCCTCATCACTATCTTTGAACCTTTGCCTGATTAATCACCATGAGCATTGCAACATATCGCCCAGTTGCTTTGAATACAATATATAAAGATATACTGGGTGTCTTCAGGAATATATCATCATCGTTGAAAACATCAATATTGTGTGAATGCATATTTCACTGCAAATTGCATTGTACGATTGTTTTCCATTCCTTTATATTACCTTACAATGCAATGAACGACAGTGATTGCAACTTCTACTGAAGTGTGGATGGCCGTTGGCTTGCTAGGATGTAATCCACCCTTTGACAGGACTTGTTTTTGGTCCTGCTGGGGGTCCACAGCCCCCTCTTCACCTGGCAAACCAGGTAGGGGAGACGGTTTAGTCGCCGACTATCCAACCATGGAGCAGGTAGCACGGGATTACATGGTACCCATGGCGGGGGGATCTCCCCCCTGACCTGTAAATATCAGGAATATAAAGTTTGTAAATGTGGTCCTTTTTGTTCTGTTTGATTTCCCCATCTTGGAATTTGTTCCTCACTGTCCTGGAAATCAGTGAGCCCGAATGGTAGTACTTGTAGTACTTACAGCTCACAACTTTGAGAAATGTCCTGCTTATAATCTGTGTTAAATAGTTACAGGGAAAATCACATATGAACTTGCTATGTTGAGGGCGGTATTGTATGATAGACTTCAATGTTCTCCAAACTTTATTCTATTTTGTTCATTTATATAACTTATTAAATGACCACATTATAATGGCGTAGAGGGGCCTGGATTTAAAAAAAACATGAAAATGGTGCACATAACCCAAACCGAATAAAGTCGATATATCCTTTTAGTTATTTTCATGGCAGTTGACTGAACTTTTCCCATCTTGGAGAATTGTCTGAAGGCTCTCGACCCGAAACGTCACGCATTCCTTCTCTCCAGAGATGCTGCCTGTCCCTGCTAAGTTACTCCAGCTTTTTGTGTCTATGGAGAATTTGGAGACGATTATCATATTTATGAACAATTCCTAGTGACATTCATAATTTGCAGCTGCTAGATAAAGTACTTTATCCATTCCATCATATTGTTTTGACATTATGAGTTCATCAAATCTACTGTGATTCTTGGAGGTCAACTTGTTCTATTTGATCTTGTTTGTGCACGCCGGGTTGATTACATTAGTCGAAACAGGGTGGACCACATGAAGGTTGCAATCTCCCACCCCTTCTACTATGATTAACCAAGCAAGATACCGTATATTTTATTTTGATTTTTTTCCACCATGGTTAAGTAGAAGAGACCAGCAGCAACACTTGCATTTCCAAAGGAGTTAATAGGGTTTTCAATACAAAAAACATCCACTCAGGGATTCATCCACTTAGGAGGGAGAGATAGATCTGCCATGATTGAATGGCAGAGTAGACTTGATGGGCTGAATGGCCTAATTCTGCTCCTATCACTTATGAATTATGAATTCTAGAAATGTTGAGTAATTATTGTCTTTGGATAAAGTGATTTTATTGTTTGGGTATTTCATGGAGTGATCATAAAAATAGGAGCAAGAGTAGACATTGCTATCCTTCGAGCTTGCAGACCATTCAATAAGATCATGACTGATCTAATCTTTGGTATCAGCATAGTTTATCTGCACATTCTACATAACGTTTGACATCCTTTGACTTACAATCTATCTTGAATGTACTGAATAATTTAGTATACACAAAAAGTAATTCCTCTTTATTTCAATCTTGAGATGAGACTCAGTCCCCTAGATTCCCCATCAGGGAATATTTCATTACAGCATCTTTACCCCTACCTCAAATTTTTTATATGTTCCAGTGAGATCCCTCGGCATCCCGTCGCAATCTATATTAGTGATACATATGAAGGAAACAATTCTATCCAGGTTTTGCTGATGATTCAATCCAAACCTTATGAATTGTTGGAATAAATAAATGACTGTTCCTGCATTTTATTTTCAGATGATGAAATTACTATTGTGAAAGATGTTTGGATTTTACAAGGACTAGACACAGCTGCTGCTAAGCAGGTACAATAGGAATATATGTTTTCCTCTTTCATATTTGTTTGCAATTGTTAAGGGACTTCCCAATTATGTTAACAAAAATGCTAGCTAGCATTTGGTATGGGGTATGGGCTGATAAATGGCAAATAATAGTCATGTCAAAAAAATAAAACAGATAATGCCTATATCCATTAAGACGAACCACCTATCTTTGATATTCAATGGTATTATCTTTGCAGAGTCCCCAATTATCAATGTTCTAGGATTCATCATTGATCAGAACCTAACATGGATTAGCCGAATAATTTCTGGGGCTATGAGAGCACGACATAGTTTAAGTAATCTGTGGTGAATAATTCCCTTCCTGACTCCCAAATCATACCCACAATCTGCAAGAAATAAATCAGGGGTGTGATGAATTTATTCTCATTTGCCTGAACGAATGCAGCTCCAACAGCACATATCCCCCAGGACAACATGTGTAAGAAGGAACTGCAGATTCTGGTTTAAACCGTAGATAGACACAAAAAGCTGCAGCAACTCAATGGGACAACTAGCATCTCTGGAGAGAAGGAATGGGTGACGTGGTGATGGTGATGTGGAGAGATAAAGAACAATGAATGAAAGATGTGCAAAAAAGTAAACAGGCCTGTTTTTGTAAGCTGTTTGTAGAGTGAAAATGAGAAGCTAGTGCACATTAGGTGGGGATACATCTATATCTCTTGTTTCCCTTATCCCCAACCAGTCTGAAGAAGGGTCTCGACCCGAAATGTCACCCATTCCTTCTTTCCAGAGACACTGCCTGTCCCGCTGAGTTACTCCAGCTTTTTGTGACCACAAAGCTCACATGTTTGGCACTGGTCTCAAACCCTGAGTATTTGTTTCCTGCATTTATAGTTGATAGTGTTAAATCTGTTCTTCTTTCCAAGGTGTTAACATTGTTCTGACTCTGTAGCCCCTTAAGTACTCCTACTGGAGCTTTACCACTATTTTGTGTATGTTTAATTTAACTTTCCTAATTTGGCAAACTGTCACATTCTTTCTATAAATAGGATTCCAGATGTTCTTTTGGCTGTTTTCTCAACTTGTCTTCATACCGTCTAAGATTTGAATAAATATGCATCAGGTCCCGCCTCCTGCACTGTTTAAATCGTACCAATTCCCTTATACTGTCTCTTTAGGAATGACTTCATCATGAATCTCCCCAAAGAGGTAATGATCCAGTTTCAGAAGGGTAATTATGAACAGCCAACTGGTAGCCTTGGCATTTGCCATCACCACTATCTTGCTGCAACCCCCTCCCCCCTCCCCAGCTGCAAGCTCACCACCATCTGCTCACGCTTCAATCGGCAATCTAGCATGCATCCCATCTGGGAATGTTATCTAGCACTTTGTTCGACTGACTGATCACTGTATAATGACAAACAGTGATCAGGTCCCGTGTATACTTTCCCTTGCCTTTCTATGTCCTTAATGCAGTGTGACTATTGGATTTGTACATAATACTGCAGGTGTGGATTGAGGAATGTTTTATAAACTTGTACCATAATCTCCTTCCTAATGTATTCTTTGCTCCAGCTGGTAAAACCAAGAAACCCATGCCTCCTTTACCATCTTAGCTATATGTGTTGTCTTCCTCGGGGATCCTTAGACTTTTACACTGAAACCTTGGTGTTCTTCAATATTCTCTTGTACCATTGATTGTGCATGATGTACTTTTATTAAACCTTCCATTTATCAAGATTCAATTCCATTGTGTCTTTCTATCTTTCTTACCATCTTATCAATGGCATCCTGCAGTCTAAGACACCTTCATCATAGGTGACCATGGGTGTCTCCAGGGTGCTATTCCCTATTTGGACGACGCCTGTGCGTGACTTTGTTTAACATGGGGAGACTGGTGCACTGACAGCCACCCCACTGTCCTTGACAGACCTGCGTCGGGAGCCAGTGGCACGGAGTCCAAGATGACAGCAGAGACCCTTTTCTGCTGCAGCCTTCATCCGCCTTTCCAGCCGTTGTGATGCTCCACTAAGGTTAGCCAAGAGTAGAACTCGCTATCAGAACATGGAGGGGACGGAGGAGACAATTTTTTGGTGGCTGCGCGCGCATGCGCACACACACTCACACATGCACGAGGCTCCGGAGGCTCAATCCAGCGCTAAATGCAGTTTAACTCTGCCTGTCACACCGGGTTAACTACAGCCCTGTCTGGACAGACGGGATACCAGCGTTGCTTCTCCGCGCTGGCCATATTTCCCGCAAGCCCGGGCATGTTCACGTAGCGGGACAGGCATAGTGAGCTGGGCTTAGCGCTGGCTGTGGGCCTGGGGGCGTCACCCCCATCTGACTGCCGATGTCTCTGGCCACCCGTGGGGGGGGGGGGGGGGGGTATTCGGGTGGGGAAGGGACAACGCCAGAGACCTGGCCGGGATCGATCCTGGTTGCGGATGAGGCGCAGGTCTGTGACACGTCTCCCTCCTCCAATCACCGCACTCTATCCTCAGTCCCACCCCCTCACTCCTCCCTCCTCCAATCACCGCAATCTATCCTCAGTCCCAGCCCCCGCCCCCCCACTTGCGTCTCCCTCCTCCAATCATCGCACTGAATCATCATGTCCCGCCCCCATTGCCTGCTGACCGACGTCTCTCTCGTCCAATCGGCATCCTCGATCAGCAGTCCTACCTCCACTGTCTCGCGGAAAGCGGAGATTTTAAAATCCGGATCACAAAAACTTGGGGGGGATGTCCCCCACCTCTCAAAACATGGAGGGGACGTGTCGCCCTCAGGCCCCCCCGGGTTTTCCGCCCCTGAGGTCAGCCGTCGCCCTCCGCCTGTTCCACCGTTGAGGTCTTGGTTGGATTGCTCTTTGTCAGAGACCTCTCCCTCGGCCTTACCGCCATGGGTGGCCCTATCAGGAGCATAGCTTCAGACGGCATCGCTCTCAGGATCTCAGGTCCACACAAGCTTCTCCACCACAACAAGGTGTCAATCCATGGAGAAAAGTCTAAGACCACAGTCCTCATAATCAATAACACCACCACCAGTGTTTACGTCATTTTCAAACTTGGCGATAGTACCTCCTGCGTTCATATAACAATTCGAAAGGTGCCCAATTCCATTCTCTGTAGTACACCTCTGGTCACAGACTTTCAATCTCAAAGACAACCTTTCGCATTACTTCGCCTGTTTTGAATTGAATTTGCCAACTTTGGAATCCATGGCTTTAACTTTTTGGATCAGTTTCCCATGTGGGATTTTGTCAAAGAATTTATGAAAAACTGGGTAGATGACATCAATCACATTGCTGCCAATACATTTCCAATGGTCCGTTATTGTCACGTGTACCGAGGTACAGTGTAATTTGAATTACCATACAGTCATATCAAAATAGCAACAAGATACAAAACGAAAAAGACTGCACAAAGTCTCATAGGTTCAGGAAAAGCTACTTTCCTACACCTATAGGTCTACTAGAGCATGAACCAATCTACTGAACCCTAATGTGTAGGAAGGAACTGCAGATGGGTAGACACAAAATGCTGGAGTAACGCACCTTTTCCTTTTCTCCAGAGATGCTGCCTGACCCGCTGAGTTACTCCAACATTCTGTGTCTATATCGAGTCAACCCTTACGCTACCTTGACAAGGGAACACTAAGGCCCACCTTTTGCACAACCATGAACTTGTTTTTTCCTTTTCTAATAATGTTTTCATACTAATGCCTTGTAATTTTTGCACTGTCTTTGCTTTAGACCTTTGTGTAATTTATGTACAATTTATGTATAATTTGTTTATTGTCTGTGTTTGTCTCAGTGTATGTGCCTGTGATACTGCTGCAAGCAAGAGTTTTCAATGTACTTGTACCTCTCTGTACTCATGGATATATGGCCATAAACTTGAACTGTACTTCACACGACCTTGGGAAAATAGCCAATTTTCTGCTGACGCCCATTTTCACTTCACTCCTCTTCTGTCCGGCAGAAGATACTAAAGCTTGAAAGCACGTACCAGATTCAAGAACAGCTTCCTACCCGCTGTTAGCAGACACTTGAATGGACCACTCATATGTTAAGGATGTATTCCCGATCTACTAATCTATCTCGTTGTGGCCTCTGCACTTTCTCTGGAGCTGCAACACAAGATTCTGACTATTTTCTCGTGTGCATTGTTGTACTCATGCATAATTTGCCTGGATACTAACACAAAACAGGTTTTTCACTGTATCTCAGTGCACATGATAATGTTAAACCAATACCAAGAACATGTTATAGAATTTTGTCATCCCCTCCCTGATTTCTCCAACTGCAACGTCATTCCCCTTAGTGAGTGTAAATTTGAAGTATTAATTTAAGATCTCACATCCTCTGGCTCCATGCACTGATTGCCATTTTGTTTCCTAGATACTTACTATTAAATGTTTTTGGGTTTTCCTTTATTTTACCTGTTGGATCACCACTGGGTGGCGCCCGTAATGTCCGCCTCGCCAGCAGTCTGTTTTATCCCTTCTCTGTTTTTATTATTTTAAGTATGTCTTGAATGTTTGTTTTAATGTCTCCTGGTATATTTTATGTGGGGGGTGGGGGGGGGGGGGGATCGGAGGAAACTTTTTCCAGTCACTTACCTCGACGGAGATGCGATTTTGCACCGTGTCTCATCTCCGTCCCCCCCTGCGGCCTACAACGTGCAGTAGTGCAGCTTTTCCTGGAGACCGTCTCGAAGTTTCAAGGGCGCGGCGCGGGCTTACCGTCGTGGAGCCTGGGATCTTGTGCCGAGGATCGCCAGTGTTGGAGCTCCGACCGCGGGGCCTGTGGACTTTAACACCGTGAAGCAACGGTCTCCGGTAAGAAGCGGCCCACTCGGGAGCTCTATGCTGCGGAGTGTTCCGAACCGTCCCGATGCCGGACTTTTGATCATCTTGATGAGGGGGACCGTCGGCAACGGTCCCGTTCAAAGGCCCCGACCACGGGTGTACAAAGGAGGAAGATGTCTGAACTTCATTGCCTTCCATCACAGTGAGGAATGTTGATTCCACTGTGGTGGATGTTCATGTTAAACTTTATTTTATGCGCTATGTGTATTTTTGCTTTTTACTTGGTATGGCCGTGTGGTAACTCAAATTTCACTGTACACATTTTGGTACATGTGACAATTAAATTGAATCTTGGTGATATTTTTTTGTCTCGCTTGCCCTTCTAATTTATTTTTTAAGTTCACCTCCTCACTTTGGATACTTCTGAAGAGTCTCCACTGTTCCTAGTTATTTCTGCCTGTCGTGTACTTACAATTTTCTTTTTTCAACCTTTAAGTATCCCTTGACATCAAGGGTTCCTTAGACTCGGTGTTCTTATCTTCCACCCGTATGGAAATATGTTGGCCCTGAATTCTCATTATTTAACTTTTGAATGACTCAACTTGTTGGATGTAGACCCACCTACAAGTAGCTGCTCCCAGTCCACTTTTGCCAGGTCCTTTTGTATGATAGTGAAATCAGGAGTACCTTAATTTTGGGGCAAATTTCCCATATCTCTCAGCAAACCTATGGAGCTATAGTCATTGACTCCAAAATGCTCTTCACTGACACTTCAATCTGCTGCCTGCTATTATTCCCTCATATTTCGTCCAGTCCTGTCTGTTTGCTCATGGGATTATTTATGCGCAGGTTCAATAAGCTCACGTTGACACACTTTGAAAATTCTGCCCTCTTCTAGGTCTTTCACCCTAAGATGATGACAGTTAATATTGGAATACCATATCACAACAGCCACTTCATACCAGTCCATTTAATGCACTGGAATAACATTTGGTAGATTGAGGAAAAGGGTATTTGAAGTTCCACACCTCAAACCTGGCACAAACCGAATGTTTATTGGGCATTGGTAATTGCTGTCGTTCCATATGGTAATGAGACCTGGTCTACTGACAGTACCCATTTCAAGGCAATGGAAAAATACACCAATGCTATCTTTGCAAATTCTTCCAAATTCATCAAAAGGATAAATTTAATGTTCAAAACCAGACTCTCAAAATAAATACTCTGTTCCGAGATTGGTCATAAGAAGATTATAGGCTGACCAAGCAAAAGATTCAAGGTTGTGCTCAAAATCTCCTCGAAGAAATGTAACATCACCACTGAGTCTTGGGAATATCTGGCCTATGATCACACAAAGTGAAGGAGTGTTTAGATTGATACTGAGAACCATATGTTCGAGCAACACAAAAGCACTGTGTGTGACAAATGTACTGGACCATCTCTCAAGCAACTCATCCAATGGTCTATCGGTCATCCACTGCACCTTTTTTGGAAGAGTGTGTGGCTCACACATTGTCCTTAATGGCAACCAAAGTAAGTTATCTTTGATCATCGGAGAATGTTTAAGAAACGGGCATGAACTAATTGCCAATCACGTGCATGTGTGTGGGTGATCAGCAAATGTAACATTTTTTTTCTATGGTAGCAAGAATCAATAGAAGAGTATGTTGTCAGTCAGTTAATTAGTCAGATCCATTCATTTCATGTGGATAACATTAAGGGACTTTTAAGCATGCATAGATAGTGGAAATATATTAACTTGCGTTTTAGAAATTCTATATTGTGTTAAATTATTATTACCAATAGTTACTTTGTATGTTTTTAAACTACAGGTTATCTTTCATTCCTTTGGGCTGGAAGACAGCATCCTTGTTTTTAAGGTAATAATCATCAAAGCATATTAAAATAAATGTGCTTGATTAATGATCATGTTTAAAATTAAAATTAAATTTATGGATTCCATGATGGAATATGTACTTGAATGATGAAATGAGAATTATTGACTTAACGATAAATTAAAAGCAAAATTTTAATCAAATGCATTGATTTAATCAAAGTTTTATTCAAATGCATATTTACCCTGGATTCAAAATAAATACATATTGTGTATTCTTAAGGCCTGTCCCACTTGGCGTTTTTTTTCTGCGAATCTCGGCATCATTGACTGACATATCCGGTCTCGGAAAAAGTTTCATTTTAATGCGGCGAGGCGTGACACGGCGTGATGACGTATTGACGTGTCTCCTCAAGTGTCACAACATTTTTTTTTGTTGCCGCTGGATTTTGAAATGTCCAAACTCTTTCGGCGACCTGCTACATCAGTGGGGCAGGCCCTTAGGCCCTTTAAGCACTTGAACATTGAAATCGAGCGAATTCACACATGCACACATCTATTTAAAGAGAAATATATAAAATGTGATCTTTGTGCACTTAGTGTATTTTTAATTGATAACTTTAGTTAAAGTACCTAATTTTAATCCCCTGATTGTTTAGTTTAGCGATACAGCGGGGAAACAGGCCATTCGGCCCACCGGTCCGCGCCAACCAGCGATCCCTGCACCCACACCCAACACTATCCTACACCCACTGGGGGCAATTTTTCATTTATCAAGCCAATTAACCTACAAACCTCTACGTCTTTGGAGTGTGGGAGGAAACCGAAGATCTCAGAGAAAACCCACACAAGTCACAGGGAGAACGTACAAACTCCGTACAGACAGCACCCGTAGTCGAGATCGAACCCGTGTCTCCGGTGCTGCATTCACTGTAAGGCAGCAACTCTACCGCTGCGCCACTGTGACCGCGTATTAATCATGGAGTAATTATATATTTAAGTTCCATTTTATTTTATTTATAAGGATTGTTATAAAACTCAATTGCATGAAAACAAATGGAAACATTATGATTGCCAGCATAATAACTTGACAATGTCGGGTATAGCAGTAAGTGTCCTATGTAACTAATGCAAAATATTCCTCTTTTTCTATTCAATTCCCATTAGAAATAATGACAATATTCCGTTAGCTGTTCTAATCATGTGTGCTCGCATAATAACTGGAAATTATAGACATTCAGATCCTCTGCATCTTAGAGCTTTACAATCAACATAACATGCTTCATTTTTATTATCCTGCCAAAGTAGACATTGTATATATTTTTTGGCATTATTATTTAATTACTGGATTGTTACACACTCATTCAACCTATCCCAATCATTTTTTGCCTCTTATGTCATTTTGACAGCTTACTTTTCTCCCTATCTTTGCATCAGCAACACATTTTCTGATCATATCCTTAATGCTTTCATCAAAGCAATTTATATAATTTGTATGTTTGAGGCACAGCACTGATCCCAGTGCCACACCCCATACTGCATTTTCTATATCAGGAAAGACCCTCTTTTGTTTACTTTCTGTTTCCTATCAGCCTGCTAGTCTTGCATCCATACCAATGTGTTATCTGCTACGTCATGACCATTTCTTTCACAGTCATACAGCGTGCACCTTTGGCTCAACTTGCCCACACCAGCTAACATGTCCAGCTACATTTGTCTCCCCTGCCTGTGTTTGGCCCATACCCCTCCAAACCTGTTCTATCCATGTGCCTGTCTAAAGGGCCTGTCCCACTTTCACAACCTAATTCACGGCCTCTGCCTAGTTTGCCCTTGACTCGTACTCAGCATGGTCGTCACAAGGTTGTAGGAGGTCGTAGGTGGGTTGTAGCAGGCTGTGATGCTAGTTGTGGCATCAAGAAGGTCGGGGCGTTTTTCTAGCATGATGAAAAATGTCCACGAGTAAAAAAGGTTGTGAATTATGTCTTGAAAGTGGGACAGGCCCTTAACTGTTTCTTAAATGTTGCGATAGTCCCTGCCTCAACTACCTCCTCTGGCAGCTCATTCCGTACAACCACAACCATTTTTTTTTTACCCCTCAGATTCCTATTAAATCTTTTCCCCTTCACCTTAAACCTATTTCCTCTGGTCCTCGATTCCCATACTCTGGGCAAAAGACTATGTGCATCTATCTGATCTATTCCTCTCATGATTTTATACACCTCTACAAGATCAAATCCCTTTGAGCAAATCCCTTTGTTATGGCATCTTATCAAGTGCTTTCTGCAAAGTTAAGTAGAGTACATTTCGATTCAAGTCAAGTCAAGCGATGTTCATTGTCATATACACAAGTGTAGTGAGGTACTGGCACAATGAAAATGTTGTTTGCAACACTGTTATGGGAACATACTCAGACAACACAAAAATACAAATTATACATAAATTCTACAAATTCTGCAAGACAATGAAAAGAAAATGTGCACTACACAAGACATCAGTGCAAAACAAAATTAGAAAACAAGTCCATGGTAGTGCAAGAGATGGTCCATAGTTTTCTGTTGCTGAGGTAGGATTGGGGATGTGCTGGTCAGTTCAAGAATCTGCTGGTTGTAGGAAAGTAGCTTTTCCTGAACCTGGTGGAATGGGATTTCAGGCTTCTGTAACTCCTTCTCAGTAGTAACAGTGCGAAAAGGGCCCAGCTTGGCTGGTGGGGATCCTTGATAGATGCTGCCTTCCTGAGGTAGGTTCTGTCAATGCTGGGGAGGCCTGTGCCTGTGATGGAGTGGCTGAGTACACCATTCCCTGTAGCATCTTGCATTCCTGTGTGTTGGAATTGCCATTCAAGCACATATGAAACCAGTTAGGATACATTCTACAATGCATTAGAGAGGTTTATTGGAGCATTCAGAAACATGCCAAATCTATGCCTTCTCCATGATTATATTTCTGCACCAGGCCCAGGACAGATCATCCGAGATGTCAATGGCCAGAGATTTGTAGCTGCTAACTCTCTCCAATGCTGACCCATCAATGAAAATTGTCATGTGCTCTCCCAACTGGCCTTTTGTGAAGTCAATGATTAGTTCATTTTATTATTTACCTTTATCCAGTGTATGTTACCACTTTGAAAATCTATAAATTTGACCCCTTTCACGAAATCCCTTTGGTTCAACAGGCTCACCTTCTCTAAGGTAAAAGTTTATTTTGTTAACTTTATGTCAATTCCAAATATTAATAATAGAGAGTTTATCCATCTGATTTTTTGTTCCTCACTAGCTTCATGTTGCACTGCTTTGTTAAATTCTAAAGTAATTCTTTGCTGTTTGTATATTTTTAAAATTCATTTCAGAATCTGTGTGTTTGTAACAATGCCTATATTTATTGGGCATTCTTAATTGTCATTGGGAAGGTGGTGATGAGCCACCTTCTGTAACCACTGCAGTCCTTCTAATGGGGATACTCTTATAGGGTTGGATAAAGAGTTCCAGGATTCGAGCCTAGTGACTATAAAGAGGTGATGATATTTTATCAAATGCAAATATTGTGCAGTTTGGATAGTCACTTGCATGTGAGGGTGTTTCGATAAACATGCTACCATTTTAATTATTGATAAAGGTGATGGTGAGTTAACATGATGGTAGAAAGTAGCATGAGCGAGTAACTTGAGTGCATTTTTACTTGGTAGGCGCTCCAGTCAGTGTGTGTGGTGTTGAAGGGAATGAATGCTTGGGGTGGTTGTTAATGTTGAGCTTCTGGATAGTTCTTGACTTTGAACTCATCAAGTAGAGAGTATGCTATCACTCTCCAGATGTAACTTTAAGATGGTGGAAAAGCCTTGTGGAGGTTAGTTACTCTCTGAAAGGTACTCAGCCTCACGACCTCTCTTTGAATCATGGTATTCCTGGCTGATAAAGTTCTCTGATCAATGGTGACCCGAGAACAATGCTGGTGGGGCACTAGGCAATGGCTAAGGATATTGAATGTCAGATATAGGTGATTAGGCTCGCTGCTGTTGGATATGGTTATTGGTTGGCACTTCTGCGGCAAGAATGCTATTTGCCAAATACTGGCATCACACCTGAATGTTGTCTGAATTTTATTGCATATAGATATGGGCAGTTTCATTTGCTGAAGAATTGCAAATGAAATTAAATATTATATAGTCATCAATGGGCATTCCCAATCCTGCCCTTATGATGGAATGAAAGTCATTGGGGAAGCAACTGCAGATGATTGGACCGAAGATAGTGCACCGATGTATGCCTGCAGTTACTGGGATGATGAGGCCAGAATGTTTGACCTCTGACACCACAATCGTTATCTTTTGTGCAAAGTTTGACATCAGCCATTAGAATGTTTTTACTTTGATTCCCATTGACTTCAGTTTTACCAGAACACATTAATGCCACGTTTGATGTCAAGGGCAGTTGTTCTCCCCTCCACTCTGGACAAGACTATGGAGTCTTCTGGAGCCATGTGGCCCAGGCAAAATCCAAGCTATCCATTCTTCTGACTTGCCACCCATCTTGCACATGTGCAACCCATGTGTTTTCTTTATGTTTGTACTATCTTTAACCTTTTTAGTTTACCACATTTGGTAGAAACTCCCTATGGATGATTAATGTTTGAATGTTTCGGTTTTGTGTATTCAGAAATATCTCATTAATGCCTGCCAATACCTGTGCATTGGGTGTACCCTTAACCCGAATGCGTCAGTTCTCTTTAATTGGCTCTGCCTTCATAATTGCCCCAAATTAATGTAAGATATTAGACTTGAACCTGTTTTCTCCCTCAAGCTGAATATAAAGTTCAATCATTTTCAAGCACTATCACCTCGGTTTGCCTTCAGGATTAAATTATTAATTAGTCTCATTACACCTTGGCTTCAACAAGTGTTGCGCTGAGAAAGAATTCTTCTTCTTCTTCTTGCGTATGGCATACACAGCCTAAAGCTGTTGTCGTCATAGACAATAGACAATAGATGCAGGAGTAGGCCATTCGGCCCTTCGAGCCAGCACCGCCATTCAATGTGATGATGGCTGATCATCCCCAATCAGTACCCCGTTCCTGCCTTCTCCCCATATCTCCTGACTCCGCTATCTTTAAAAGCCCTCTCTAGCTTTCTCTTGAAAGTATCCAGCAAACCGGCCTCCACCGCCCTCTGAGGCAGGGAAATCCACAACACTGTGAGAAAAAGTGTTTCCTTGTCTCCGTTCTAAATGGCTTACCCCTTATTCTTAAACTGTGGCCCCTGGTTCTGGACTCCCCCAACGTCATCATCAACATTGTCCTGGAAACGCGATATCCTGGAAACTCCTCATCTGGATTACCTTTACTCATCTGACTTTTCCTGATTATATGTAAAATTAAAATTCCCATTATTATTACCATACCTTTCCGTTAAGCTCCCTTTATTTCTTTATTTGTATCAATAGCCATGTAAATTGTCTTCTTAAAACATGCTGTAGATTTGAAAGTAGAGTCCAAGTAGATGGTTATACTTCATCTGAGGAGGGAAGCAGACTATCAGATAATGGTCACGTTCTCCTCACATTCTTTGTTTCAAGGCAGAAAACTAGCATGCCATAGCCTGTTGTGATTGTATTGCTTCAAGGTTGTGTTTCCTTGAACTACCTCCAGTAGATGAAGGAATGCAGCTGTTTTCTACAGTTAAATAGGCAATAGACAATAGGTGCAGGAATAGGCCATTCCGCCCTTCGAGCCAGCACCGCCATTCATTGTGATCATGGCTGATCATCCACAATCAGTACCCTCTACCTGCCTTCTCCCCATATCCCCTGGCTCCGCTATCTTTAAGAGCTCGATCTAATGCCCCCGTCCCACTTAGGAAACCTGAACGGAAACCTCTGGAGACTTTGCGCCCCACCCAAGGTTTCCGTGCGGTTCCCGGAGGTTTTTGTCAGTCTCCCTAATGGTCGAAAGTGGTTCCCACTTCTTCTATGTTGCCGCAATTATTTCAAAAAATTGAAAAAACCTCCGGGAACCTGACAAAAACCTCCGGGAACCTCCGAGAACCGCACGGAAACCTTGGGTGGGGCGCAAAGTTTCCAGAGGTTTACGTTCAGGTTTTCTAAGTGGGACAGGGGCATTTAAACCTGAACGGAAACCTCTGGTGACCTTGTGCCGACCCAAGGTTTCCATGAGGTTACCAAAGGTTTTGGTCGCTCACCCTAATGGTCGAAAGTGGTTTCCGTGTGGTTGAGGCTACTTCTATGTTCGTTTGATTTTTTCAACAAAATCAAAACCGGCCTCGACTAAAAATAGGTTTCCGTTTTGCCGAAGCCAGTGAAGTGGGGTCGCTATTTACTTACAGGCAGTCGAAGGCAATCTCCTTCGCTGACCGGCCATTTTGATTGGCTCATTGGAGTTTTCAGGACCTAGAAGATCCGCCGGAAGGTAAAATGCCCACTAAAATTTATTAAACTTCTTAAAACTGTCTCCACTCCTTCTCCCCCCCCTCCCTTCTCTCCCCTTCTCCGCCCCTTCTCTCCACTTCACTCCCCTTCTCCCCCCCTTCTCTCCCCTTCTCTTTCCCCTTCTCTTTCCCCTTCTCTTTCCCCTTCTCTTTCCCCTTCTCTTTCCCCTTCTCTTTCCCCTTCTCTTTCCCCTTCTCTTTCCCCTTCTCTTTCCCCTTCTCTTTCCCCTTCTCTTTCCCCTTCTCTTTCCCCTTCTCACTCCCCTTCTCTCTCCCCTTCTCTCTCCCCTTCTCTCTCCCCTTCTCTCTCCCCTTCTCTCTCCCCTACCACCCCTCCTTCTCTCCCCCCTTCTCTCTCCACTTCTCTTCCACTTCTCTCTCTCCTTCTCTCCCCTTCTCTCCCCTCCCCTGCACTCTCTAAAGGACTTACCGCACTCTGTGGCAGCCGTTTACCTTCCTCTTCATCGTGCAGACAGCGCTCCTCCGCTCTCCCTGGCCCCTACCTTCGCGATGTGTTTGTGTGTGTGTGCGTGTGCGGTCGGTAGCAAAGATCCTGTAGGATCTTTGGTCGGTAGATGCAGCTCGCCCTTCGGTCGAGGCTTTCCAGGCGAGTGACCAAAACCTCTGGCGACTCATGGAAACCTTGGGTGGGGTGCAAGGTCACCAGAGGTTTCCGTTCAGGTTTTCTAAGTGGGACAGGGGCTTAACTCTCTCCTGAAAGTATCCAGAGAATTGGCCTCCACTGCCTTCTGAGGCAGAGAATTCCACAGATTCACAACCCTCTGTGTGAAAAAGTTTTTCCTCATCTCCGTTCTAAATGGCGCATCCCTTATTCTTAAACTGTGGCCCCTGGTTCTGGACTCCCCCAACATCGGGAACATGTTTCCTGCCTCTAGCCTGTCCAAACCCTTAATAACCGTATATGTTTCAATAAGATCTCCTCTCATCCTTCTAAACTCCAGAGTATACAAGCCCAGCTGCTCCATTCTCTCAGCATATGACAGTCCGGCCATCCCGGGGATGAACCTTGTAAACCTACGCTGCACTCCATCAATAGCTGTACTTTCATTTAGCAAATTTTCCAAAGAGGTTTCATCTTATCTATTTCTTTCTGAAAATTCAAATAATTTATTTTGACCAGAGCCATTATTAGTTGTGTAAATCACCTTCTTAAGAAAACTACAAAAATGAATCGAATAATTTAATAACCTGTCTCCATGATGTTCTCAGTAACAGGAAGATGCGAACTTGAATCCAAAAAGTTTCCATGAGAAAGCTATTTTGTGCTTATTTCTGTTTATGCTGATAAAGGGCCAAGTACATTTTGATTGGTTACTTCTTTGTTTGCTGTTGCCAAGGCAGAGATAGACAGATTCTTGATTAGAACTGGTGTCAAGGGTTATGGGGAGAAGGCAGGAGAATGGGATTAGGAGGTAGAGATTAGCCATGATTGAATGGTGGAGTGGACTTGAAGGACCAAATGGCATAATTCTACTCCTATACCTTATGAACTTGTGAAAATGTAATTATGAAATGGTATTATTTGCACTACATGCCAAAATCTTTTTTTCCAGCTACGAAACTGTCATGGTTCTTTGATTCCAATTAGCAGCAAACTGAATGTGAACAGCAAACAATCGTAAGTAAATAACAATCATTCTTCATTCTTTAATACTACATTCTTCAGTCAGATGCAGCAGGTGGCTGGAGATGAGTATGTTATGAATCTAATGATTTAAAAAATAATAGTATGCTCCTTGAAGTACTCTGACATCCACCAAATTACACTTTCCATGGTGTTTCATCCACTCCTCTGAATATGTATTGCCTCCATCATTAGTGCACAATGACTTCTGTGTGTGCCATTTATGAAAAAAAAGTGCATTAACATGTCAAAACAGCACCACAAACTTGTGATCTCTGCAATTGAGAGGAATAAATGTATCATGCGCCCCCTACAAGTTCTCCAAATCATACATTACCCAGACTTGGAGAATGCTGTTCCATTACCATTGCAGGGTGTAAATTCTTGAGCTTCCATCAAACACTACTAGTGGGTATAGCTTCATTAGAAGGACAGCAGTTGTTCATGAAGGCAGTTTATTATCAGTTTAAAGATAATTAGGATTATTAAATGTTGGCCTTGTCATTGAACCCCTCATTGCATGATATGAATAAAAACATTATTTTATGAATGTCATTTTTACAGATCCACAAACTTGCTCGTAGTTTTCACTATGCCCAGAGAAGTAGTCTGGAAATCATTTATCCTGAAACCAAGGTTTTGTGTCTATCTTTGGTTTTTTAACAATCATCTGGTTGATGTTATTAAAATTAGCTTTTTTGCCATCCAATTGCCATTGCAGTAATCCTCCAAGCTTCTCTCAGTTACTCAATTCAGGATTATCATTCTTACTCACAAATTCCTCCTTGCTCACAAATTCTTCCCATCTTATCCGTGTGATCTCCTCCAGCCTTACGCATCATTTGCTCCTCTAATACTGGACTCATCAATTTTGTGCAGTTTAGCATTGCTTTTTCAGTCCATTGGAATTCACCGGCTAGTTATTTCTGGCTGTGAGGAGTACTTTAAGATTTAAGATTACTTTAAGATTGCTACTTTGTTGTCTGCATTACTAAAAGTCTGATCTTGACCGCTTTTGGCTCGCTGTGTTGTGATTTCCAAGAGAACGCCGCCACTTATGGCTGTCATGTTTGGCCACCTTGCTCAGAGCCCCCCTCCGCCTTCCTAGACCGGAGGATCTTTTATTGGGTTTTTATTGGGTTGAAGTGAAAATGCACTGCAAATGGCTGTGTGTGTGGGTGGGGGGTTGGGTTGAAGTGAAAATGCACTGCAAATGGCTGTTTGGGGGGGGGGGTGGGTCAGGTTGAAGTGAAAATGCACTGCAAACGGCTGTTTGGGTTTTTATTGGTTTGAAGTGAAAATGCACTGCAAATGGCTGTTTGGGGGGCTTCTAGGTTGAAGTGAAAATGCACTGCAAATGGCTTTTGGGGGGGTTTGGGTTCAAGTGAAAATGCACTGCAAATGGCTGTTTTGTGGGGGGGGGGGGTTGAGTTGAAGTAGAAATGCACTGCCAATGGCTGTTTGGGGGGGGGGTTAGGTTGAAGTACAAATGCACTGCAAATGGCTATTTGGGAGGTTTTGTGTTAAAGTGGAAATGCACTGCCATTGGCTGTTTGGAGGGTTTCGGGTTGAGGTGGAAATGCACTGCAAATGGCTGTTTGGGGGGGTTTGGGTTGAAGTGAAAATGCACTGCAAATGGCTGTTTGGGGGGGTTTGGGTTGAAGTGAAAATGCACTGCAAATGTCTGTTTGGCTAAACTTGACAACTTCCTGTTTGCACTATATTGATTTTAGATAAAACGCTATCACTTATGGTTATGATTGTTGGCCATCTTACTCAGTGCCCCTCCGCTCATCAGGTGCAGAGGGTTATTCCCATCAATGAATAATAAAAGTGTTATTAGTGTTTAAAAAATGTTGAGAATCTCTCTCCTGTGAATCACGCCATGAAGGCCACACCTTTTCTGGAGGGGGAGGGATTATAAAACCCGGAAGTGTGGGTGCGGCTCAGTCTCTGCATGATGGGGGAGGGAGAGGTCACGACTTTGTCTGAGCTGTGAATACACTGAATACACTGAATGTCTACTGAACTGTGAGTGTGGTGTTTTGTGTGGTTTTATGGTGGTTTTATGGTGGTTTCACCCTGCTTGAAATGGTATGAAACTGCATTTGAATGTGGTGGCCTTGCACCCTGCATGAAATGGTATGAAACTGCATTTGAATGTGGTGTCGTTGTACCCTGCATGAAATGGTATGAAACTGCATTTGAATTTGGTGGCATTGCACCCTCCTTGAAATGGTATGAAACTGCACTTGAATTTAGCGGCCTTGCACCCTGCTTGAAGTGGTATGAAACTGCACTTGAATTTGGTGCCCTTGCACCCTGCTTGAAGTGGTAGGAAACTGAACCTGAATTTGGTGGTCTTGCACCCTGCTTGAAGTGGTATGAGACTGCACTTGAATATGGTGGCCTTGCACCCTGCTTGAAATGGTAGGAATAGCCGTGAGTCAACTACCAGCCCACCAGCCGTGAGTGAGCTGCCAGCACAGGCCTACAATGTCCATACTAGCCCTATGGAGAACAGTAGTCCTTGCAGCCAACAACACCCATAACAGCGCTCCAGAAAGCCCCCCCCCCCTTCCCCACTGGCCACCAATGTTGGAATTGGTGGAGAGGTGGAATATTGCGTCTGGGGACCAGCCCTCCCGTGTGACCATGGGACCCAACGGGTCCCACTTAGTCTAGTATTTTCATATAGTTCTGCAGTATTGATCTAGGTTGCTGTTTTGCTCAATGCTGGACATGTCTAATATGTCCTTAATATGGTAGACAACATATCAGATGTCAAATGTTATGCCATACTATTGCATTTACACTATTGGCATCATTTCAGAAAAAAATATTGGAAGCATTAAAGCCCTGTCCCACGGTACGAGTTCATTCCAAGAGCTCTCCCGAGTTTAAAAAAAAATCAAACTTGTGGTACGCACGGAGAATGAACGTAGTGGGTACATTGGAGCTCGGGGACGTCTCTTAGTGCTAACGGCAGGTACTTGGGAAGACTCGCTAATGGCAGGTAAGCACGGGAAGACTCGTGAAGATTTTTAAACATGTTGAAAAATGTCCACGAGAGCCCCGAGTACCGACAAGTGGCAATTACCGTAAATCTCCGAGTTCGAATCAGGGCAAACTCGGGAGAGCTCTTGGAATGAACTCGTACCGTGGGACAGGGCTTTTACTGTTGTTTTCTGAAAATCTTTTTTCTTCCAGAGTGAAAAGTTATTGTGATTATTAGTGAGGCAAACTGCTTCTCGAGATATTCAGCTAGGCACATCCGGCCGTGAATCGTGATTGTGTAACTGACATGTTTCGCTTGCTAGTTATGCATGGAGTGTTATTGTCCACCATATATATACTACTGCTAGTTTGTGCAGGTTGTTCCAAGGGGCAGCCATTGTTGGTTACTCCCAGAACACCCATGCATTTAAATGCTTCCTCTCTCTTTGCAACTGGCACCTGGCCGCACCTCCTGCTACATGCTAACACATCTGATCTGGTGCCCAACTCTATGTTATTGTTATTTTGTTATTTTGCTTCCTAATATTTCTGCATTTAACTTGAATGATCTTTCAATATTGCAGGCCTTATATCCTGGAAGTAGTGAAATTGTTTCAACATGGTATGTATTCTATCAATGTACTCTATGAGTGTTGAACTTTGGATAAGCATTCCTGCATTGCAACCCTTTTAAACAGATTGGTGATTACAACATATTACCTTCCCGTTCACGAGCTGAATTCCCGGGATGGCGGGCCTGTTATATGTTGATAGAATGGGGTGGCTGGGCTTGTCGACACTGGAATTTAGAAGGATGAGAGGGGATCTTATTGGACCATGTAAGATTATTAAGGGTTTGGACATGCTAGATGCAGGAAACATGTTCCCGGTGTTGGGGCAGTCCAGAACAAGTTTAAGATTAAGGGGTAAACCATTTAGAATGGAGATGAAGAAAAACCTTTTCACACAGAGGGTTGCATATCTCTGGTATTCTCTGCCTCAGAAGGCAGTGGAGGCCAATTCTCTCTATGCTTTCAAGAGAGAGTTGGATAGAGCTCTTAAAGATAGCGGAGTCAGGGGATACGGGGGATAGGCAGGAACAGGGTACTGAGTGTGGATGATCAGCCATGATCATAGTGAATGGCGGTGCTGGCTTGAAGGGCTGAATGGCCTACTCCTACACCTATTGTCTATTGTCTATTGTTCTTGTGACTAGATTCAAGTAGATCAGTGTTTTTTTAGTTAAACCTCACTTTGCAGAAATGAAAACATCTGAGAGAACCACTGCATTTTACAAAGTGCATTGAAACGCATGAACTTTAAAATCTGTTGCCCTACATCAAAATTTTGTATGGTTCAGTAAATTCTGCAAATACAGTGGTTTGCAAAAGCTTTTATATCCCTTGAACTTTTCCACATTTTGTCACGTTACAACCACAAACGTAAATGTGCTTTATTGGGATTTTATGTGATAGACCAACACAAAGTGGCGCATAATTGTGAAGTGCGAGAAAATGATTCATGGTTTTCAAATTTTTTTACAAATAAAAAACTGAAAAGTGTGGCGTGCAAAAGTATTCAGCCCCCTTTACTCTGATACCCCTAAAAAAAATCCAGTGCAACCAATTGCCTTCAGAAGTCACCTAATTAGTAAATAGAGTCCACTTGTGTGTAATCTAATCTCAGTATAAATACAGTTGTTCTGTGAAGGCCTCAGAGGTTTGTTAGAGAACATTAGTGAACAAACAGCATCATGAAGCCCAAGGAACACACCAGACAGGTCAGGGATAAAGTTGTGGAGAAGTTTAAAGCAGGGGTTAGGTTATAAAAAAATATCCCAAGCTTTGAACATCTCACGGAGCACTGTTCAATCCATCATCCGAAAATGGATAGAGTATGGCACAACTGCAAACCTACCAAGACATGGCCGTCCACCTAAACTGACAGGCCGGGCAAGGAGAGCATTGATCAGAGAAGCAACAAAGAGGCCCATGGTAACTCTGGAGGAGCTGCAGAGATCCACAGCTCAGGTGGGAGAATCTGTCCACAGGACAACTATTAGTCGTGCACTCCACAAATCGGGCCTTTATGGAAGAGTGGCAAGAAGAAAGCCATTGTTGAAACAAAGCCATAAGAAGTCCCGTTTGCAGTTTGCCACAAGCCATGTGGGGGACACAGCAAACATGTGGAGGAAGGTGCTCTGGTCTGATGAGACCAAAATTGAAGTTTGTGGCCTAAATGCAAAACGCTATGTGTGGCGGAAAACTAACACTGCACATCACCCTGAACACACCATCCCCACTGTGAAACATGGTGGTGGCAGCATCATGCTGTGGGGATGCTTTTCTTCAGCAGGGACAGGGAAGCTGGTCAGAGTTGCTGGGAAGATGGAAGGAGCCAAATACAGGGCAATCTTGGAAGAAAACCTGTTAGAGCCTGCAAAAGACTTGAGACTGGGGCGGAGGTTCACCTTCCAGCAGGACAACGACCCTAAACATACAGCCAGAGCCACAATGGAATGGTTTAGATCAAAGCATATTCATGTGTTAGAATGGCCCAGTCAAAGTCCAGACCTAATTCCAATTGAGAATCTCTGGCAAGACTTGAAAATTGCTGTTCACAGATGCTCTCCATCCAATCTGACTGAGCTTGAGCTATTTTGCAAAGAAGAATGGGCAAAAATTTCAGTCTCTAGATGTGCAAAGCTGGTAGAGACATACCCCAAAAGACTTGCAGCTGTAATTGCAGCGAAAGGTGGTTCTACAAAGTATTGACTCAGGGGGGCAGAATACTTTTGCAAGCCACTATTTTCAGTTTTTTATTTGTAATAAAATTTGGAAACCATGTATCATTTTTCTTCCACTTCACAATTATGCACCACTTTGTGTTGCTCTATCACATAAAATCCCAATAAAATACATTTACGTTTGTGGTTATAACGTGACAAAATATGGAAAAGTTCAAGGGGTATGCAAGCCACTGTAAGCAGTAAAACATCACCTACCACTGTTTGCTGCTTGGTAGTAACTGCCTAGAAATAGGCGAAAGAACAGCAAAACCTAGTGGGAACTTTTACGAGCTGAAAACCTAAGCATACAATCACTTAGAAGATGTGGCATTACGATTACTACCACAGCATCATTGAAAATTCAAACTGATAATTCACTATTTCTGGGGAGGTTTAAAAAAGGATAGAGATGGGATAAGAAAAAAGTGGCATATTGGTTACAGAAATACTTAGGCCTGTGAAGAGGGATAATATGTCAGAAAATGACAGCTTGAAATGAATTAAGGAACAGAAAATGGAAGAACACCACCAGGGGAATATTATAAACCAGCCGACAGTCAATGAGAGATAGCAAAGCATACATGCCAGCAGGTCTCTAATTGATCTCCAGAAGGTGGCATAGAACTGCCTTCATGTCACCATCTGCACTTTGTCATGAGTGATTATCTTGACCAGCCACGTTTCATGGATCTGGATTGCATGTAGACCAGATCATGTTAGCATAGCTGATTCCCTTTGTTAAAGTTCCTATTTGTATCAATGCAGATAGGTACCTTTAGAGTACCTATCTAGGGAGCCACTATTTTAACCAGATGGAACCAGCAGCAAAAAACAAGTTAACTCGATAGAAAGAGGAAAGAAATATGATTTTGTGAGAAAATGTGCATCTGATGTTAAAATGAACAGTAGAAATGTTTGTGGATATATAAAATAGAAGATAGTGGAGGTGGTTATTGTGGAACTGCAAGAGAATGATGCTTGGAAAGCAGGGAAACAGTAAACACATTGAACCATTTTTTTTGTATTTATCTTCACCTTAGAGTACACTGTAAATATCCTGATGGTAACAGAAAGGGTACACTAAAAATAGCATGTAAAAATCCCAATCACGAAGAACAAATTAATAGAAGAAAACGTGGACTTAAGGATGACAAATTGCCAGGACTAAACTCGATGGATGTAAAGGTGTTGCTTGCAGAAAAAGTAGACCCATTGGTTAAACCTTTCACACCTTATTAAATTCTAGGACGGTCACATTCATATACTGTCATGTCTAAAGAGTGGAGTGGAAAATGTAAACATAAAGCAGACTATAAATTGTGCAAAACATAACTTTTAACATTAATATGCTCTTTTATTTTCAGTTGTCCCCAAACCTCGTACAGTTACTTTGACAGTTATCAGTAACGGTTTGAAGAACAGTCTGCAAAACATCATGAAAAGGGTATGAAAAAAAGTTGTGTGGATGAATTGCAAAACAAATCATTTTACCAAATCAGAAGATCAGTGGGGAAAAGTTTAAAAAAACCTGCAGCTGGGCAATGTTTTAATGATGTTAATAATCTGTATTTATAGAAAGTTTAACAAAACATGAGGTAACTACTGAGATTGGTTATTTAAAAAGTTTAATAAGGAAAATACACCTCTTTTAATTCTGCTTGTTTGAATGCATTTTAATAGAGGTGAACAGCTGTTTTCACTGGCTTGTGCATGGGTGCAGTGTGTTTGGGTGGGATCACACTTAAAGCAGTGCATATGAGAAGTTTAGTTTTAAAGAACTGTCAATATGAATGTTCTGCATATTGACCATTCCTTGCATGACAAAGAGCTCTTTTTGTGTACATTTTTTCCCTCTGGGTTATAACACAGTTTCAACACACAGGGACAATGTGTTGTGGCCGCACGTGGGAGATTGCAACCTTCACGTGGTCCACCCTGTTTTCGACTAATGCAATCAACCCGACGTGCACAATCAAATAAGATAAAATAGAACAAGTTGTCCTGCAACTTTAGGCTGTGCACGCCATACGAAATCACTGAGGAAAGGTTGCTGGAATGGAATCCCAATCCAAAAAAAGGATGGATCAACTCTGTTTTTAAGCATGGAACCTCCCATCCTTTATATCTGCACATATTTACCCCTCTCTTGCTTCAGACCTGGATAAAGTTCTTTATTATGAATGGAAGGGTATTGATTTCATTCTCAGCTTAGAGTGACACAAGACATAATTATGATTAATTTGGACAACATTTTCACAGTTCTCTTCATGAAGTGAAAGGTGATATACCCCCAGTTGCTACCAAAGGACAATCTATGATCAATATGGAATCAGATATCACGGTTCATACTCGATTAATTTAAATCTAACAGCACAGGTACGTCTTCTTTCCAGTGGACATGTAATGTTATCTCTGTGCGTGATCTGGGTCATCCAATTATCCCATTCTCTGCACTGCTGAGAAGCAGTAGTTCCACCAGTAGTTCCACCAGTAATGGGCCTGTCCCACTTAGGCTATTTTTAGGCAACTGCCGGCGATTGTCGTAGTTGTAGCGGGTTGCCGAAAAACCGGTGACTGGACCCCCCTTCGATTTAAAATTTGAAATAATCACTACTTTAACAACAAAAAAATCTACCTATAACGACAATCTACGTCACCTGGCGACAACCTACGTTAACCTGGCAACAACTACAACAGCACCTACGTCAGGAAAAGTCAAACCCTTTGTGCGAGATCTTGGGTCATCCAATTATCCCATTTTCTGCACTCACTGCGGAGAAGTAGTAGTTCCACCAGTGAGTGTTTAATTGAAAGAATCTTCTTAATCAGCCCTGCAGCTGAAATTAGATGAAACATTAACTGCTGTGATTTTTTGTCATATTTAGTCTCAGAGAGCAGCTGCAGAAGAATGATCTTGTATTGTTCATTCCTGACCTCGATTTGTTAAAGTGGCCTAAATTGCAAAACAAGCTTAGATCAAGTGAACCATATAGCAGTTTGAAGTTGTTGACATTGATGTTAATTCTTGCCCTTGCTTTGTTGATTCAAAGCTAAAATATTCCAGATGCTGAAAATCATTTCTGAAATGCTGGATATTTTCAGCAAAGCAGTTCCCAGCATGTAATAGTAAAAAAGGGCAAGTCCTTGCGTAGAAACCTCCCTCCCATTCTTTCCATTCTCCACTAATGGAACTATTCCACATCTTCAATCCTTTGTTACCACAGCCTCTTCAGAAATGGGAGCATCTTAATAGTACAGAACCAGTCGGGTTCAAAGGAGCACACCATTAATCGCTCCAGAATCGCATACAAGATTCCTCTCATGGGTCAGGTGATTTTATGCCAGCACAGACTACTTTTTAAAAAGCCAATGCAGTACTCACAACTTAATATGTAGGAATCTTGAATCAGGAACAGGAGATTAAAAAAAAAAATTGCAATGTTAACTGAAATTATAAGGCCATTGTTGAATTCCAGTATAATATCATCCAATATTTATTCAGATTAATATCTAAAATAATTGAACAATGTGAACAATAACAATGGCATGTTTCAGAAAGAACTGCAGATGCTGGAAAAATCGAAGGTAGACAAAAAAGCTGGAGAAACTCAGCGGGTGAGGCAATAACTATGGAGCAAAGGAATGGCATTGTGCCACAGAGTCATGCAGCACAGAAACAGGTCTTCCCGACAACTAGTCTGGATCAACCAAGTGCCCATTGAAGCTAATCCCATTTTACTGTATTGCACTCAAATCCCTCTAAACATTTCCTATGTTTGTAGATTTATTTTAAATTGTGTCATTGTACCTGCCTCATTCCATTTACTGACCACCCTCTGTGCAAAAGTCATTCCTCAATTTTCTATTAAATCTTTTCTCTCTTGCCCAAAACTTTTATCTCTGGTTCTTAATTCCTCAACCCTTGGAAAAAAAACTGTGTCCCTCATCACTTTATACATGTCTAAGATCACCCCTCATCTCCTATATTCCAAGGAATAAAGTCAAGCTTGCCCAACCTCTCCCTATAACTCAATCCCTATATTCTTGGCAACAGCCTCGTAAATCTTTTCTGCTTTCTTTCAGCTTATTGGCATCTTTCCAATAGTTGGATGATCAAAACAAAACATGATACTCCAAGTGCAGCCAGTCTAACATCTTGTACAACTGCAATATAACATCCCACCTTACTTGTAAATTGCTTGTTCGAAGCTCCCCCAGCTAGTCAATAAAATACTGAATCTAGCACTTGAACAACTAAATTTTATTTTGAATAACACAACAACAGTTCCCCTCTACAATATCTAACCACCACGGGTTTGATCCTTGTATCTGCTTGGCCAAGCCCTTCTAGCCTCATGCAAGCAGAGACACTCCAAAAGGTCACGCAGTCCCAAGCGTTCTTCCAGAAGATCGACATCAGATCTTGTGCGAGCTACCTTTTATAGGTCCCCGAACCTTGAGGGGCTGAACCACATGGGGGTGGTCTCTATACGGTCCAATACCACATATTGATCAACACAGTACATGATAGATGGTTCCCTAACCCAATAATACAGTAACTCGTACATTGTATTCGAAAGGAGCTTCCAGAAGGAAGCAAACATAGCAACATGTGCCCGACGATTCAGACATTCCAGACAAAACTCAACATCTTAATCAATCAACAACTGTCTAAATAAGGCTTCAAAACATTATTTACACTATATATATCTGTTTTGCCAATCAGTTCCATGCAATTTACACCTTATTGTAGGAATCTGTAGGATGTCCCATTCTTTCCCTGCAGCTCTTACCTAGGCCAGAGACAAACTGGCACCATTGAGCAGCTTGTCCCAGTTCTGCAAAAGGCACATTTAACTTGACCAAAATGGCCTAGCAGCACGCAAGCCTTTACTCAGTTTTAATGTCCTGGCTGCTCCAATGTGGCCAGGATTAACATTCTTCCTTTTATCATATATGATAAACGTTCATTTATGATAACCAAATAATCAGATACTCAGATATACATATGTGTGACTATTACATTCTCCATCTATTAACAACAACAAGATGATGATGTTTCTTCTCAGAATCTTATCAACTTCCCGAGTTTTCATGAGCGTAGCTTCACAATTTACATCTGATGAGTCTTCACCTCCCGAGTTTTCGTGGGTGCGAATTCCCTCCAATCGTGTTGTTGCCCGTTCTTCCATCCCTTTCCATAGTCGAACCTATAACCTATAATTCCTGAAAAACGTGGGACAAAGCAAGTTACCATTCATGCACTAATGCTTTCCCATACATTCCACTGTAATTCTGTTCTGTCCTTCACAAGCCCTTTTCTATTTCATTATCACTATTCTGTCCTATAATATCTTCTTTACTATCCTAGGATCAACACTAATCAGGCCTCTCCCTATTCACACGATGTTCTTCAATGTATATCAGATGATGGTTTCTCATATAAATTTGCAGCTGGGTTTAGTCCAGATTTCCCTACAGGCGTGACTGTTATTTAAAGCAAACCATGATGAATGTTTCAATTCAACCAAATTTAGTGTCAGCCTTCAATTTAATATTTTGAGTTTCAGGGTCCGTCTCACCCTTTTCATTCCACAGCTTGTGGTCGATAACATAATTCCATCCAACTCCTGTGAAATTCCCAGCTGTTCAAATTTAATCAATCATTTCATATGTTGACAATTTTATTATAAAGCCAATTAAGAATGCCAAACTTAGGGACAATTTCTTTACACCTTGATAATATGAGCCACTTTACTATCAAGGATTAGACAAACTTAGATCCACCGGTCAAATACATCGACTCTGATACCAACACCCATTTCCTTATTCCTCCTTCTAATGAAATAAGACCTTTCCTCCACCACTTCCTCCTTAGTATGTTGAGTAGGCTCTCTGTCCATTGTGGTTCTTCCTCATAACTAGTTTCCTTTTACCTCTAAACAACTTACTGGATGGTTAGTATTGACCTTCCGAGGGGAACTCATTATCTAAATTTCCAGTCTAGCTCATCATTCTATACCACCACCTTACGTAACCAGGGTATGCCTTACCTTCTGATATCCGTTACGGTCTATCCCTTTCTTGATAACCACTAAATAGTCCCGTCCCATCTTTGCCTCTCCTCCCATGGGTGAGACAAGAGAAGAATGCCAAGTCAGTTCTTTAATTACTTTAAGACTATATCCCGTAAGCTCTTTCCAAATCAATTAATTTTAATAACTAAATTTAGGTGCAAAGTAAGTATCTTGCCCCGAACCACAGAGGAGTATTCATTTTCAAATTTCTAAATGCAATTCTTCAAATTGTAGCCTTCGTTAGAAAATGTTGGATGTTGTTCTTTTCTCTTCCCTTCACTGGTGTCAAATGTTAGGTTATGTTAAAGTTGGGCACTAGGGTACGTATCTTCTTCTTCCTCCTCGATGTTAGTTTCAAAGGAGTAGGAATACCATGGAGCAGCTTCCTTAGTTTGTTGGCCTTTCCCAGATGAATCTTAAATGGATGGAAAGTATAATTTCTTCTTTGTTGTTGGGGAGCTATTGGATGGAGATAATAACTACACATCCTACCTGAGCTGTGTCTTCTGTCAATTCTTAAGGATCCACATACTCTTTACCTCACTCCCCAGATGGTAGTACGTTGTAGGTGATACTGTCCTGGAGGCACAACTTAATAACAACTTATTGATCATATTTACAATGGCTCAATGACTCCTATCACTTCTCCTGTACTTCCTGCACAATAAATTCATTTCTTCTTCTGCTAGTGCCAGTTTAGTTCCCTTCAGTTCTTTCCCTTCTTGACACCAGCTACCGTGTTCCTTTTCTTACTTTCTTTATTGCCCCATTGATTTCTCTTCTGTTCTGCTATATTCTGTCTTCTCACTGGGCACTCGTTACTCCACTGACCTGATTGTGTACAGATGTGACAAGCTCCTTGATTTACAGTGTTCTTTGTTTTAAGAGGTTTTCTTGAGCAGTTATAAGATTGTTTACAATTTTCTTTTAAGTGATCTTCAGTTTTTACTATGATTGTACATCCAATTCTTTTTACTATGATCGTACACCCTCTGACAAATGCTTTAAAAGCTTCCCATAAAAAGGAAGCAGATGTTTCTGGAAGGTCGTTCATCTGAAAAAACATTTTAATCTGCATGTTGAGGTAGTCATAACATGCCCTGTCATATAAAATTTGTGGATTGAATTTCCAATGTGTCTGCTTCTCTGATATTTCTTGTACTTTTGCCATAAAAGTTAAGGGAGAATGGTCCAAAATAATAATGTTATGATATTTTGAATCATAGGTGTAGGGAATAAGTTTGGAGTCCACTAAGAAATAATCAATTCTTGAGTAAGTTTTATGCACTGGAGAATAAAATGAATACTCTTGCCCTGAGGGATTTTCAATTCTCTGGTGGAGTGAGATCCAAAGTTTTGAGTATTAACTCCTGCACGTCCCAGGACCTGCTTCAGCCATCGTGAGATGGTCTGAGATGACACTTGCTTATGTGGCTTTTTGTGGCCTATAAGTAGTGCTACCTCGGACCCTCTGAGGCTCTTCGTAACGTCAATATAATGCTTCAAATGCTCCACTACACACAGGCGTGAATCTGCGGGATAAGCTGACAATACAAGCTTGAATCCTGACACCCCTGGTCTGCTCTGTTTGAGTAAGTCATAGACGTGAAAAGTAATGTCATTTTGTGATGACACCATGCTGTCCAGACGCAGTTTGTGGAGAGTCTGAACCCTTTGTGCTGATGTAAGCGCCATGAGCATGACCAATTTGAGGGTGATCCTTAGTAAGGAAAATTATGTGGCTGTTCCCCATTGATGGAGCACTGTGAGTACCATGCTCACATCCCAGATTTGAGAGTACCTAGGCCTAGGCAGATTGGAATTAAGCACCCCCTTCATGAATCTTGATATCTTCGTCTTGGGGCCCTAAAGGCTGGAGATCTGACCCTTGGCACAAGTATGCTGACAGGGCACTCCTGGCACTGTTGATGGCACTGTAACTCAGCCCTTCATTGGAGTGTAAGTGGGACAGGAATTCTAGCACATCTGGAATGGAGGCCATGTGATAATTGATGTTCCCATGTAAGCAAAATTCCTCCCATTTCCTGATATGGGAGAGGTATTGCCTTTTTGTGCTATCCCTCCAGGATGATGTGATGGTATCCACGGTCTGATTGGACAGTCCCAGATACGGCCTTTTTAAAATTTGCAAATCAACAAATTTAGACTTCATTCAATGGGTGTGGGTCCCCAGTCACAGGGTGCACCAATAGATTTACACGTTTTGGAACCAGCTCAATAGGATGCATGGTTATTTCAGAAATGAGCGGGAACCATGGCTGAGTAGGCGAGTCGGGCACTACCAGAACTCCTGTAGCGACGTCCTGCTTGATCTTAGTCAGGCACCGCCTGATGATGCAGAAGGGTGGAAAAACATATACAAACATTCCGCCCCAGTGCAGTGAGAATGCATTTACTGCAACTGCCCCTGGGTCTAGTTGCCATGAAACATACTTCGGTACCTGGTGATTAAGTCTGGATGCAAACAAATCGATATCTGGCATCCCATACCGAAGGACAATTTCACCAAATACTTCACGATTCAACATCCACTCGGTGTTGTCGTTGAATTTGCGTGACCTGGTATCTGCCACCATATTGAGTCTGTCTAGCAAGTAGGCAACTGAAATCCAAATATTCTTTTTTATGCACCAGTACCAAATAGTGTTAGCCAATCCATCACATGATTTTGATTTGATTCCACCCACATGATTGACATACGCCACTGCTGTAGTGTTGCCAATCTGCAACTGAACATGTAAGAGACGCTTAGTGGTACAATAAGCTTTGAGCCCATAGAACGCTCCTAAAGGGCCTGTCTCACGGTGCGACTCCACCCACGAGTGACCCCAAGTGAAAGAAAAAATACAGACTCGTGGTTGTGTACGAGATTTCACGTTTATGATCAAGTGTTTAACCAAGTTCCCAACGGGTATGTAATTTATGCGATGTTTCAAGTTCCTCTCCCGAGTTAGCAAGTTCCTCTCCCGTTACTTTTGAGCCAACCGTGAATGAAGGTATGTTTTCATAACTGTTCTTTCACATCAGATTGTGAGGGTTCCCCTCCTGAGCTGCTTTGGTGCCCAGGCGTGAGTTGAGGTGGAGGGAGGTTGGGGGGGGGGGGGGGGGGGGTCATTAATCTGCCGGGGGTGACAAGGCTCTTGGGTTAGGAGTGGAGTGCGAGGGAAGCTTAATTCTCTCCCATCTCTCTGAAGCCCCGGACGAGAACAAAGGAAACCTCTCTTGCCACTGCGTACAAGCCCATTGTATACAAGCCCGTTGTATATGACTTTGCTGCTGACGCGCACAAGCACTCTCTCTCTCTCTCTCTCTCTCTCTCTCTCTCTCTCTCTCTCTCTGCTCTCTCTCACTGCAGCTCAGAGCCCAACCTCGCCATCCTACAGTGGTAACATTCACATGGGGTCCCTTCCACACCCACACCCCGTCTCTCTGACACCCCCCTCCCCACAAGGCAACAGGCAGCGTGAGATACAGAAAGTTTGTAGGGTGTTGGTTTTGTACAAGGATTTCTTTTTAAAGTATTAGCCAAGCTCGCATTTACTTATTTTAAACGAAGTTTGGAGCGCTTGACAATACTTTTTTTTCTCTTTGCGCTCGTTTTCAGAGGTCCAGGACAAGGGGTCACAGCTTAAGGATAAGGGGGAAATCCTTTAGGACAGAGATGAGAAGGAATTTTTTCACACAGAGAGTGGTGGGTCTCTGGAACTCTCTGCCACAGAGGGTAGTTGAGGCCAGTTCATTGGCTATATTTAAGAGGGAGTTAGATGTGACCCTTGTGGCTAAGGGGATCAGAGGGTATGGAGAGAAGGCAGGTACGGGATACTGAGTTGGATGATCAGCCATGATCATATTGAATGGCGGTGCAGGCTCGAAGGGCCGAATGGCCTACTCCTGCACCTAATTTCTATGTTTCTATGTTTCTATGTTTTCAGAAAGGGTTCAGACCCCGCTTGGCTCGTTGACCCCCTTTGAGCCAGGCCCTGCGAGAGGGAGGGAGGAAAGGTGTGAGTGAACAAGAGCGCCGAGGAGGAGAGGGAAATAGGGGGGAGGGGGGGTGGGTGGAGGAGAAATAGGGAATAAGAAATAGTTGTTCAGATCAGAAACGTGTAGGCTGTGAGCCATAATGGTGAACAAGTCCTGTTAAATCCAATATCATTCTACACCCACCATCCTTCTTTGGTCTAGGGAACACATTAGACACAAATTGATGGGTCTGATAGACTGTTTTTTGAGGCATAGTTTTGCTATTTCAGCTTGGATCATCAAATTCTCTTTTTGTGAGAAGATGAGTGCCCGTTTTGGTTTGTGCTGGGTGGGTGGACACAGGGTAGAAATAAATTCAATTTTAAACCCTTGAATACTCTGCAGCGTAAACACATTCAAGGTTATTTTACGCCATTCTCCCAGAAACCTGTGTAACCTTCCCCAACTGGTAGGCAATTCTCTCGCAATATGTTTTGACAGGAGCCACACCCATCTACCTCCATAGTTACCGGTGCTCTTTGCCTGGTCCTGGGTTGTAAAGGATGTTTCCCATTGCTCTTGCTGGAGAGTGCCATTTCCGGGCATTAAATGGTCGGCTCCTTTACCCTTTTGGCCAGGTCTTCTTCAAATAATAGATTGGGCAAATGGACGGTGCCAGGCTTGCATAAGGCAGCAAACCTGGGATTAATGGTGGGGCGGATGGCGCTCTTTCTGAGACAATTAATCTCAAAGTGCACATTTCACATACGAGCTAGGGCATCCTGCTGAACTTCAGTCAGGAGCCCACCATCCACCAACCTACCAAAAGCCGTTATTCCAGATGCCAAGAGCTTGAGCACCCGCTGCAGTTTAATCTCCTGCACTCAGATGCTTGCCCCCATATGGCCCCAAATGGCATGATCAACTGTCGGCACCTTCAACAGGATACAGTTCTCGGGGGTCTCATATTGTTTGGCAGTAGTGTCCATAGCCTGCTCTTGGAGCTGGTGGGAAGCCAGGTAATTTATGCTGGCAGCCAGCTCCTCCGCAAGCGGCTCGCCAGAGTCTGTAGGGACGGCAAACCTGGCCGCCAGGAGTGGGACCTCTGGCGCTTGCAGCTCCTCCCGTGTGGCAGCCTCTACTGCTGACCCCTGTGAGTCGGTGTCAGATTACATCTGACCCGGTATACTTTCCTCGTCCTGGAGGAAAATACTTGGCAGCCCAGCAGGCGCTGCTGGCACGGGCTCTTGGAGAAGCCGGCGCTCTGGATGGAGCATCCTCTCCAACAGGAGCTCCATCCTGTATACCCGTTCCGCTGTATCCATTTCTAGGGGCGAACCCTCTCGGCCGGACTCATCTGAGTCTATCTGCCGGACAGACTTTTGGGTAGCCTTACGCCCCTCCGACGTAGGCACAGTGTTCTCCGACACCAACTCTTTGGTCGTTGGTTTAGCCACCAACGACTCAGTTAATGAACTAGACGATCGTCCGCTACCCGCACTCCCGTGGGGTTGAGACATTGTCGGCACGGCTCGCCTCGCTGTTCCGGATCTTTTCATATCTGCACGTCCTCCTGCAACAAGAATTACCAGATGCTTAGGCCTCAGAAGTTAAACACTTACCTGAGGCTTTTTAAACTTACTGCTGGAGAAGCGCTGCTCCTCCCAGCCGGGCGCTGACCATGCATCAGACGTAATGACGCGCGTGCCGACTGGCGGGGTTCTTCACGGAATTACTCACGTGACTCCGAAGTAAAATATATTCAAATAGAATATTAAATGAAAATGTATCAATCATTTTGTTAGACACTGAAAAAGCATTTGATCAGGTGGTATGGCCCTACCTGTTTTCTGTGATGGAAAAATTTAATCTCGGTGAAAACATCTGTTCATGGATGAAACCCCTATATTCAAACCCAACGGCTAGAATATTGACAAATCAAATGTTGTCACCTAAATTTAATTTATCCAGAGGGTGTAGACAAGGATGTCAACTTTCCCTGCTTTTATTTGCCCTGGCTATAGAACCACTCGCAGAGTATTAGATCCCACTCAGAAATACATGGGTACAATACTAAACATACAGTTAATAAAATGTCTTTATTTGCAGACGATGTATTATTATACATCGCAAGCCCAGAAATTAGCATTTCGAGTTTACTAAATCTTGTAACTCAATTTGGTTCATTCTCGGGATATAGAATTAATTGGAATAAAAGCAAAATTATGCCAATAAGGGAACAAAACCCGCTTATACTTCAAGTATCCTTTTAAAATTGCCTATGAAAAGTTTAAATACCTTGGAATCTATGTGACCCAGAAATATACTTCTTTATTCAAATCAAAATTTCCTCCTTTACTTAGTAAATTACACAGCAATATCCAATATTGGAAAACACTTCCCATCTCTTTAGTTGGTAGAATTAATGCTATGAATATCACACAATTATTATACTTATTGCAATCAATTCTGATATATCTCCCAATTTTGGAAAAAAAAAACAGCAGCCCCCACAATTAAAATGTGGATTACGGAAATGACTGAGACCTTGCATTTGGAAAAAATAAAACTTGTCTTAATTGACAAACCAGAATTATTTGTTAGAATATGGTCTCCATTTATTGAATTTTTGAAAAAGTGAATTGGTTTAGCACAGAATCAGAGTTGAAACCTAAGTTTGGGATTGGATGAATAGTTATATTCAACATTTCCTGGATCTATGTCCGCAATCTTGTTATTGGTAGTTTCCTTTTGCGTCTCATTTTTTCTCGATTAGTTTCTCTCATCTTTTTCTCTCTTTATCCTTATTCTTTAAAAAGAACAAAAACTGTAGCTATGTAAGAAATCTAATTAAATTGCTGTTTACTATTATTTGCATACATGCTTCTAATAAAAATAGTTTAAAAAAAGAAACAGGAGATGTGGAGTCAGTATGGATAGAACTAAGGAATTGTAAGGGTAAAATGACCCTAATGGGACTTATATAGGCCCCCAAACAGTAGCCTGGACATAGGATGCAAGTTGAATCAGGAATTAAAATTGGCATGTAGCAAAGGTAATGCTGCGGTTGTTATGGGAGATTTCAACATGCAGGTAGACTGGGAAAATCAGGTTGGTACTGGACCCCAAGAAAGGGAGTTTGTGGAGTGCATCCCCCTCCCCTCTCCCCCCATATCCTCCCCTCTCCCCCTCACCCCTCTCACCCCCCCTCCCCCCTCCCCCCTCTCACCCCTCTTCCCCCCCTGTGTGTTTGGGGGGTGGTTAGTGTGTGTGAAGCCATAGCCCCCCCCCCCCCCACCCCGCAACCTGTAATAAACTTATATTACATGACTGTAATAAACTTATATTACACTCATTCCAAAGCCAACATTCCTCAGCTTTGTTGCCAAAAAATGAATGGAATATTCCAGATGTAATTTGACCAAGCCTTTGTTCAATTGAGATATAATACCTTTAGGTTTGAATTCCAATCCCATTGCTTATGAAGTAAAGTTTTTTGTTTCTCAGAAAATGATCTTATGTGGAGTTTTCCATTTAATCTGAGGGAATTATATTTCACTTTAACTTTTTTTTCTCATGAAAGTCCTTCATACTTTAAGATTTCCTCAGTTTAGATTTGTAGAGGGTTGTGATCCAATGCAGGACTAAGGCAGGTGGGAGGTATGGAAGGTGATGAAGGAAAGATCAGTGGACATGACAGTCAGAAGCACGGCAGGGTACAAGGAAGGAATGGTGAATTGAATTGCATTTAATTTAATGTGAGAGGTCTGAGAGATAAAGCAGATTAACTCAGGGCGTGGACTAGGACATTGTAACCGTTACAGAAACCTGTAACCGTTACAGAGTTACAGAAACCTGGCTAAGATAGGGACAGGATTGGCAACTTAATGTTCTCATGTAGTAGTTTAAGTTGCCGTTGGAGAGATAGCGGTGGGGGTAAAGGAGGAGGGGATGTTGCTTTGTTGATTAAGTAAAATGTGACGGCAATAGTCCTAGATGACATTGCTAATGGTTTGTGCAGTGAGATTCTACGGTGGAGCTGAGAAATAAAAGGTGATGATCACCTTTCTGGGAGTGTCCTATCAACCCCAAATAGAGAATTAGACTATGAAAAATGAGGGCAAGACTAATAAGGTTGTTATAGTTGGGAATTTTAACTTTCCCCAATATAGACTGTGACTATCATATTGCCAAGGGTTTAGATGGTGTGCAATTTGTCAAATATATCACGAAAGATGTCTCAGGTAATTTGTAGATGGCCTTACACGGGGAGGGCAAAGATTGATCCACTCTTTGGAAATTGGGAAGGGAAAGTGACTGAAGTGTCAATCGGGCAAGCCTTTTAGGACCACGACCTCAGTTCTATTAGCTTTAAAATAGTTATGTATCAAGACAGTATGGGCCCACAAGATAAAATTCTGAATTGACCAACTTTGATGCTATTAGACAGGAACTTGCTAAAGTTGTTTGCAGGCAAAGGAACATCTGCAAAGTTGGATGCTTTTAAAAGTGATGACAAGAGCGCAAGGCATGCATGTTCCTGTTAGAGTAGTTAGATGGTTCAATGGTTCTTTATGAATGGTTCTTTATTATCACATGTAAAGTACAGTGAAATTCTTTTTTTTTGCATACAGGAGGAATTTATAGTAAATCTGGATGAGCTTTTTGAAGAAGTAACCAAAATGTCTTTGGTTGTTGAGGGCAAAACAGAAGACCGTGTGTACAGTGCCCTCCATAATATTTGGGCCAAAGATCCATCATTTATTTATTTGCCTCTGTGGTCCACAATTTGAGATTTGTAATAGAAAAAAATAGGGGACTACGTATAAACACTGTTGTAATTTCTACATGGTGAAACCAAAATGTATAAAAATTGCCTTTATTAAAATCTGACAACGTGCACTTTAACCACATGTGATTTTTTTCTTTACAAATCACAAATTGTAGTACAGAGGCAAATAAATAAATGATGGGTCTTTGTCCCAAACATTATGGAGGGCACTGTATTTGGACTTCAACAAGGCATTTGATAAGGTTCAGCATAATAGGCTGCTTTGGAAGGTTAGATTGGATGGGATCCAGGAGGAGCTAGCTGCTGGATAGAGCATTTGTTTAATTAATGGAAGCAGAGGATGATGGTGGAAGATTGCTTTTTTGGACTGGAGGCTCAAGTGGTGTGTCTCAGAGATCGGTGCTGTTTGTGATTTATATCAACGATTTAGAAGAGAATGTAGAAGATATGATTAATAAATTTGCAGATTACACTAAAGTGGGTGGTGGAGATAGCAAAAATGGTTATCAAAAATAGCAGCAGGATTTAGATCAGTTGGACTAGTGGGCTGAGGAATGGTTAATGGAATTTAATGCAAGCAAGTGTGAGATGTTGCATTTTGGGTTGTCAAACAAGGGCAGGACCTTCACAATGAATGGCAGGGCTGAGGAGCATCATAGAGCAGAGAGTGATCTAGGTGTGTGGATACATAGTTCGATGAAAATGGCGTCACAGTTAGATAGGGTGGTGAAGAAGGCCTTCATCAGACAGGGTATTAAGTATAGGTGGGAAATGTTATGTTACAGATGTGCAAGACGTTGGAGTATTGTGTTCAGTTTTGGTCACCTTGATATAAGAAGGATGTTGTTATGCTGGAAAGAGTGCAGGGAAGATTTACGAAAATGTTTAGTTTCGTTATTGTTCAGTTTAGAGATACAGCGCAGAAACAGACCCTTCTGCCCACCAAGTCCGCGCGGACCAGCGATCTCCGCACAATAACACAATTCTACACACACTAGGTGAAATTTACAATTATACCAAGCCAGTTAGCCAACAAACCTGTATGTCTTTGGAGTGTGAGAGGAAACCGGAGATTCCAGAGAAAACCCATGCAGGTCTCAGGCAGAACGACCAAACTTCGTACAGACAAGCACCCGTGGTCAGGATTGAACCTGGGTCTCTGGTGCTGTAAGGCAGCAACTCTACCGCTGTGCCACAATGTTGTCAGTAATTAAGGACTTGATTTACAGGGAGAGTTTGGTCAGACTAGGTCATTATTACTTGGAGCACAGGAGGATGAGGGGTGATCTTATAGATGTGCACAAGATCATGAAGGAATAGATAGGGGTGAATTCACAAGGTATTTTACCCAAAGTAGGGGAATCAAGATCCAAAGGACATAGGTTGACATGGGCAGGTGCAACTAGAGTTGATGGGCATCTTGGTCAGCAGGGGCAAGTTGGGCTGAGGGGCATGTTTCTGTGCATTATGACTGACTTTATATAATCAAAAATGTTGACTTCATGGTGATGTATACTTAAGGGAAGTCGAGGAAGTACATTAAAAAAATTGTTAATTACATTGAACTTCCTTTTCGGACCATTTCTTTCAGATTAAAAGATTAGAGAAACTGGAACCAGAAATAAAAATGAAGTGGCAAAACAAGTTATATGAGGTAACAATTATTTTTCTTGTTAACTGGTAAATAACATAATTGCTAGGGAAGGTGTGGATACAATGTGGTGAACTTTGAAACTGTTTAAATAACAAGGGCGGAGGGGAGGGGAGGGGAGGGGAGAGGAGTGTAAAGGGGCTGTCCCACTTAGGCGACTGCCGGAAACTAGGCTGTCACCACACGGTTGCTAGGGTGTCACCTGTATGGTTGTGAGTGGTCTCCTCAGTTGCCCCAAGAGTCGTAGTGTTTTTCTGGTCGCCGCTGGATTTTGAAATGTTCAAAACTCTTCGGCGACAGTCGCCAACCGTGAATTGTCGTAGCTTATCTTCTTCTGACGTAGGTGCTGTCGTAAGTTGTTGCCAGGTGACATAGATTGTCGCCGGTGCTGGCTTCAGTGAATTCCATTGTTGTCGCCGGCAGTCGCCTGTCTCCGATTTTTCGGCGAACTGCTTCGACTATGCCAGTCGCCGGCATTCACCTAAATAATTGCCTAGTGGGACAGGCCCTTAAGAGAAGTTACTTAAAAGTAGAGAATGCAATATGCATGCCACTAGGTAGTAAGCTAACCGAACCAAAATATGAGATGAGATTGAAATTCTTCCAATTTGCATGTGGCACACTCTGGCAAAGGAGGAGTTTCAGGACGGAGAGGTCAGTTTGGGAATGGGAAGGGGAGTTACAATGGTTTGCGACTGGGAGCTCCCATAGGCCTCGATGGACCGTGTGTTCAGCGAAATGATCGCCAAGTCTACGTTTGTTCTCACCGATGTATCTTGCCGATGTATCTTGCCGCATCGAGAACATCGGATGCAGTAGATGAGGTTAGATATGGTACATGTGAACCTTTGATTAACCTGAAAGGACTGTCGGGGTCCCTGGATGGAGTCAAGGGAGGAGATACGAGGACAGGTGTTTCATCTCTTGCGGTTGTAGGTGGAAAGTACCTGGGGAGGGGGTGGATTGGGTGGGAAGGCATGTGTGAACCAAGGATTTGTGGAGGGAGCGGTCCAAGGACAGAGTTCCCCAGGTCCTCACCTTTCACCCCTCCAGCCTCTGCATCCAACACATTACCTGCCGCCACAAATCACATCTTTCCATCTCCACTCCTCCACATTCTGCAGAGACTGGAGCCTCTGCAACTCCTTAGAAGAATGAGGAAGAACGGAAAAACATAAGGTCCGCGTGGAGTGAGTGGCCTCCTATCCCTAATTCATATGCTTTTCCCAATGATAGATTTCAATACTGAAGTAGGATTCTTGTGCAGTTATTTTCTCACTGACGTATGAGATCTAGACACATAGAGACATTGAAATATAGGTGCAGGAGTAGGGCATTTGGCCCTTCGAGCCAGCCCCACCATTCAATGTGATCATGGCTGATTATCTAAAATATCTACCCCGTTCCTACTTTTTCCCCATATCCCCTGATTCCTTTAGCCCTAAGAGCTAAATCTGACTCTCTCTTGAAAACATCCAGTGAATTGGGCTCCACTGCCTTCTGTGGCAGAGAATTCCTCAGATTCACAACTCTCTGGGTGAAAAGGTTTTCCCTTATCTCATTCCTGAATGGCCTACCCCTTATTCTTAAACTGTGACCCCTGTTTCTGGACTCACCCAACATCGGGAACATTTTTCCTGCATCTAGCCTGTCCAATCCTTTAAGAATTTTATATGTTTCTATAAGATATCCTATCATCTTTCTAAATTCCCTTGTCTAAATCGTTACTATATATTGTAAATAATATAATGTGTAAAAATATAATACAGGAAGGTGTATATATATTTTGATCAGTCTGACTGTTTTCCTTTTCTTTTAGGAAATGGGACAGCTGAACCAGAAACTAAATTTCTTGGATCAAAGAATGCAGGTAAGTGAATAAGGCTACAGACTCAAGGCATTCGAGAGTTGTTATAGCGACAGGAAAAGTTATCACTCACTTTTCTTTTAATTGATTCTTGAACACAACCATTGG
This sequence comes from Raja brachyura, assembly GCA_963514005.1. The sequence goes on from OY740788.1 coordinate 22,471,710, forward strand.
TCATCAGAAACATAATCAAGTCGATGTCAGGTGACTGCGGAAGGGCCTGAGTACCATCACTGCAAGTCAAAATTGGGGATGGTGTCCGCAACAGTGCATCTCTACCGGATGAGCACGATGCCTTTGAAGACCATTTTGAATAGGCAAACAATGTTTCACCAAGCTGCTTCTTCCACACCTTGCTGAATCTGTCCCATACCTCTCGGTGACAGAAGTAGGATTTACGTTCACAAGGGTAAACTCTCAGAAAGCATCCAGCCTGGGTAAAGCCCAGAGTTGGTTTCTGAAATCATGTGCTAATCAACAGGCCATGGTCTTTCCTGACAACTTTGACCTGTCATTGCAACAGAGAACAAAGTGCTGGAGTAACTTAGCGGCATCTCTGGAGAACATGGATAAGTGACATTTTGGGTCAGGACCCCCTGCTTCAGACTGATTGTAGGGCAGCGGAGGGGGGAATAAAGCTGGAAGAGAGGAGGGCCAGGACAAAGCTTGGCGGGTAATAGGCTGACATAGGTGAGGAGGAATTTCTGATTGGCGTATAGTGTAAACTTTAGAGATGCAGCGCGGAAACATGCCCTTCAACCCATGTAATCCACGCCGACCAGCGATCACCCCGTACATTAACACTATCCTACATACTCGGGACAATTTACAATTTTACTGAGGCCAATTAACCTACAAACTTTAATTCTTCAGAGTGTGGGAGAAAAACGGAGAATGCATTTAGTTACATTTTGAGCAATGTGTAAAGTTCTGGTCTCACTGCTGTAGGAAGTATGACATTAAACTTGAAAGGGTGCAAAAAAGGTTTATGAGGACGTTACCTGGTCTGGGAGATGTAAGTTGTACAGAGTGGCTGGAAAGTCTTGGTCTGTTTTCCCTGGAGCCAAGCAGGCTAAGGGATGACAAGAGAAAAGTTTATAAAATCACAAGGCCCATAGATAAGTTGAAAAATCAGTTTTTTCCACCGGGTAGGGGAGTCTAAAATGAGAAGGCATTGACTTTAGGTGAGGGGGAAAAGATTTAAAAGGGGCAATTTTTTCACACAGCGGGAGGTAGGGGTATCGAATGAATTCTAAGAACGAGGGGAGGAGGCAGGTACAATTTAAAAGGTACATGGACAGTATATGTATCGGGAAGGTTTAGAGGGATATGTGTCAGGCACAGGCAGGTGGGACTAGATCAGTGAGGTAACTTAGTCATCATGGATGAGTTGTGACCAAGAGCTGTTTCTGTGCAATTTATATAACCTATAATTGGCTACAGTATACCCGGAGCATTGTGTTCAATTGAGGTGACATAGTAGGCCCCCCTCGGTCATGACTGACCATGGGTGATGCATCCTAGTTTGCAGGTGATGTGTGGTCGGATGGAAGCCAGGGCGGTGTCATATGGAGGACAGGCTGTTGCCCATGCAGCACGTCCCCCCTCTCCATGTCGCTGATCGATCCAATGGAACAGCAGGGCCGTTACAGTCTGGCACCAGCGCCGTTGCAGGAGCTGCCAGAGCGAGGTTGTGGACAACGACGAACTGCCTTAGGGGCTCCAATTCCGGATTTTCTTGAGGTTTACTCCAGGAGCCTTTTCCATGACTGGATATGGTCACAAGGCAGTGGAGGTTTTGAATCAGAGTTTTCCCTCTCCTAGATGGACTGCTTTCCTAGGCTGACGAGCCCCATCTGCCCGGCACTCGTGGGGGTGGGGGGGGGGGGGGGGGGGGGGAGGGGAGAGCGTCTACCTTCACGTGCAGGTCTATAGCACCTGCCCACTGCCCACTGCCCATAAAGGTTACATAATGTCAAGGAATCCAATTAATTTAAGAACATAAAGCTCCTGGTGAATAAGAATTAATATCTAGGCAAAAATGCTGAGAAGCTGCCTATTTTATGGATGGGACAATTAGCGTTAGAAGGCTGATCCTGGGGGTAGCACCGTGCAATCAGAAGCAACCCAAATTGGAGATCAGGGCGAAGATCTGAAGGAAGTATTGAGGTTTGGAGATGTGCATCATGCAGTTTGTGAGGGAGCTGAAGTCCAATGGCAGAGCATGGAGTGACCTTGGTCTATTGAGTGATATATGCAGTGACATTCTTGACTAGCACGGGGTGTCAAGGGTTATGGGGAGAAGGCAAGAGAATGGGGTTAGGAGGGAGAGATAGATCAGCCAAGATTGAATGGCGGAGTAGACTTGATGGGCCGAATGACCTAATTCTGCTCCTATCACTTATGATCTTATGACGGGCTGAGAAGGTCAAATGCAATCAGCGGAAGTAACAGGGAAGAGACACTCACTCACTCTTCAGTAACAACAGGTTGTTTTGGAAACACAGATAAATGCTCCAGTTTGTATGTTTAATGTTTACATTCTTGTGACTGTAATTTCTTATTAATCTTAATGATGTGAGTTTACTGACGTATTTTCCCATTAAGCGGTTTCAGTGACGTCTGCTTTCCTTTCTTCTCGTAGGTTGCTGACTCTCACAATTGGAGAGGCATGTTTAATTGTCCACCACTGTGGTGAATTCTCCAACTACAGCGCCAAATTTTCTATATTTACCGAACAACTCCAATAATAAAGTATATGTTATGTATATGTATATGTCAAATAGCAATGTACAGTCTTTCTCTGGGTTACAAACACCCAACCGATGGACACAATAAAGCTCCCATAATATTGTTAATTCTAAAATCTGATGTATGTCCGTACATTCCTATCTACAAGCAGCAGAACTATCCTCTGTCACCCCACCTTTAGTCATTATTCTTTCTTATCATTCTGATCTGCTTTTGATGTAATTCATTGGAAACATATAGGTGCAAATCACATCAGGAGATACAATCGGCATGTAAGAAAGGCAATGTTACAGTGGTCATGAGGGATTTTAATATGCAGGTAGACTGGGAAAATCAGAATCAATCAATCAAAGACTTTATTAACATTCAAAAATACATCAATAAATGCAAGTCTGAACTAAATTTCATTGCATCTGGCTCACCATGCAACATAAAATAACAAAAGGATAATAGATAAAAAGATAAAATAGATAAAAAGATAAAATAGATAATAGTGGTGGCACATTACATAGAATTCAAGAGTGATGGCTCGGGGGAAGAAGCAAAATCTGGCCGTTCTGCTCCTTATGCTATGATATATTTTGCCCAAGGGCAGCAGAGTGAACAGTCCATGATGGAGATGTGTGGGGTCCTCAATAATGCTGTTGGCCTTGGACAAGCAATGTTTGCATGCAATGTCCCAGATTGAAGGAAGAGAAGTCCCGATGATTCTTTCAGCCGTCCTCACCACGGATTTCCAGTCGGAGGCTTTGCAGTCCCCAAACCAGACTGGTCAAAATGCTCTCTATGGTGCGCTGTAGAAAGTGGTGAGGACGGGATGGGGGAGGTGAGCTCTTCTCATCCGGCGCAGAAAGTGCAACCGCTTCTGCGCTCTCTTAACTAGTGATGCAATGTTTTGTGACCAGGTCCCTGGGGGTGATCTGCACCCACAGGGACTAAGTGCTACTGACTAAATCCGCATCGATGTCATTAATTGTAGTAGTGGATAATATGTAGATTGGTACAGGGGCCCCAAGAGAAGGAAATTGCGGAGTGCTATGAGATGGTTTCTTAGAGCAGCTTGTAGTCGAGCCTACAAGGGAAAAGGCAGTTCTGGATTTGGTGTTATGGATCAAACCGTATTTGATTGGGGAAATTAAGATAAAAGAACAACTAGGTTGTGACCACAATATGATAAAATTCAACCTGCATTTTGAGAGGGAGAAGATGAAATCAGATATGTCGGTATTACTGTTGAGTAAAGGTAACTACATTGGCATGAGGGAGGAGCTGGCTAAAGTTGATTGGAAGGGGACCCGAGCAGGAATAACAGTGGAGCAGCAATGGCAGGAGTTTCTGGGAGTAATTCGGAAGCTGCAGGATCTTTACACCGCAAAGAGGAAGAGAGATTCCAATGTGAGCATGAGGCAACCATGTACTGACAAGGGAAGTCAAAGACCATATAAAACTAAAAGAGAAGCCATTAAATATTACAAAGATTTATGGGAAGCTAGAGGATTGGGAAGCTTTTAAAAACCAACAGAACATGTGTTCTGCAGGGGTCTGTGTTGGGGGCCAGTACTCTTCACTTTGTACATCCATGATTTGGACGAGGCAATTGAAGGCTTTGTGGCCATGTTTGTAGATGATACGAAGATAGATGGAGGGACAGGTAGTGCAGAGGAAGCAGGGACTCTGCCACTCTCCCGACCTGTCCAAGTCCTTCTGCAAAGAAGTGGCAGATGGAATACAGCGTAGCAAAATGTGCGGTCATGTACTTTGGTAGTAGGAATAAAGGTGTAGACTATTTTCTAAATGGGGAGAGGATTCAGAATTCAGAGGTGCAAATGGACTTTGGAGTGCTGATACAGGATTCCCAAAAGGTTAATTTGCAAGTTGAATCAGTGTTAGGAAGGCAAATGCAATATTAGCATTTATTTCAAGAGGACTAGAAAAAACTGGGATGTAATCCTCAGGCTTTATAAGGCACTAGTCAGACTGCACTTGGAGTATCTTGAGCAGTTTTGGGCCTCATACCTGAGGAGGAATGTACCGGCGAGGGAAGGGTCCAGAGGAGGTTTACGAGAATGATCTCGGGGATGATTGGGTTAACGTATGATGAACGTTTGATGGCTCTGGGCCTGTACTTACAGGCGTTTAGAGGGATGAAGGAAAACATTGACATTTACTGAATAGTGAAAGGCCTGGATTGAGTGGATGTGGAGAGGATGTTTCCACTAGTGCGAGCGTCTCGGACCAAAGGGCACAACTTAAGAATAAAAGGACGTATCTTCAGGAGGGCGATGAGATATTTTTAAAGCAGAGATTGACAGATTCTTGATTAGTATGGGTGTCAAATGTTATGGGAAAAAGGCAGGAGAATGGGGTTAAGGGGGAAAGATAGATAAGCCATGATTGAGTGACTTGATGGGTCGAATGGTCCAATTCTGTTCCTGGGACTTATGAACGTGTATTCACATTAGCGTATACACCTGGGTTCAATGAAATTCCTTGTTCATGTGAAGTTCATTGAGTGAACAGTACACTTAAATACAACAATGAATACAGTGTATGAAACAACCGAATTATGCAACATTACAATACTATGGAGGTAGAGTATCAAAAAATGTTTGTGTATTTTCTGACTTGTGGACAAAATCGACCTTGGGATGCGCATAAAAACGAACCGGTTCCTTACCTGGGGCCAGTCTATAATAGAATATAAACTCTGCACTCTGGTTCCGAAAATATGGTTTCACTAACTTATATATTATAATGTTGCACAGCCAGGATTACAAGCGAGGATTACTGCAGCAGCAAAATCTGAACCTCAGTTAGATTTGACCAGAGGCACTGGGCATAGGTGAACAAGCCAAGCCAACAATGATTCAGTCCATGCACTTTTTCACCAGCCTGGTGATGTCTGTGTTAAGGGGGAAAGATAGATAAGCCATGATTGAGTGACTTGATGGGTCGAATGGTCCAATTCTGTTCCTGGGACTTATGAACGTGTATTCACATTAGCGTATACACCTGGGTGTCAACAGTGATGTCAACAGTGATGTCTGACTTCTCTTTGCAACCAGGGATTCGGGGCTTGCCACAGTCTGCGAGTGTCTAAATGATACTGGGACTCAAGTATGTCTATAGAACCACCAGCTATTAGTCAGCTTTATTTGTCTCATAATTTGTTCTTGTGTTACTTAAAAGGTTGCATCCCTATCTGCGCCACTGTCAGGAAGACTAAAGTTTAATTTTTGCTTACAGTAACTTTCTGTTTTATGTTGTTCAGGGTTGATTGCCTCATTGTCCATTTGGCCCCAAATCTCAGTCAACCGAAGGCCACTCACCCTGCTCCATCACTGAACTTTTCCTGGTGTTTCTGTTTTCAAGTGTCTGCTAAAAGGTCCAGAATCTTTTTCTCAACTTGCATGGGATCCAAGGAGATATAGCTGAATGGATAAAAAATTGGCTTCATGGATAACAAATTGGCTTCATGGAAGGTAGCAGAGGGTGATGGTGGAAGGTTGCTTCTCAGACTGGAGGCCTGTGACTAGTGGTGTCCTCAGGGTTCGATGCTGGGCCCGTTACTGTTTGTCATCTAAATCAATGATTTGGATGAGAACATACACGGCAAGATTAGCAAGTTTGCAGATGATTCATAAGTGGCCGTTTTTGCAGATAGTGAAGATGGTTGTGAAAGATTGCAGCAGGGTCTTGATCATTTGGCCAGGTGGGCTGAGGAATGATTGATGGAATTTAATACAGAGAAATGTGAGGTATCTAACATGGGGAGGACCTATACATTGAATGGTAGGGCTTTGGGGAGTGTTGTAGAGCAGAGGGATCTAGGAGTGCAGGTACATGGTTCCTTGAAGTGGAGTCGCAGGTGGTCAAAAAGGTGTTTGGCACATTAGCCTTCATCAGTCAGTGTATTGAGTACAGAAGTTGGGAGGTCATGTTGCAGTTGTATAAGACATTGGTGAGGCTGCATTTAGATTATTGTGTTCAGTTCTGGGCACCATGTCATTAGGAAAGATGTTGTCAAGCTGGAAAGGGTACAGAGAAGATTTACAAGGATGTTGCCAGGGCTAGAGGGTCAGCGCTATAGGGAGAGGTTGAGTAGGCTGGCACTCTCTTCTTTGGAGCACAGGAGGATGAGAGGTGATCTTTTTGAGGTGTATAAAATCATGAGAGGAATAGATTGGGTAGATGCACAGAGTCTCTTGCCCAGAGTAGGTGAATCGAGGACCAAGTGAAGGTGAAGAGGAAATGATTTAATAGGAATCGGAGGGGTAACTTTTTCACACGAAGGGTGTTGGGTGTAGGGAACAAGCTGCCAGAGGAGTTAGTTGAGGCTGGGACTATCCCAACATTTAAGAAACAGGCGGGTACATGGATTGGACAGGTTTGGAGGGATATGGACCAAACGCGGGCAGGTGGGACTAGTGTAGCTGGGACATGTTGGTCAGTGTGGGCAGGTTGGGCCAAATGGCCTGTTTCTACACTGTATCATTCTATGACTCTATAACTGACATAATCTATGGGAACTTTCCGTGAACATTCGCCCCACACCTATTGTCCATCCAGCTCCCTTGAACCTAGGAACTGAAAACTGTCAACCATTTCTGTAACAGCTTCATTGATGAGGACAGTTATGTTCACCTCCTTGCTTCCTTGGGTCAACTCATTCTTGCTGGCATTGAGGGTTAGACTGTGATCCTAACACCATGACACAAAGTTCCCGATCTCATTCCCACACTCCATCTCATTGTTGTAGATCAGGTCAGGTCAACATCAGCAGACTTGAAGACTGAGTTGCAGTTGTACTTGGTCACAGTCAGAGATGTAGGAGTAGAGCAAGGCTTTGAGCACACAACCTTAAGGTTCACCAGTGTTAAGGGTCAGGGTAAAGGAAATGATACAAACAATTTGAACCAACTTGAGGTTGCTGATCAGGAAATCCAGAAACCAGTTGCTGGTGCAGACCCCCCCAAGGCTAAGGTCCTGAAGTTTACGGATGAGCGTATTCAGTATTACAGCATTGAAGGCTGAGCTATAGTCAATGAATAGCACCTGACATAAGTGTTCTTATTGTTAAGGTGTTGAGATCCAGAACTGAGTAGAATGCAAGAGAGATGTGGACCTATTTTTCCTGTACATAAATTGCAAGAGATCTACATAATCTGAAGGACTGGCGCAGATATCGGCAATTACAAATTAGTAACAGTAACAATTTGTCAAACAAATCTCTTTTCATAATTGTCCCTCTATTGTGGCTAAGTAATGCCACATTAATTGTACTGGAAGTAGTTTGGGATTTTGGCAACATGTTTTGACAAATCAAATGTACATGTTCTTTTTCATTAAACTGAGGTAGTTGGTCTCAATTTAGATGGGTTTCTAAATATTTTTTTAGTTACTCAGCATATATTGGGCAACAGTGTTGCACAACTGGTGGAGCGATGGATAGAAGATTTCGATAGAATCTAAGATGAGTTGAATATTGACAGGATAGATTACGGGGAAAGTTAGTGGGAAATGGGATTATTCTGCAGGGCTGGCATAGATTTGATATAAATATCACTCTGATCTTCATGGAAAAGAGTGGGCAATTCATCATGACAGCCAAGCAGTGATTTGGAATGTGCAGGTATGAGGCAGATCAGAATATAAGGAACAGAAACATAAATAAACCATTGGCCCTTCATAGTCAATGGTTTCTGTCATTCAATGCCCACAGCTGATCTTTTATCTCAATCACATTCCTGTGCTGACTCTCTTCCTTATTTTGGAAAGATCAAAATGTGGTTGGCAGACGGGCACAAGTTAAAATCAGGAATGCTTCTGCCGTGTGGGTAAAGGATATAGTCCTTCACTAAACGTACGGTAAGTCCACCTGAGAATGTGAACAGGAATTGCAACTTCACAGGGCGTCATCACACATTCTGGTGCTGCCTTCATGGGAATCTGTATATTCTCCATGTTACCGCGTGGAGTTCTTCCACTTCCACTTTCCTGCCATTTCCCACAGACATGCAGGTTGATAGATTAATTGTGCACTATAAATTGCCATAGTGTGTAGGTCAACAATAGAATCAGGGGACAATTGAACATTAGTAGGATAGGTTATGGGGAAAGTTAGTGGGAAATGGGATTCTTCTGAGGGCTGGCATAAATTTGATAGAAGTCTCATTATGATCTTCAGTTTTAGTTTGTTTAAGTAAGAACTGCAGATGCTGGAAAAATCAAAGGTAGACAAAAATACTGGAGACATTTTCAGCACCCGTAGTGCCGCCTCGCCAGCGGTCTGTCTTGTCCCTTCTCTGTATTATTATTTTAAGTATATCTTGAATGTTTGTTTTAATGTCTCTTGGTATGTTTTATTTAGGGGGTGGGAGGGGAGATCAGAGGAAACTTTCCAGTCACTTACCTCGATGGAGATGCGGTTTTTAGCCGTGTAACATCTCTGTCTCCCCCGTGGCCTACAACGTAGAGTGGTGAAGCCTTTCCTGGAAACTGGCCCGGAGCTTCAAGCTGCGGGCGCAGCGCGGGCTTACCATTGTGGAGCCTGGAATCTTGTGCCGAGGATCGCCAGTGTTGAACCTCCAACAATGGGGCCTGTGGACTTTAACGCCGTGAAGCAGCGGTCTCCGGTAAGAAGCGGCCGACTCGGGAGTGTTCCGATCCGTCCCAACACCCGGGCTTGAACAGCGGATCATCGGCAACGGTCCCGTTCAAAAGCCCTGACTAAGGGTGACGAAGGATGAAGATGACTGAATTTATTGCCTTCCATCACATTGAGGAATGTTGATCCCACTGTGGTAGATGTTTATGTTAAACTTTATTTTACGTGGTGTGTGGATTTTTGCTTTTTACTTAGTATGGCTGTATGGTAACTCAAATTTCATTGTACCTTATTTGGTACATGTGACAATTAAATTGAATCTTGAATCAATGGAAGGGAATCTGGTTTGCGTGATTGTCTGGACTGCATCCACAATTCACTGCAATTTCCTAGGGTCTAGGATGGAGCTGTTCCCAAACCAAGCTGTGGTTCGTTCTGATAAAATGCTTTCTATGGTGCATCTGTAGAAGTTGGTGAGAGTTGTAGAGGACATGCCGAACTTCGTAAGCCTTCTAAGGAAGTAGAGGGATATGTTCTTCAGGGCAAATAATGGGAAATTCACCATGACAGCCAAGCAGTAATTTGGAATGTGCAGGTAGGAAGCAGATCAGAATATATGGAACATAAACATAAATAAACCATTGCCCCCCCCCCCCCCCCCCCCCCCACCATCACCATTTCTGCTCTGCCTTCAATGCGCACGGCTGATTTTTTAATCTCAGAATCACATTCCTGTGCTGAGTTTCCCTTACTTCCTTATTTTGGAAAGATCGAAATGTGATTGGTAGAATTGCACAATTAAAAATCATAATTGCTTCTGCAGGTGAGGGTAAAGGATATAGTCCTTCACTAAACTTACAGTAAGTCCATCTGAGAATGTGACCAGGAAATACAACTTCACAGGGCATCATCACACACTTCTCCCAATACGCTAGTGTAGAAATGATTGGAGCATCTCCTCACATATGATTGGCTGGATGTGGGATAAGCCATGTCTTTATTTAACTGATTTCTGGGCTGCACCCTGGCGTCTAGTACATTCACGGTAAAGTTACAATGGGATTAAGCTGAAAATAAAAAATAAACATTTCCTGCCCAGGAAATCATTATCTTGTCCTGAGTGTTTTTTCCTTTAATATTACATAATCTGTTCTAAATAAATCAATGTTGCTAGGTCATGCCGAGAGGAGTCTTGACTGGAACTCTTACAATATTTCTGGCTCCCCGATGCCTCAGGCATTTAGCTCAGAGCACTTTCAATAAAAAAAAATGTTGACACCCTTGTTATACTCTTTGGAATGTAGAAACAATAAAGATTATTATTACATTATAGAGTTATACTGCACGGAAACAGGCCCATGCTGACTAAGGTCCTCCATCTACACGAGTCTCAACTGCCCCCATTTGGCCCCTATCCCTCTAAACCTTACCTATCCATGTACATACCAAAATATCTTTTTAATAGTTCTGCTCCAACTATCTCCTCTTGCAGCACATTTCATATACCCACTGCTCTGAGTACAAAAGTTGCCTCTCAGATTCCCATCACATCTTTCCCCTCCCACCATAAACTTATGTACTCTGGTTCCCGATTCCCCTGCTCTGGGTAAAAGACTCTGTGCATCTTCCCTATCATTTCGCTCAGTCCAAAAAGCAACCTTCCACCGTCACCCTCTCCTTTTCATGAAGCCAATTTTCTATCCAGTCAGATCTCCCATGTGATCCAACCTTCCAGAGGAACCTACCATGCTGAACCTTGTCAATGCTGAACCTTTGTCAAAACCTTGCTGAAATCCATGTAGGCAATGTCTACAGCTCTGATCTCATTCAGCTTTTTTGGTTACATCTTCACAAAACTCAAATCAGATTTGAGAGACACGATCTCCCACATACAAAACTGTGCTGACTATTCGTAATCAGTCCGTGGCTATCTAAATGCATGTTTATCTTATCCCTCAGACCACTCTCTATTAACTTACTGACCACAGATGCTGGACTCAATGGCCTATAGCTCCCAGGCTTTTCCTTGCAGCCTTTTCAAATGGAGGCACATTTGCCACTCTTCAGTCTTCCGGGTAATATATAGCGTGCAATTAATCTATCAACCTGCATGTTTGTGGGAGGTAGACACAAAACGTTTGATTAACTCAGCGGGACAGGCAGCATCTCAGGAGAGAAGGAATGCGTAACGTTTTGAGTCGATACCCTGTTTCAGATTGATGTCAGGGGAGAGGGAGATACATAGATAAGAAAGTGTAGGGTGTGAAAATATGACAAAGGGAATGGAGATCAAAGACATATTGCACGCTATATATCACTCATATTTAATGCCGGGCCATATATCTCAGCCAGGGCACCTGCAATTTCCCCTCTAGCTTTGACTGCCTCAAGTTACTCAGTCTTCATGTCTGTCTCCACAGTAAAAACAGAGGAGGAATGCTCATTGAGGACCCTGCCTATCTCTTGGCGCTCTACACAGAGAGCCTAGTACTCTCTGTTTACCTTTTTCCTTCAACGCACATACAATCCCTTTGAATTTACCTTAATATTATCTGCCAGAGCTATCTCCTGCCCCCTTTTTGCCCTTTAATTTCCTTCTTTAACCTGCTCCTCCGTTGCTGAAACTCCTCCAGGGAAACACTTGAAACAAGCTGTCTGTACCTGTCCCATGCCTCCTTCTTATTCTTGACCAGGTCCCCAATTTCTCTCATCATCAAAGCTTCTTTACACATTTGGCAAATTCTTCCCCACCTTTTGCACTATGACGGTCCCAGTCAATATTGGGTAAGTTAATATCCCCTCATATAACAACCTTTTTACTTCTCTACATACAAGTAACCCATGCTTTCCATCTATCTCCATCCCTCCCCCTTCCCAATTCTCCCTCCAGTCTTACTGTCTCCGACTACATTTTATCTGTTTATTTTGTTGTTACCTTCTCCCAGCTAACAATGATCTATTCTACATTGTCTTTGATCTCCATTCCCTTTGTCATATTTTCACACCCTACACTTTCTTATCTATGTATCTCCCTCTCCCTTGACATCAATCTGAAACAGGGTATCGACTCAAAACGTTATGCATTCCTTCTCTCCTGAGATGCTGCAAGTCCCGCTGAGTTACTCAAACGTTTTGTGTCTACCTCCCACAAACATGCAGGTTGATAGATTAATTGCACGCTATATATTACCCTACAGTGTAGGTGCACAATAGAATCAGGGGGCAATTGAATATTTGTAGGATAGGTTATGGGGAAAGTTAGTGGGAAATAGGATCCTTTTGTGGGCTGACATAAATTTTATAGATGTCTCACTCTGATCTTCAGGGAAAGGAATGGGCAATTCAGAATATAAGGAACAGAAACATAAATAAACCATTGGCCCTTCATGCCTGCTCTGTCGTTCAAAGCTCACGGTTGATCTTTCATCTCAGAATCACATTTCTGTGCTGACTCTCTTTCCCTTATTTCCTTATGTTGAAAAGATCATAATGTGGTTGGTCGTACCACATAAGTTAAAATCAGGAATGCTTCTGCAGTGTCGGTAAAGGAAATAGTCCTTCGCTAAACTTACAGTAAGTCCATCTAAGTGTGAACTGGAATTGCAACTTCACAGGGTGTCATCACACACGCTATACACTCATCACGCACCATGTCATCACACATCACACATTCCCAATACTCTAGTGTAGAAATGGCTGGAGCATCTCCTCACATAAGATTGGCTGGATGTGGGATATGCCATGTCTTTTTTTTACTGATATCTGGGCTGCACCCTGGGCGTCTAGCATATTCACAATAAAGTTACAATGGGATTAAGCTGAAAATATATTTAAAAAAAATTTCTGACCAGGAAATCATTATCTTTTCATATTTGTTTTTTCACATAATATTACATAATCTGTTCTAAATAAATCTATGTTGCTAGGTCATGCCCTGAGGGGTATTGATTGGAACCCTTATAATATTTCTGGCTGGTGTCTCATGCATTTCGCTCAGAGCATTATTTTCTATCCAGTCAGATCTCCCGTGTGATACAACCTTCCAGAGCAGCCTACCATGCTGAACCTTGTCAATGCTGAACCTTTCAACCATCGACCCATTGATATAAACAGGACTGTGGGTCCCCATCCTACTCCTTCCAATGTCAACAATCAGTTCCTTGGTTTTGCTGGTGTTGAGGGCCAGGTTTTTGTGCTGGCACCAAATGGACAGTTGCTCGATCTCTCTTCTATACTCTGACTCATCCCCATCAGTGATACGTCCCACAACAGTGTTGTCATCAGCAAACTTGATGATGGAGTTCGCACTATGACCGGCTACGCAGTCATGAGTATAGAGTGAGTACAGCAAGGGGCTGAGCACGCAGCCTTGAGGTGCTCCCGTGCTGATTGTTGTTGAGTCTGACACATTTCCACCAATACGAACAGACTGTGATCTGTGAATGAGGAAGTCGAGGATCCAATTGCATCACAGCGAATGGGGGCTCGGGAAGGCACATCGGTGTCCTCCCAATCAAAGCGTGCGTAAAATGCATTGAGCTCCTCAGGGAATGATGTATTGCCGACATCCGAGCTGCCTCCTGGTTTCGCCTTGTAAGAGGTGATTGCATTCAGTCCCCGCCACAGCTGCCGAACATTTGTCTCATCCTCCAGCTTGGAGCAGAACTCCCTTTTGGCCTTTTTGATGGCCTTACCATGGTCGTATCTGGACTTCTTGTAGACCCATGTGTCATCAGACATGAATGCCCGGTGTCTGGTCTTCAGAAGAGTGCGGATCTCACAGTTCATCCAAGGTTTCTGATTGGGAAACACTCGGAAGGTTTTTCTAGGGACGCAGTCCTCCACACATTTCTTAATGAAGTCTGTAACGACTGTGGCGCATTCATTCAAGTCCGTTGCCGAGTCCTTGAACATTGCCCAGTCTACAGACTCCAAACAGTCCTGTAGTCGTTCCACTGCCCCCCCCCTCCCCCCCCCCCCCCCCCCCCCCCGACCAGCTCTGTACTGTCCTCACCTCTGGGGGTGCGCTCTTTAATTGCTGCCTGTAGGCAGGAAGAAGCAGCACCGCAGTATGGTCGGATTTACCGAAGTGAGGGCGAGGGATAGAGCGGTAGGCATTCTTGATGGTGGTGTAGCGGTGGTTGAAGGTGTTTGGTCCTCTGGTGCAGCAGGAGATATGTTGGTGGAAATTGGGGAGTGATTTCTTTAGGTTTGCCTTATTGAAGTCCCCAGCAATGGTGGTAAATGCCTTGGGGTAAGACGTCTGGTGTTTGTTGACCACGGCGTGCAGCTCCTCCAGTGCCAGACGGACGTCTGCCTGGGGTGGGATGTAGACCGCGGTCAGGATGATGGAGGTGAATTCCCTCGGTAGGTAGAAGGGACGGCACTTCGCCGCCAGATGTTCGAGGTGTGGAGAGCAGGAGTTGGACAGGACTGCCACGTCTGAGCACCACGCAGAGTTGACCATGAGGCAGACGCCCCCTCCTCTTCCTTTCCCTGATGCCAGTGTACGGTCCATGCGGTGGATGGAGAACCCTTCAGGCTGGACTGCTGAGTCTGGGGAGCTGGGGGTGAGCCATGTCTCTGTGAAACAGAACACAGAGCATTCCCTCAGCTCCCTTTGATAGAGCAGCCTTGCCCTTAAGTCCACCACTTTATTTTCAAGGGACTGTACATTGGCCAGTAGGATAGTAGGGAGAGGGGGCCGAAGTCCCCTGCGCTTCATTCTGACCTGAAGTCCTGCCCGTCGGCCACGTTTCCGGACACAATGGAGGCTTCCCCTTTGTCTCCAGGTACTATGTTTCCTGTACCTGCTGTTTCTGCGGACCAGCGCTGGAACGGGAATTCCCTCACAGACAGCAGCTCCAGCTCCGTAACGAACGGGGGTTCCCTCAGAGTCAACAGCTCCAGCTTCATTTCTTCTGGGATATCCAGCCTGTCGGCTCATCCCGGGGTTTCCAGGTGCCGTACCTGGGTTCCTCAGTCGGGTCGGGAGTTTCACAGCCAGCGTGGGAAAGTTTAAAGTCCGGGGCTCCCGCAGCTGCGGGAGATCGCAAAATTGCCAGCTGCACAAGCAGCCTGTCTGAAACGGCACCGATTACTGCCGTTTCCCTGATGCAGGTAAGTTGATAGAAGTTGTAGGTAATTATTTTCTGTTCTGGTGCTCCGCAAAAGTCGCCACAAGCTGGCGCCATCTTGACAAGGCCATAAATCTCAGCCGGGGCACCTGCAATTTCCTCTCTAGCTTTGACTGCCTCAAGTTACTCAGTCTTCGTGTCTGTCTCCACAGTAAAAACAGAGGAGGAATGCTCATTGAGGACCCTGCTCATCTCTTGGCGATCTACACAGAGAGCCTAGTACTCTCTGTTTACCTTTTTCCTTTAACACAAATACAATCTCTTTGGATTTACCTTAATATTATCTGCCAGAGCTATCTCCTGCCCCCTTTTTGCCCTCTTAAGTTCCTTCTTTGCCTACTATGTTCTGTTGTGCTGAAGCAAAGCAAGAATTTATTTGTCCTCTCAGGGACACATGACAATAAACTCACTTGAACTTGAACACTTTCTTCAGCGTGCTGCTGAGTTGCTGAAACTCCTCCAGGGATACACTTGATCCCAGCTGCCTGTACCTGTCCCATTCCTCCTCCTTATTCTTGCCCAGATCCCCAGATCTCATGATCGCAGTTTCTTTACACATTTGGCAAATTCTGCCCCACCTTTTGCACTATGACGGTCCCAGTCAATATTGGGAAAGTTAATATCCCCTCCTATGACTATCGTATTAGTTCTCTACATTCAAGTAATCATTGCTTTCCCTCTCTCTCCATCCCTCCCCCTTCCCAATTCTCCCACCGTCTCCGACTACATTTTATCTCTGTTTGCTTTGTTGTGACCTTCTCCGAGCTAACAATAATCTATTCTACATCGTCTTTGACCTCCATTCCCTTTGTCCCATTTTCACATCTTCCACTTTCTTATCTATGTATCTCCCTCTCCCCTGACATCAATATGTAAAACGGTCTCGACCCGAAACGTCACACATTCCTTCTCTCCAGAGATGTTGCCTGTCCCGCTGAGTTACTCCAACATTTTGTGTCTATTTCCCACAAACATGCAGGTTGATAGATTAATTGCATACTGTGTATTACCCTAGAGTGCAGGTGCATGAAAGAACCAGGGGGTAATTGAATATTAGTAGGATAGGTTGGGAAAGGTATGTGGGAAATAGGATTCTATTGTGCGCTGGCATAAATGTGATCGAGGTCTCACTCTGATCTTCAGGGAAAATAATAGACAAAATAACCACGACAGCCAAGCAGTGATTTGGAATGTGCAGGTATGAGGCAGATCAGAATATAAGGAACAGAAACATAATAAACCATTGGCCCTTCATGCCTGCTCTGTCTTTCAAAGCCCACGGTTGACCTTTTATCTCAGAATCACATTCCTGTGCTGACTCTCTTTCCCTTATTTCCTTATTTTGAAAGGATCACAATGTGGTTGGTAGTGCCACACAAGTTAAAATGAGGAATGCTTCTGCAGTGTGGGAAAGGAAATAGTCCTTCGCTAAACTTACAGTAAGTCCATCTGAGAATGTGAACAGGAATTGCAACTTCACAGGGTGTCATCACACACTTCTCCCAATACTCTAGTGTAGAAATGGGTGGAGCATCTCTTGACATAAGATTGGCTGGACGTGGGATAAGCCATGTCTTTATTTATGGGCGTCTAGTACATTCACGGTAAAGTTACAATGGGATTAAGCTGAAAATTTAAAAAAAAATTCTGCCCAGAAATCATTATCTTGTCGTGAGTGTTTTTTCATTTAATATTACATAATCTGTTCTAAATAAATCAATCTTGCTTGGTCATGCCCTGAGGCATCTTGACTAGAACTCATATGGGCCTTTCCCACTTAGGCGGTTTTTTAGGCGACTGCAGGAGACTATGCAGTCACCACATGGTCGCCATATGTCCGCGGGTGTTTGCCGGGGAGTCGCCTTCATGGTCGTGAGGAGTTCCCGCATTCTCGAATTGGTCGCAGCTAATTTTTCAACATGTTGAAAAATTAACGGCGACCGGAATGACGACGACATGGAGAGTAGCGAGAATTCTCGTGCCGTAGGTGGGTCGCCAGGAGGTCGAAGGCTCTCGTAGGTTCTCGTAGATTGTAGTCGGTGCTGACCGGTGAATTTAATTGGTTCATTGGGAAAAAAAAATGTAAATAGTAGTTTTCAGATCCAAGGATAACCGACCGATAATATTAAATGTCCGCCGAGCTTCACAGCCTTGTATCTCTGGCTTCATAAAAATTGTTTCTACTCCTTCTCCCACCTTCTCCCCCCCCTTTTACCCCCTCTCTCCCCCCCTCTTTTATAGGACTTACCGTAACACTGTGCTTTTAGCCATCTTAATTACTGCGCCAACCTTCCTGTTCATCGCGGTGTGCGTCTGCATCACCTTGGCTTTGCACCGTGTGAATTTCACTCAGAACGCTCCCCTCGCTTGCCCTGTTCCTTGCCCTACATTAATATTATCTGCCAGAGCTTTCTCCTGCCACATTTTTGCCCTCTTAATTTTCTTCTTTAGCATGCTCCTCAGTTGCTGAAACTCCTCCAGGGATACACTTGATCCCAGTTGCCTGTACCTGTTCCATACCTTATTCTTGACCAGATCCCCAATTTCTCTCATCATCGAAGTTTCTTTACACATTTGGCAAATTCTGCCCCACCTTTTCCACTATGACAGTCCCAGTCAATATTGGGAAAGTTAATATGCCCTCCTATAACAACCTTATTAGTTCTCTCCATTCAAGTAACCCTTGCCTTGCATCTCTCTCCATCCCTCCCCCTTCCCAGTTCTCCCACCAGTCTTACTGTCTGCGACTACATTTTATCTCTGTTTGCTTTGTTGTTACCTTCTCCCAGCTAACAATAATCTATTCTACATTGTCCTTGATCTCCATTCCCTTTGTCCTATTTTCACACCCTACACTTTATTATCTATGTATCTCGCTCGCCCCTGACATCAATCTGAAGAAGGGTCTCGACCTGAAACATCACCCATTCCTTCTCTCCTGAGATGCTGCCTGTCCCGCTGAGTTACTCCAACTTTTTGTGTCTATTTCCCACAAACATGCAGGTTGATAGATTCATTGCACGCTATATATCACCCTAGAGTACAGGTGCACGATAAAATCAGGGGGTAATTGAATATTAGTAGGATAGGTTACGGGGAAGGTTAGTGGGAAATAGGATTCTTTTGTGGGCTGGCATAAATTTGATAGAAGTCTCACTGATCTTCAGGGAAAAGAATGGGCAATTCACCATGACAGCCAAGCAGTGATTTGGAATGTGCAGGTATGAGGCAGATCAGAAACTGAAATAAACCATTGGCCCTTCATGCCTGCTCTGTCTTCAATGCCAAGAGACAAAGCATGCCTCGACTAGTCATAACAATAACAAAGCTACCAATAATTAATTGCAACCTTCTGTGTTTGATGTCATTCTCAATGGCTCTGAGCCAATTAAAGGCAGCACAGAACAGATTTCAGCAGCAGTTCCTGGATTCTTGAGGATTTCCCAATGTACAGCTCAATCGGGTGAAATCATTTGAGGAGATTAATTTAACTCAACATCACGTAGAAACAAAAAATTGCAGATGAACGGTATGAACATTGAATTCTCCAATTTTAGGCAAACTCCAATCACCCCCCCCCCATCCCTCCTCCTTCCTTCCTTCCTCCTCCATCTGCATACCAACACCATCTCCGCTGTGTTCAAGCATTGTTCTTCCCCTCCTTGCTTCCAGCTCTCTTCCAGCTTTCCCCCATAATCTGTTTGAACCAAAATTTTATATTGAAGTCACATGAGCGACTACGTGAAGAGCCCGCCAGCCTGCATGCGCGTCAATATGTCGACGCATGGTGTGGGATTCGGTGCAGTTCGAAACTGCTCCGGCGGGTAAGGATTCTTTTTATTCCAGGGACGGCCCGCTGCTCTGTTAATTAGGTACAGCGGGCTTGGAGAAGCTGACGGCCACAGCCAGTGCAGCTACTCAAGAAGCGGCCGCACAGCTACCGCCATGGAGGGTGGTCAAACGCAAAACGTTGATGGGCATGGCCCGTGCAGCTACCGCTATTGAAGCTGCAGTCGTACAGTCACCTCCGGTTTCGGGGCTCCACGGGAGCAGGTAGCTGTTGGGAGCATCTGACGGGCGAGGCCTGTTCAGACACCTCCTTTGGTGCTCCGAAAGGGAGCCAGCCAGAGGCCTGAGGAGGCAACACCTGGTTCAGGGTTGTGTTATATTCCTCACCTAAGAGACTCCGTTGAGGCTCCAGAAGGGAGCAAGGCCGGACTCGGAGTCACTAGCAGCGCAACCTGTCTAGTGAGTAAAAAAATAAATTAAAAACAACCAAACAAACAAATAAATAAATAAATACAAATAAATGGACGGGCGAATAAATAAATAAATAGTTAGAAAGGGGAAAAAAAAGGAAATGTGCTCCTGGCTCAGGAGACACTTATAGGCTGTGCCAGTCAGATGCCTGTGGCAGCAACACTGGTATAGGGCTGCGTTATAATATCCCCCGCTCAGAGGAAGGGAAACAATACCTGGCTCAGGGTTGCGTTATAATATTTCCCGCTCAGAAGAGGGGAGTGTTGGAGATTATTACATAGGTGACTCCGACTTTGTGGAAATCGATAAGGAAATCGAATCCCTTGAACTACTGGGGGATATGCTTCATTTTAATCATATGAAGGAGCTACTGGCTCTTATCACATATTTGCCATCCCTTTGGGGATAGGAGATTCACTGGAGGAAGATCTGGCTAAGAGCATCAGGGATTTAACCTCATTAGCTAAAGAGGGGAATATGCTGGATATGGCTGGGAAATATACCAGTCCAGCTAACTGCCAGACCTTTGGATGTTCCATGTCAATTTCATCATTTGGGATATCTCAGTGATGATAAGTAGGCAAAGAATTATTTCAGCCAGTCCAAAAACTGCTCACTGGAGTCATTACGTCCTTTTGCAAAGTCAGTAGATGGGTCTCAACTCTCGGAAGTGCAGATAGCTGCATTAACATTTCTCTGTAATACACAGTAGGGGCTATTGCCTTAAGGCATGAGATAATTCCCCAAAATGGCTCATTTTTACAGGGCCAGTAACGTGCAGCCTGCATAGTATCTCTTCAGAGAGGACTTATGTAGCAAGTTGAAGACTTGCAGGGGGAATTTAAGACGGCTGCGGGGGTGGAGTACCATCATATCTGGGTAAAGCTCCAGTATTCCGGCGGATATTCACCCCTGTATACAAAGGGCAGGAAGCGCCGTTGAAGCTCCGGAAAGGAGCAGTCGAAGTCACTAGCTGTTGAACCAGGTTGCAGTAACGGCAGGCGTGACCTGTCCAGTGAGCCCCGCTGAGGCTCCAAAGGAGCAGCTGGCCAAATGAGCAGCCTGTCGATCCAGGCTGGGAAAAACTGGCAGCGCGATCTGCACAGTCAGCTCCAGCAAAGGCTCCAAAAAAGGCAGAAGGCCCACAGGAGCAGCTTGTCGATGCAGGCTCGGGGTAATGGCAGGTGCGGCCTGTTCAGTGAGCTCCATGAAGGCTCCGAAAGAGCAGAAGGGGCCGAAGGAGCAGCCTGTCAAGCCAGGTAGCGTGACCTGCACAGTAAATCTCCAGCAAGACTCCAAAGAGGCTGTAGGCCTAAGAAACAGTCTGTCCTGTTGGGCTCAGAAATGCTGGCAGCCGTGTCTTGCACAGCAATGTCGCTTTTGAGCTCCGGAAGGAAGCTGTTTGGCATGCGTGGGGCTGAAGATGTGGTCAGACATGGTCTGCAATGGAACTTCACTGAAGCTCCAACAAGGGAGTCGACCTGGGCTCAGAGACGCTGGCAGGTAAGGTCTCTCTTCTAACCTCTGTAAAACTCTGAAATGGAAAGGTTTGTCGCCCTAGGTTTGGATTTACTGGCAGCGTGGTCTGTCTAGTACCTTTCACTGTCTTTGGAGAAGAGCAGGTTGATGCAGAGACATTGGCAGGGTGCCTTGCATAGCAACCTCTGTAAGTTCCAATTAGGAACAGTTTGGCTTCCCTGGTTCAGGGCAGACCAACTTGGAACTGGCTGGCCATATGGAACATATTGACCAGGAAAGCATTGCCTCAACATCTGTGATTGAGGTTATCAGGCTGCTCAGTAGTGTGAGGTTTCCCTCAACACATGCTTAATTCTTTCAGCTCAGCGAGTGGAGTTGCCAGTTTGTTGGAAACATCATTGCCATCCTCTCTGGGATAGGCAACTACCAGCAGAAATCCGGTCTGGCATGTAGCATTTTTTATCTGACCTGCAGGTTCATCTTGTGAATAGAAAAAATATATATATATATATATAATAATCTGTAGGCTCTCAATACCAGAATTCCTGATTGAGTGGCTGGTCGATGAGAGTGTGTTGTGTACACTGGCGACTGAGACAGGTGGTTTCAGTCAGAGGACTGAGGAGCAATTCCTGGTTCAGGGTTGCATTATGCTATTTTCCACTCGGAGGAAGGAGGCTGAGGATTCGTGGTGACTCTGACGGTGAAGAGTTGACAGGGAACCCGTTTTCCCACATCAAGTGGATGTTGCACTTCAGCTCTAGTCATAAGGATCTGATTATATGTTATGAGCGAAAAAACAAACAAACAAATAAATAAATAAATAAATATATCCTCCGCGGCAAGAGAAGCCCAAATTTCCGTCTGTATGGTCAATAAAGGAAACGATGGTTATCCAAGTGGAAACAGAGAGATCTCACAAAGGATGAGTAGTCTGCCCAAGAACAAGAGGAGTATATTTCTAATATTTTCTCAAGGTTGAAGAAAAGTGGAGCATGCCAAATCAGGTTAGGATTTGGCTAGTCTGATCATGTGTTCGGTTAACCAGTTT
Organism: Raja brachyura; assembly: GCA_963514005.1. The sequence continues at coordinate 22,493,821 of OY740788.1, forward strand.
AAGATGGATAATTGTCTTTCATCAATTTAGCTGATTCAGAGGATTTAGGGCCCCAATCGATCTTGAAGATGCATACTTTTCCATATCTATACACGAGAGGCACAGATATATCTGGTGTTTTTGATGTCAAAGCCAGCGGTGGATAGTTTAGGCTCTACCTAGGGGTTGTCTTCAGGCCTAGGCTATTTACAAAGATTCTAAAGCTAATGCTTAGAATACTCAGATCAAAAGGGCATTATGTCATGGAGCTTATAGACAACATGCTTTTGTAGCTGATAAGACTCAGGGGTTTTATCAGTAGATGCCTCATGATATTATAGATGAGGCGACATGAATTTTAATAGTGCCAATTTGGCCTACTCATTCAGGGAGTCCATTGTAAAAGGCAGCTGAAGGAAGCTCCTGTTTACTCAAAGTCATGAGTGATGGCTAGTTCAGCCTATTTCTCGTGCAGCTTGCTCTGCACGGTTGTATGGGAAGTTTGTGAAGAAGACACATGAGCTACTTTTAAACAGAAGTAGCAGAGGTTTTTGTTTCTTTCAGTTTGGGCTTAGAGAAGCGATTATGTTACAGTACAATTGACACTGTTTGTGCTGCTTTGTCATTCTCTCGAGTACCATAAGTGGGACAATAAATGATTGGTTATTCACCCACTGTTGACGAACGTTATGCAAGGTGTCTTTTATATGACCACTCTGAAGCCTAGACTCATAGTAGTGTGGAATTTGTATCAGTAAATTATTATGTAGATATTCATCTACTGTATTCCTAATGGCAACAGTATCTTTTAAGTTGATTATGCTTTTAGCAACTGATTTCAGTGCAAAGAACACAGTCTTTACTCAATCTCCGTCTCGGTCTCTGGGTCATAACTGACTTGAGGGTAGCTTGTTATGGGAATGATCTCATAAAGCAAAACAGGCTCATTTGGGTACAATTTGGAGTTGACAGCGTACCCACCAGATCGAAGATTGGGGTTATTATGTATACAGGTAAGCTGAACTTGATAGTACCTATGAGATGAACGATAGTTTCTTCATTGTTATTTAATAGTTTTCTCAAGAGATCGCTGGTGCAGACCATCTCAACATGAATAGAGGGTAAGCAGCTAATAGCAGGTGTGAATTCAAATAGTTTCAACTCTCACTCTTCCAAGGGGGCTGGCTCATTACCAGCCAATAGAATGGATATTCCTTTTTGATCATCTTCTTGCAACAGCAGGAGGCTTACATAGTGCACTTTCAGAAGTTATAACATTTGGTTGAATATGCCTGGATGATTGCAGATAGAATTCTGAACAGTGTTGCATGAGATTGTCTAACTCAAAGCCAATTGGGACTGTGGTCTGATTAAGGGCAATGGACATGTATGCAAGTTAGCATCATGTTGTTAATAACCCATGTCTTTTCTACCATTTATGGTTTATCTGTTTAAGTGTTTCACACACAGATTGGTTTACTGCATGAAACCATAGAGCTTCGAAGGCTTCACGTAGTCATTCATGTGACTTTGATATCAAATAGAAAGATTAAATGAGAACTTACCATTTGACGTTTGATCTTTATTTTATGAAAAGTTGAAGTGAGGGACCAAGTGCCCTCCACTCCCAACCCTGAATCTCATAAAGATCATTCGGTAAGTCAAGGGTTATTAATGTTTCTATAGTTTAAGTTCATGCAAGTGGTCTGTGGTTTCATACAGTTGCTCTGAAGATTGATGAGCATGCAGGCTGGCAGGCTGTTCATGTATTCCCTCACTTCAACTTCTCATTTCACCTATCTATGTTCGCCGGAGATGCTGCCAAACCGGCTGAATTATTCCAGCACGTTGTGTCTTTTTAAAAACTTGGCATTGTGTTCAGAATAGCCATATAGTCTGCAGAAGGGTCTCGACCCAAAACATCACCTATTCCTTTTCTCCAGAGATGCTGCCTGACCCGCTAAGTTAATCCAGCATTTTATGTCTATCTTCAACATAGACATTGTTGGTCGTAGGGCTTGTTCCTTGCTATGATGGTGTTCTATGCCCATTTATGATCCTGACATAGAAACATAGAAAATAGGTGCAGGAGTAAGCCATTCGGCCCATCGAGCCTGCCATTCAATATGATCATGGCTGATCGTCCAACTCAGTATCCTGTACCTGCCTTCTCTCCATACCCCCCTGATCCCTTTAGCCACAAGAGCCACATCTAACCCCCTCTTCAATATAGCCAATGAACTGGCCTCAACTACATTCTGTGGCAGAGAATTCCACAGATTCACCACTCTCTGACAGAGAGGTGCTGTTTAATGTCTCCGTATGTGATATGGGAATGTCAGACAAATAATTGACTTTGGTATCAATCAACCTTGGAAGGCATTAGGTACGGTGTATGACTCTCAGCAAAATTATAACAGTTAGTAGCAATGTTGACTGGTGATACAATATCTTTCAATGTGCTTCTGAGTTGAGAGGAATAGCTTGTTTAAAGGTCTGGTTCCTTGACCTTACGTCAGAATTTGCAAACATTGAGCAGTGAATTCCACAACGTGCCTTATTTCAAACACAATTGGTGAATAAATGAACTTTAAATGTTACATAAGCAAAGACAGGTACAGTAACGTTTTAATGTCATTATTTACGTTGCAGTAAACCAGATCACACAGATAATTAAAAATATCCAAATCTCTGTCAAACCAATAGTGTCTCATGTTGCAATAGTCTGGACCCTGAAGGCAATTGAGCTGATTGGTTGTCACCTCTCTGCGCATTTAAAACTACAATCTGCTCTCGGGTGGTGGCTATAATAGGAACAAAAGTTAACCGGGTTAATTCCCGGGATGGCGGGACTGTCATGTTGAAAGAATGGAGCGGCTGGGCTTGTATACTCTGGAATTGAGAAGGATAAGAGGTAGTCTTATTGAAATATATAAGATTATTAAGGATTTGGACATGCTAGAGGCAGGAAACATGTTCTCTAGATGCTTTCAAGACCAAATGGCCACAGCGTTTGCAATGTTTGCCCTCGTTGTGCTGATATTAGTGTCATGACTAAGGATGTAGCTGGAACCCCCTGGTGAAGTAATGTTAACATTTTCAATATCCAAACTGCATATTCTTGTAGGGGGAGAACTTGTGTCAAGTTTAAAGGATAAGGTTTTGTGTTTAATAAAAAAATTAATTTAAATTAAAAAAAAAAATTAATACAGAGTAATTTGGGAGTAAGATGTCAGTGGAGATTGGCCCCATGATTTGCTCAGCCTGCAACATGTGGGAGATCAGGGATATTGTCGGTGTCCCTGGTGACTACATTTGCAGGAAGTGTGTCCAGCTGCAGCTCCTGGCAGACCGCATTGAACGATTGGAGCTGTGGCTGGATTCATACTGGAGCATCCATGATGCAGAGAAAGTCGTGGATAGCACATACAGCGAGTTGGTCACACCACAGGTAAAAGGTAAGAGGACAGAAAGGGAGCGGGTGGCCAATAGCCAGGAAAGCAGTAGGCAGGTAGTGCATGAGTCCCCTGCGGTCATCTCCTTACTGAACAGGTTTACCATTTTGGATACTGTTGAGGGAGATGGCTCATCAGGGGAATGCAGCAGCAGCCAAGTTCATGGCACCATGGGTGGCTCTGCAGCACATGATGGGGGAAAAAAGTGGGGAAGAGCAATAGTAATAGGGGATTCAATTGTCAGGGGAATAGATAGGCGTTTCTGCGGCCGCAAACAAGACTCCAGGATGGTATGTTGCTTCCCGGGTGCAAAGGTCAAGGATGTCACTGAACGGCTGCAGAACATTCTGGAGGGGGAGGGTGAACAGCCAGTTGTCGTGGTGTATATTGGCACCAACGATATAGGTAGAAAAAGGGATGAGGTCCTACAAGGTGAATTTAGGGAGCTAGGAGATAAACTTAAAAGTAGGACCTCAAAGGTAATAATCTCTGGATTATTACCAGCACCACGGGCCAGTCAGAGTAGAAATACGAGGATATTGCAGATGAATACGTGGCTTGAAAAATGGTGCAAGGGGAGGGATTCAAATTTTTAGGGCACTGGAACCATTTCTGGGGAGGTGGGACCAGTACAAACAGGACGGTCTGCACCTGGGCTGGAATGGAACCAATGTCCTTGGGGGAGTGTTTGCTAGTGCTGTCGGGGAGGATTTAAACTAATGTGGCAGGGGGATGGGTACAAGAGCAGAGAGGCAGGTGGGTGTAAAACGAGGGTGGAAGCAATAGGGAGCAAGGTGAAAAGTAAAAGTGGCAGGCAGACAAAACCAGGGCAAAAATCAAAAAGGGCCACTTCTCAACAAAATTGTATAAGGGGTAAGAGCGTTGTGAAAACAAGCCTGAAGGCTTTGTGTCTCAATGCAAGGAGTATTCGTAATAAGGCGGATGAGTTGAACGTGCAGATAGCTATTAATGAGTATGATATAGTTGTGATCATGGAGACATGGCTCCAGGGTGACCAAGGCTGGGAGCTGAACATCCAGGGATATTCAATATTCAGGAGGGATATAAGAAAGGAAAAGGAGGTGGGGTAGTGTTGCTGGTTAGAGAGGAGATTAACGCAATGGAAAGGAAGGACATTACCTTGGAGCATGTGGAATCGGTATGGGTAGAGCTGCGAAACACTAAGGGGCAGAAAATGCTAGTGGGAGTTGTGTACAGGCCACCTTACAGTAGTAGTGAAGTTGGGTATGGTATCAAACAGGAAATTAGAAATGCGTGCGACAAAGGCAAAACAGTTATAATGGGTGACTTCAATCTACATACAGATTGGGTGAATCAAATTGGCAGGGGCTCTGAGGAAGAGGATTTTTTGGAAAGTATGCGGGATAGTTATCTAAATCAACATGTAGAGGAACCAACGAGAGAGCAGGCTATTTTAGACTGGGTATTGAGTAATGAGGAAGGATTAGTTAGCAGTCTTATTGTGCGTGCCCCCTTGGGCAAGAGTGACCATAATATGGTCGAGTCCTTCATTAGGATGGAGAGTGACATTGTTAATTCAGAAACAATGGTTCTGAACTTAAGGAAAGGTAACTTTGAGGGTATGACACGTGAATTGGCCAAGATTGACTGGCAATCAATTCTAAAAGGGTTGACGGTGGATACACAATGGAAGACATTTAAAGACTGCATGGATGAACTACAAAAATTGTTCATCCCAGTTTGGCAAAAGAGTAGATCAGGGAAGGTAGTGCATCCGTGGATAACAAGGGAAATCAGGGATAGTATCAAAGCAAAGGATGATGCGTACAAAGTAGCCAGAAAAAGCAGCATACCAGAGGACTGGGAGAAATTCAGAGACCAGCAGAGGAGGACAAAGGGCTTGATTAGGAAAGGAAAAATAGATCATGAAATAAAACTGGCAGGGAACATAAAAACTGACTGCAAACGTTTTTATAGATATGTGAAGAGAAAGAGATTAGTTAAAACAAATGTAGGTCCCTTGCAGTCAGAAACAGGTGAGTTGATCATGGGGAACAAGGATATGGCGGAACAATTGAATAACTACTTTGGTTCCGTCTTCACTAAGGAAGACATAAATAATCTGCCGGAAATAGCAGGGGACCGCGGGTCAAAAGAGGACTTGAGTGAAATCCAGCTTAGTCGGGAAGTGGTGTTGGGTAAATTGAATGGATTAAAGGCCGATAAATCCCCAGGACCAGATAGGCTGCATCCCAGGGTGCTTAAGGAAGTAGCTCCGGAAATAGTAGATGCATTAGTGATAATCTTTCAAAACTCTTTAGATTCTGGAGTAGTTCCTGAGGATTGGCGGGTAGCAAACGTAGCCCCTTTTTTTAAGAAGGGGGGCAGAGAGAAAACGGGGAATTACAGACCAGTTAGTCTAACATCGGTAGTGGGGAAACTGCTAGTTATTAAAGATGGGATAGCAGCACATTTGGAAAGTGGTGAAATCATTGGACAAAGTCAGCATGGATTTACGAAAGGTAAATCATGTCTGACGAATCTTGTGGAATTTTTCGAGGATGTAACTAGTAGCGTGGATAGGGGAGAACCAGTGGATGTGGTGTATCTGGACTTCCAGAAGGCTTTTAACAAAGTCCCACATAAGAGATTCGTATATAAACTTAAAGCATACGGCATTGGGGGTTCAGTATTGATGTGGATAGAGAACTGGTTGGCAAACAGGAAGCAAAGAGTAGGAGTAAACGGGTTGTTTTCACAATGGCAGGCAGTGACTAGTGGGGTACCGCAAGGCTCAGTGCTGGGACCCCAGCTATTTACAATATACATTAATGATCTGGATGAGGGAATTGAAGGCAATATCTCCAATTTTGCGGATTACACTAAGCTGGGGGCAGTGTTAGCTGTGAGGAGGATGCTAGGAGACTGCAAGGTGACTTGGATAGGCTGGGTGAGTGGGCAAATGTTTGGCAGATGCAGTATAATGTGGATAAATGTGAGGTTATCCACTTTGGTGGCAAAAATAGGAAAACAGACTATTATCTAAATGGAGGCCGATTAGAATAAGGGGAGATGCAGCGTGACCTGGGTGTCATGGTACACCAGTCATTGAAAGTAGGCATGCAGGTGCAGCAGGCAGTGAAGAAAGCCAATGGTATGTTAGCTTTCATAGCAAAAGGATTTGAGTATAGGAGCAGGGAGGTTCTACTTCAGTTGTACAGAGTTTCGGTAAGACCACACCTGGTGTATTGCGTACAGTTCTGGTCTCCAAATCTGAGGAAGGACATTATTGCCATAGAGGGAGTGCAGAGAAGGTTCACCAGACTGATTCCTGGGATGTCAGGACTGTCTTATGAACAAAGACTACATAGACTCGGTTTATACTCTCTAGAATTTAGGAGATTAAGAGGCGATTTTATAGAAACGTACAAAATTCTTAAGGGGTTGGACAGGCTAGATGCAGGAAGATTGTTCCCGATGTTGGGGAGATCCAGGACAAGGGGTCACAGCTTAAAGATAAGGGGGAAATCCTTTAGGACCGAGATGAGAAGGACTTTTTTCACACAGAGAGTGGTGGGTCTCTGGAACTCTCTGCCACAGAAAGTAGTTGAGGCCAGTTCATTGGCTACATTTAAGAGGGAGTTAGATGTGGCCCTTGTGGCTAAGGGGATCAGAGGGTATGGAGAGAAGGCAGGTACGGGATACTGAGTTGGATGATCAGCCATGATCATATTGAATGGCGGTGCAGGCTCGAAGGGCCGAATGGCCTACTCCTGCACCTAATTTCTATGTTTCTATGTAAGATCTCTTTTACAACTCGATATCCAGGGTTAAACCCGACAGAGTGGTTCCCGTTTGTTGCAGCTGCAGTGGCTCGATAACTGAATTATTGTCAAAGGCCATTTAAGAATGAACTGGAAGACATCAGTAATCTGTACCATATTAAATGTAACATTAACATTTAAACAAAACCGCTTCCGATCCCCTCAATAGGAATGTACTGCTTTTTTGGCTGCTATCCCTGCACTCTGTAGTGAGCACATCCATGGCTCGATGTGACAACCTGAGCCGTAAGTCAATCCATTCAGAATGTGTAAGTCAATAAATGTTTTATTATGCAGGGGCCGGTTTCCCGAACCACTGATTGAACCAGCAAAGTTTTCGTTTTTTAGAATAACCGTATACCGTTGTATTATTATGCCTGACTAACGCAGGCAACATGGCTGTTTAGCCAGTCCAATAGTGCGAAACCTAAAGTGAGGTCTTGCTGACTGTTTTAAGACCTGACTAATGAGGCAAAATGGAGGAAGACATAAAAGAACATTCCTTCTTTTTGTAGCGAGAATGTATTTCTCCGCACTGTTGTGCCACATATTTTTGCAACCAACATGTTGATATTCAATGTCGCATTGAACCATACTTTCATACCCGAATCAAGGATTAGATGAAGAATTACATTTTATAATTCACAGACATATCTCCAATGATGTATAATTAGCTGATTAGTCCATTCTCTTTTAATTTTTTTGGTTTCTTTTCTCTCTCTATTATTTTCTATCTATATAAAAATAAAAATAAAAATATATAAGTACAATTATTGTACAATTAATAATATAAACAATATTAATAATGTATGACTACTACAAACAAAATGTTTTTTATTATGTATTTACTTCTAATAAAATAAATAAATAAATAAAGTACCATACTTTCATAATACTTTGTGATCCCATACCTATTCTGTGTTGTCATCGATCTGAACTGGATGACACACCAGTGGCAAAGGAGATTAGGTAAATTATTACAGGATACTTTTACTTGATTGCCATGTGATTAACATATGCCACCACCGTAGTGTAGCAACTTGAAGTTGAGCATGTAGTTTATGTATATTCTCTCAATAGTCCCTTACCCATGGGGTGCATCTAGTGTATATATTTAGTTGATACCAACAACTGAAGACTCATGCAAATCTCCACTACCTCCGACTAGAGATGGCATTCGGAACGTCTCACCTTAGAGCTCTAACATCAGTTTGTAATAATTGAATTCGACGGACCAAACTACTGGAGCAATGCTGAATACTGTTTGTTCATCATTGTGACTGAGGTAGCTTCAGCTGATAATAACATAAGGTTGTTAACAATGGTCTACATGTACTTTGAGAGGTCGCTACTTTGCACAATATTAGTTCCATGATTTGCACAGCTGAACACAGCTACAAATTGCCAATTACTCTTGACGAAATAGAAGTCAGTTTTATAACAGGTTGCTAATAAATCCAAACTCTTGCCACAGGGCAGAGTCATAGGCTTATTAATGGTTAAAGGTAAATCCCAATGACCAACAACCAGTTTATCACTTCCGCATTGTTTTAATGTTATTAGTACAGTTATATTGTCTTTGATAACCTCTGTAATGGGAACTGCATAGAATGGATCTTTGAGACCCTTATGAATCAGTTGTTAGTCAGGAAAATAAGTTTTCATATTCGGAAAGTTGATATGCGACACTCTCCATTTTCCATAATAAACAGGCCACTCCTGCCTTATTCCAATAGGGCTGAATGAGTCCTTTCTCCGCCAATTTTACTCCCTGCCTGGGGACCGACGTCTGTGAGCTGCTGACCGCACAGTCAGCGACTCTGGCGTTACTTCCTTGCCACTTCGCGGCATCCCCACAGACTGGAAACCACTGACTGCCTTGTCAGCGGCTGCTTATCTCACAACCCGATCTTTTGCCGGTTATCCGTTTCCGCGGTCAGACCAGGGTTTCCCACAGTCCATAACCGGCACACTCGCCGGGCTGTGAAACTGGCAGGAAAACCTCTGTGAAGAGAGGCTCCTGCTTGAAAAAAACCCTGGTAAGTAAAAACGAACTTACCTTCTAGGTTTAACTTACCGCCGGCAGGAGCGCTACCCTGCCAGCCTGGTGCTTGCGCCAATGTGGCTGATGTACTGACGCACATGCGGACTGGCTGGGCTTCTTCACGGAATCACTCGCGTGACTCCGAAATAAAATCTTATTTGATTGTGCACACCAGGTTAATTGCATTTGTCGAAACAGGGCGGACGACGTGAAAGTTGCAATCTCCCACCCCCTTCATTCTCTCAGCAAATGACAGTCCCGCCATCCCGGGAATTAACCTTGTAAACCTACGCTGCGCTCCCTCAAAAGCATTGTTCCGGAGGGTTGCAGTATGGGTTGTCGGAAGATGAGAAGCTGTTCTTTGAGCTGATGTTGGAATTAATTCAGAAGCTCTAGGAGGCCAAAGATAGAGAAATCGGAGGTGGAGTGAGTTGGAGAATTAATTTAGTTTAGAGATACAGCGCGGAAACAGGCCCTTCGGCCCACCGTGTCCGTGCCAACCAGCAATCCCCGCACATTGACACTATCCTACACCCACTAGGGACAATTTTTACATTTACCAAGCCAATTAACGTACAATTAATGCTCTTCAGTCTGAAGAAAGGTCTTGACCCGAAACGTCACCCATTCCTTCTCTCCATAGATGCTGCCTCACCCATTGAGTTACTCCAGCATTTTGTGTCTACCCTGTACGTCTTTGGAGTGTGGGAGGAAAGTGAAGATCTTGGAGAAAACCCACGCAGACCACGGGGACAGCATACAAACTCCATACAGACAGTTTTCGTGGACTAGACCTACAGTGAGATTGTCACTCCAAGGGTACAGAAAGAGTAAAGGTGGGTGACTGTGAGAAAGGGGAGTAACCGTGGAGTGCAGGAGACCCCCATTGGCTGTGCCAAATGAAAACAGGTACACCCTTTTGGGAGCTATCGGGGCAGACGACTCTTCCAGTCCAAGCAGCGGACAGGTCGGTGGCTCCAATCCTAGCGATGAGACTCGACCGGCGAGACCGACGTCAGGCAGAGCCATAGTGATGGGTGACTCCATTGTCCGAGATGCGAACTGGAGATTCTGTGGCGGCAGTCGAGACTCGAGGATGGTCTGTTGCCTCCCTGGTGCCAGGGTTCAAGATATCAAGAACTGACTTCAGAACATCCTCGAGAGGAAAGATGAACAGCTGGCAGTAGTTGTGCACGTGGGCACAAACGACATCGCGAGGAAGAGGAAGGAGGTTCTGCAACGCGAGTTTAGAGAGTTATGCCCCTGTCCCACTTAGGAAACCTGAACGGAAACCTCTGGAGACTTTGCGCGAAAGTGGTTTCTGTTTTAAAAATCGGTAATTTTTTAGTCGAAGCCGGTTGCGATGCTAGTTGAAGGTGGTTGCCGGTGGACAAAAAGCTTCAGGAACCGCACGGAAATCTTGGGTGGGGCGCAAAGTCTCCAGAGGTTTCCGTTCAGGTTTCCTAAGTGGGACAGGGGCATAAGGAAGAAGACTGAAAAGCAGGACTTCTAGGGTGGTTATCTCTGGATTGCTTACAGTACCCTGTGCTAGTGATGGCAGGAACATGGAGATAGTGGATCTGTGTGGCTGGGGGGCTGGTGCAGGGAGCAAGGATTTAGCTTAATAGACCACTGGGATCTCTTCTGGGTGACCTGTATAAAAGGAACGGGTTACACCTTAACTGGAGGGGGAATGAACGTTTTGGCAGGTAGGTTTGCTACACGTGTGGGTTTAAACAAAATAGTGGGGGGGAGGGATTGACAAATTGGGAGTATAAAGATGGAGTTAAAGGGGAAGTGAGTACAGGAAAAGTTACAAAAGACTCCCGAATTAATGGGAAGGAAAGTTCGAGAAAGGATAAGAGAGTAAGGTCAGGGCCTGACCAGTGTGAGAGGGGAGGTGAATACCAAAGTCAAAGTGTTGTCTATGAATGCGTGAAGTATAAGAAATAAAGTGGATGAGCTTGAGGCTCAGTTAGAAATTGGCAAGTATGATGTTGTGGGAATTATAGAGACATGGCTGCAAGAAGGTCAGGGCAGGGACCTGAATATTCAAGGGTACACATCCTATCGAAAAGACAGACAGGTGGGCAGAAAAAGTGGGGTCGCTCTGTTGGTGAGGAATGAAATTCAGTCCCTTGCAAGGGGTGACATTGAAATAAGAGGTGGAGTCAGTATGGATAGAACTAAGGAATTGTAAGGGTAAAAGGACCCTAATGGGACTATCTACAGGCCCCCAAACAGTAGCCTGGATATAGGGTGCAAGTTGAATCAAGAGTTGAAACAGGCATGTTGTAAAGGTAATGCTATGGTGGTTACGGGAGATTTCAACATGCAGGTAGATTGAAAAAATAAGGTTGGTATTGGACCCCAAGAAAGGGAGTTTGTGGAATGCCTCCGAGATGAATACTTAGAGCAGCTTGTACTTGAGCCTAGCAGGGAGAAGGCAATTCTGGATTTAGTGTTGTGTAATGAACTGGATTTGATATGGGAACGAGGTAAAGGAGTCATTCGGAGGTGGTGACCATAATATGATGTTTTAATCTGCCATTTTAGAGGGAGAAGGGTACATCGGAGGTGTCAGTATTGCAGTTGAACAAAGGGGACTATGGAGCCATGAGGGCGGAGCTGGCCAAAGTTGACTGGAAAGTGACCCAAGCAGGGATGACAGTGCAACAACAATGGCAGGTATTTCTGGTAATAATACAGAAGGTGCAGGATCAGTTCATTCCAAAGAGGAAGAAAGATTCCAAGGGGACCGTGGCTGACAAGGGAAGTCAGGGACAGTACAAAAATAAAAGAGAAGAAGTATAACATAGCAAAGACAAGCGGGAAGCCAGAGGATTGGGAAACCTTTAAAGAGCACCAGAAGATAACTAAAAAGGCACACAAAAATGCTGGAGAAACTCAGCGGATGAGGCAGCATCTGTGGAGTGAAGGAATATGGGCGTTTCGGGTCGAGACCCTTCTTCAGATTGATTGGGGGTGGGGTTGGGGGTGGGAAGAAGAAAGGAAGAGGCGGAGACAGTGGGCTGTGGGAGAGCTGGGAACGGGAGGGGAAGGAGGGAGAAAGCAAGGACTACCTGAAATTGGAGAAGTCAATGTTCATACCGCTGGGGTGTAAACTACCCAAACGAAAAATGAGATGCTGCTCCCCCAATTTGCAGTGGGACTCTGGCCATGGAGGAGGCCCAGGATAGAAAGGTCAGATCCAAAATGGGAGGGGGAGTTGAAGTGCTGAACCACCGGGAGATCGTGTTGGTTAATGCAAACTGTGTGGAGGTGTTGGGCGAAGCAATCGCCAAGCCTGCGCATGGTCTCACTGATGTAGAGCAGTTGACACCTACAGCAGTGGATGCAATAGATGAGGTTGGAGGAGGTGCAGGTGAACCTCTGTCTCACCTGGAAAGACTGCTTGGGTCCTTGTATGGAGTCGAGGGGGGAGGTAAAGCGACAAGTGTATTATTTATAGCGGTTGCAAGGGAAAGTACCAGGGGAGGGGGTGGTTTGGGTGGGAAGGGATGAATTGACCAGGGAGTTACGGAGGGAGTGGTCTCTGCGGAAAGTTGAAAGGGGAGGAGATGGGAAGATGTGGCCAGTGGTGGGATCCCGTTGGAGGTGGCAAAAATGTCGGAGGATTATCAGTTGTACATGACGGTTGGTAGGGGAGAAGGTGAGGACAAAGGGGACTCTGGCCTTGTTACAAGTGGGGGGAATGGGGAGTGAGAGCAGAGTCACGGGGTATAGAAGAGACCCTGGTGAGAGCTTTGTCTATAGTCGAAGAAGGGGAACCCCTGTCTCCTAAAGAATGTGGACATCTCCGATGCCCTGGTGTGGAACACCTCATCCTTGGTGCAGATGCGGCGCAGATGGAGGAATTGGGAGTAGGGGATAGAGTCCTTACAGGAAGCAGGGTGGGAAGAAGTGTAGTCAAGATAGCTATGAGAGTCAGGTTTGTAGTAGATGTTGGTCAATAGTCTGGTACCTGCGATAGAGATGGTGAGGTCTAGAAACGGTAGAGAGATGTCGGAAATGGTCCAGGTGAATTTGTGTGTCGGATGGAAGTTAGTGGTGAAGTTGATGAAGTCAGTGAGTTCTGCATGGGTGCAGGAGGTGGCACCAATGCAGTCGTCAATGTAGCGGAGGTAGAGTTTGGGGATAGAGCGAGTGTACGCCCGGAACAGGGATTGTTCGACGTACCCTACAAAGAGGCAGGTATAGCTGGGGCCCATGCATGTGCCCGTAGCTACGCCTTAGATTTGGAGGAAATCGGAGGAGTCAAAAGAGAAGTTGTTGAGGGTAAGGACCAGCTCTGCTAGCCGGAGGAGAGTATCGGTAGACAGAAATTTGCTGGTTCTGCGGTCGAGGAAGAAGCGGGGAGCTTTAAGACCCTCCTGGTGAGGGATAGTGAAGATGAGGGGTGGGGGCCTAGAAAACAGAAGTCATCGTGGAGACGAAGAGCGTGTGAAGTGTCTTGGACATAGGTGGGGGGGAATTGGAATGGGGGGGATAGGATGGAGTTAAAGTATGTTGAAATGAGTTTGGTGGGACATGAACAAGCAGAAACAATGGGTCTGCCAGGACAGCTCTGTTTGTGGATTTTGGGGAGAAGATAAAATCGAGCCGTGCGGGGCTGGGGAACGATGAGGTTGGAGGCTTTAGAGGGCAGGGAGCCGGAGGTGATGCAATTAGTGATGGTGCTTGAGATTAAGGCCTAGTGCTCGTCTGTGGGGTCATGGTCCAAGGATAAGTAGCAGGAGGTGTCTGAGAGTTGTCGCCTGGCCTCAGTCCGGTAGAGGTCAGCGTGCCAGATTACCACGGCACCAATATGTCGGCAGGTTTGATCACCCAGTTGGGCTTGTTGCAGAGTGAGTGGAGGGCTGTGCGTTCGGGGGGGGAGGGGTTAGAGTGAGTAAGGGGAGTGGAAAAAAAGGGGAGTAAGGAAAACATCTTGTTATCCTTAACATCGTTCTACTGCAAACTTTTTAAAGGTAAAAATAACGAAAGAACATACCAAATTTGAAGTGCTATTCATTGTACTATTATAATGAAAACCAGGTAACAATTAGGCATGAGACACAATGCTTGCACATGAGAAGCCTGTTGCAAAAATGATGCTAAAGGATGCTGACTGAATCATTTTGGGCTCATCATGCTATACTCCCTGCAGCAAATAACTCCCACGAACATTTAGTAATTGCCTCATAGCAGGAGAAAGCATTGACAATGTTTGGATGACTGGTGTTAGCTCTGCATAGCCTATTAGATTTCTATGAATAGCAAAGCATTGGCCTGAAATATTTGCGCAAGAATGACATGTTTAGAAAATGTTGTCTCAGCAAATCATACTAGTTCAGTTTAGTTTAGAGATACAGCGGGGAAACAGGCTCTTCGGCCCACCGAGTCCGCACCGACCAGCGATCCCTGCACATGGTTAAAATTCTACCCTTCACACACACTAGTGACTATTTTTTTTACATTTTACTTTTATACCCAACTAATTCACCTATAAACCTATACATCTTTGGAGTGTGGGAGGAAACCAAAGATCTCGGAGAAAACCCACGCAGGTCACGGGAAGAACATACAAATTCCGTATAGACAAGCACCCGTAGTCAGGATTGAACCAAGTTCTCTGGCAAGACAAGGCTCTGTAAGTCAGTAGCTCCACCGCTACGCCACCGTGTTATTGTTATGTTTAGTTAAGGTCAATTAATGTATTTTCAAATGCAATATTATACAAAACGAACAACACTGATTGCTTCATTCACCACAGCCCCTTTCCTCTTCTACTAACAATTCCTGTCAGTGAATCAATGTAGCGAGCACTCATGTTACACTGCAGCAATTACAAATAGCATACCTACAAGCTTTAAGGGTCTGTCCCACATGGCGATTTTTTAGGCGACTGCCGGCGACTACGACAATGGAATTCACCGAAGTCAGCACCGGCGACAACCTACGACAACACCTACGTCAGAAGAAGACAAGCTACATCAAGCCCATGGTCGCTGACTGTCGCCGAAACGTTTTGAACATTTCAAAATCCAGCGGTGACCAGAAAAACGCTACGACTCTTTGGACGACTACTCATGACCATACAGGTGACACCCCGATGACCTTGTGGCGACAGCCTAGTCGTCCGCAGTCGCCTACAAAATTGCCTAAGTGCAACAGGTCTTTACATCCATATCTCAGCTTACACACATCGATGACCTTCCTATCATGATAAGATCAGAAGTAATTATTTTTGCTGATGACAAAATTACATTCGGAGTCACGTGTGTTATTTCGTGAAGATCCCGCCATCACGCATGCGCGACATATCGTCGCTCGCATTTGCAGTCAACAAGTTAGGGGTAGTGCGCTCCTCTGCCGGCAGCTTCAAAAAGGCCCTCAGGTAAGTTTTCACTAACCTTGAGCTGGTTAGTTTTTCTGTATTTGATTATTCCTACAGGAAAACTATGGAGAGAAGATCTAAAAAGAAGGCTGCGCTTAAGCATGCCTTTCAGGACCACGGGACTTCAGAGCGGGACTTCAGACTTCAGAGTCGTATCATAATTGATTTAACTCAATTGAATACTTTTGTACAATATACCCATTTCAAGATGAAAACATTTGAAACTGCCAAGCAACTGCTTTCCAGAGGGTACTTCATGGCCTGCATCGACCTAAAAGATGCATACTATTCAGTACCTATACGTAAACATGATCGTAAATACTTAAAATCTGTCTGGATGGGGCAGCTATGGCAATATAAAGCATTGCCTAATGGACTTACAACAGCCCCCAGGTTATTTACCAAAATATTAAAATCAGTATTGGTGTCTCTACGAAGACAAAACCACATAGTCATGGCCTGTCTTGATGACATTCTGATTATGGGGAAAACTTTGGAATTAGCTAAATTAGCTGTGACAGCCACCAAGTCACTATTTGAAAAGCTGGGGTTCGTCATCCTTCCAGACAAATCAAAGTTTAACCCTTCTGCCATTATGGACTATCTGTGATTCATGGTTAACACAAATCGTATGATTGTCACTTTCCCAGAGAAAAAAGCAACAGACATAATAGAGGCATGTAATAGCCTTGCATGCGCCAGGAAACCGACTATTCGACATGCTGCCAAGGTGATTGGAAAACTTGTAGCTACATTTCCAGCTGCATGATTTGGACCATTACATTATCAAAATTTGCAAAGAGCAAAAATCTCAGCACTCAAAACCAATGCTGGGCATTTTGACAGACCCATGCAGCTACCAAACAAAGCAAAAGATGAGCTACGATGGTGGATTAGCAACATTCGAGATTGCTTCAATCCCATCATAGTTACAAACCTGTCAGTCGTATTACAAACCGACGCAAGTGCCCAGGGCAGGGGAGCTATCGACACCACTTCTAGTTGTGGCGGCTGATGGGATCTGCACAAATCTACATTCACAATCACGAGGTATAAATTATTTGGAAATGCTGGGAGCATTTCACGGACTGCGGGCTTACTGCACAAATATGCATCATACGCATGTCTGTCTACAGATAGGCAATACCACAGTGGTGGCATATTTAAACCATATGGGTGGTATCAAGTCGATATCTTGTGATGAATTAGCAAACATAATTTGGCACTGGTGGATTGAAAGAAATATTTGAATCTCAGCTACATGCCTTCTAGTAAGCATAATACAGTGGCGGGCACCAGGCCACGGGTTTTCAATGACAACACCGAGTGGATGTTGAACCCCCAAATATTTGCTAACATTATAGCTAAATATGGAACACCAGATATCAACCTCTTTGCGTCCAGGTTGAACCATCAGATACCAACTTATGTCTCTTGGGAACCAGATCCTGGGGCAGCAGCGATGGACGCATTCTCGCTACATTGGGGGAAATTGTTCTTCTATGCATTTCCCCCTTTCTGCCTCATCAGTCGGGTATTGCAGAAAATCCAGCTAGATTCTACATCAGGGATTCTGATAATACCCGACTGGCCCACACAGCCATGGTACCCGTGGTCCTCAACATGGTGAAGGAACCATGGGTGCAGGTTCCTAAATGCCCGAACCTATTGACACATCCCATATCAGGGGAAAGTCATCCATGCCATGGTCATCTGAACCTGTTGGCAGGTTCTGAAGAGACCTTTACTGGAATTCGGGCTGTCAACAAGGACCATGGATATCATCACGGCATCATGCAGAGAGTCCATGAGGAAGCAGTACCTTACCCACATAAGGAAATGGGACGCATTC
Source organism: Raja brachyura (assembly GCA_963514005.1). Next base: position 22,511,357 of record OY740788.1, read on the forward strand.
TGTTCCAGGACTAATACCACATACGACTCTGCCACCATCACAGATGTGCTGAAATTCCTTGTGGGCTTTCACTATGATGAGGGCCTCAGCTATAGTGCCATCAACAGTGCCAGAAGTGCATTGTCATCCTACCTCAATATCGGAGTAGGATCCCATCAGCTGGTATTGAAATTCATGAGGGGTATTTTTAATACTAAGCCTCCTAGACCATGCTATAATATGACCTGGGATATTGGGGTTGTGTTGTCCCTACTCAGAAGTTGGTCACCAGTTTCAGAACTACCACTGGCTAAACTCACCTACAAAGTGGTGATGTTAATGGCACTCATCACAGCTCAACGGGTCCAGGCCCACCACAAACTAAAACTGGACAGGATGGTCTTGACCCCCACCAAGGTAACCTTTTTTATAGATGAGTTACTTAAACACCACAGGCCTGGAACAACCAGCCTTAAATTGGAATTCCATGCATATCCTGTTGATGTACGCCTCTGTATAGCCACCCATCTCCGACATTACATTAATGTCACCCAAAACACCAGGAGAATGGAAACAGGTCTGTTCATTAGTTATAAAAGCCCACATCACAGGGTAACGGTGCAGACTATTTCCAGGTGGCTCAGGGTGGTGTTGGGTGCAGCTGGGGTAGACACTGATATTTTCAAATCTCATTCTACCAGGGCTGCATCCACATCAGCGGCGAGGACCATGGAGGTACGCATGGATCATGTCCTCGCAACAGCAGGCTGGGCCAATGAAGGAACATTTCAATGTTTCTATAATAAACTTGTGGCCACTCCCGCAATGTTTGCAGATACAGTCTTAGGTTCTGTTCCTTAAACGTTCCCCGAAGTCAGGGTTTTTTGTTTGTATTAATAAATACATTACTGTTTTTCAGCTTTGTCTCAAGTCTGAAATACGTTAACATACTTCCTCCATCAGTTATTACTATGGACTTACACGTGAATCTGAAGTAAAATAGTAAGATTAAATGAGAACTTACCAGTTTTAAGTTTGATCCTTATTTTATGAGGAGTTACGATGAGGGATTTCGTGCCCTCCTCTCCCAACCCTCTATCATAAGGTCACTGGTATATTAGTTTCTCTTAATCTTACTATCTCCAGTCAGTGCTACTGTCTGTGATTTCACACTGCTTCTTTGAAGAATGTCGCGCATGCGTGCTGGCGGGGTCTTCATGAAATCCCTCATCGTAACTCCTCATAAAATAAGGATCAAACTTCAAACTGGTAAGTTCTCATTTAATCTTACTATTTTATCTGCATCTCCTCAACAGTTGAGGCCAGTTGAGCCTCAGCAGTTGAGCCTCAACAGTTGAGGCCAGTTCATTGGCTATATTTAAGAGGGCGTTAGATGTGGCACGTGTGGCTAAAGGGATCAGGGGGTATGGAGAGAAGGCAGGTACGGGATACTGAGTTGGATGATCAGCCATGATCACATTGAATGGCGGTGCAGGCTCGAAGGGCCGAATGGCCTACTCCTGCACCCATTTTCTATGTTTCTATGTTTCTAAGAAAGTGGGCTATGTTAATGTGCAATGAAACCATGGGCTATTAATGGTCACACAGCATGAGTAACATTCACACCACACGAGTGCTAAGTAATGACAAACTTACTGATGAGCGAATTTCACCGATTGTGAAAAAAAAACGCAGATGTTAAAAATCTGATATGAAATCAGAAAATGCTGCAACATATCAGCAGCTTTGACAGCATCTAAGGAAAGAGTCTTTGACCTGATACACTAAAGGGCCTGTCCCACTGTACGAGTTTACCCAAGAGCTCTCCCGAGTTTAAAAAAAAATCAAACTCGTGGTAAGTACGTAGAATGTACGTAGCAGGTACGTCGGAGCTCGGGACGGCTCTTAGCAGCTCCTAACAGGTACTCGAGAAACCCGGTAAGCTCGTGAAGTTTTTTCAACAGTGAAAAATGTCCACGAGCGCGCACAGGGCCGGCCTTAGGCTGATTGGACTGATTTTTCCAAATTGGGCACGGCGCCCAAGGGGGGCCCCCGAGTTAATTTTTCGTATTTCATATGGAAATACAAATTCACTTTGTTAAATAAAGATTAAAAAAAACATTCGCCATACGGATTTTTTTACAAAATGAACATGGATAACAACCGCTGCATGGCCATCAGACACAAATGATTTGTTAACTGCTACTGTAGCACATGTTAATAGCCAGTAGTTAACAAGTAGTTATACTATGCGTCATCAATGCTCTGATTCCTCAGTAACGGTAATTTCTCAGTAAAGGTAATTGTGTTTTGAACAGGTATTAATGATGCTGCGTTCCTTTGAATACAATTCATGCTGCGTCATTAACACTTCTTCAAAACACAATTACATTTACTGAGGAGCGTAGATTGATGCATTGATGACGCATTGACAATTTCTCAAAACTCACCATCATGATTGAGGACTTCTTCTTGGTAAGCTTCTTGGTCTGCAGCAGGTTAGTCATTCAATTTACCTACCGACCTACATTGCGTTTTGCTCTCTCCCTCCCTCTCTCTCTCGCGTGCTCTCTCTCTCCCTCTCCCCATCTTGTCTCTCTCTAGCTCTCTCGGCATTACCTGAATCATTGATGTTTTGCGGTAGACAAAAATGCTGGAGAAACTTAGTGGGTGAGGCAGCATCTATGAAGCGAAGGAAATATGCAACGTTTCGGGTTGAAACCCTTCTTCAGACCCGGCCCAAAACGTTGGTTATTTCCTTCGCTCCATAGATGCTGCCTCAAGCCCTGTCCCACTGTGCGAGTTCACCCAAGAGCTCTCCCGAGTTTAAAATCTCTGTGTAGCATCTCTGTCCCTATCTTTAAATTCCCACTTTGAAATAAAATAGTTAGACTTAAAAATTTCGCAGCAGGATCACAATTAGTCGATTCCCACGCATTTTCAATCATTGTTCGATTCAGTATAATTTTCACACCTGGTTGATGTAGTTTTTTAAAAAGATACAGTACATTACAATAAATTGTTTCAAGCATACCTGGTACTAAACGCACGAACATTAAGGTGGTTATTGATATTACGACGGTTATGAATGAATATAATTTCAAAGTAAAATAGGAGATTTCGTGGAAAGAATATTTAACCAGAATATAAGGTGAGTTCGCTGCAAAATGCTCACTTAAAACAATATGCCGTCAACTCAGGATTGTTTCTTAGCCCTCTGACAATCTAACCTCGTAGCTCGCTGTTAATCAATTCATAGCAAATGGTATGTTAGCATTCATAACAAAAGGATTTGAGTATAGGAGCAGGGAGGTTCTACTGCAGTTGTACAGGGTTTTGGTGAGGCCACACCTGGAGTATTGCATACAGTTTTGGTCTCCAAATCTGAGGAAAGACATCCTTGCCATAGAGGGGTACAGAGAAGATTCACCAGACTGATTCCTGGGATGTCAGGACTTTCGTATGAGGAAAGATTGGATAGACTCGGCTTCTACTCGCTGGAATTTAGAAGATTGAGGGGGGATCTTATAGAAACTTACAAAATTCTTAAGGGGTTGGACAAGCTAGATGCTGGAAGATTGTTCCCGATGTTGGGGGAGTCCAGAACAAGGGGTCACAGTCTAAGGATAAGGGGGAATTCCTTTAGCACCGAGATGAGGAAAACATTCTTTACCCAGAGAGTGATGAGTCTCTGGAATTCTCTGCCACAGAAGGTAGTTGAGGCCAGTTCATTGGCTATATTTAAGAGGGCGTTAGATGTGGCACTTGTGGCTAAAGGGATCAGGGGGTATGGAGAGAAGGCAGGTACGGGATACTGAGTTGGATGATCAGCCATGATCATATTGAATGGCGGTGCAGGCTCGAAGGGCTGAATGGCCTACTCCTGCACCTATTTTTTTATGTTTCTATGTTTCTATGAAACTCGGGAGAACTCTTGAATTTCCTCGTACAGTGGGACAGTCCCTTAACTATTTTGTGTCGAAAGGAACTGCAGATGCTGATATAAATCGAAGATAGATACAAAATGCTGGAGCAACTCAGCGGGACACGCAGCATCTCTGGAGAGAAGGAATGGGTGAAGCTTTGGGTCGAATCCCTTCTTCAGAAGAAGGGTCTCGACCTGAAACGTCACTTACAAAAACTATTTTTCTTTCCATAGATGCTGTCTAATTCACTAAATTTTCCCAGCATTTTCTATTTTTAGCTAGACAACATTCAAAGTGCTTATTTTGTTGTATCTCTTAGCACCTACATCCTGGCGTCTTTGATCAAACATTTCACGGAATCAACCACATAATAAATTCAGTGGTTACAAGAACTAGTCATTATGCCTTTCTCCTGTTATCATCCTGTGTTTTGCCGGTGGTTACACTCACCCTCTGTTTCTCAAATGACTTTCAAACTCTGTAGCCTTCTCTTGAATGGACAATTAGCCAGCAGCAAATTGGTATTTAGGTAGCAGAAATAAACACAACAAATGTGGGAAACACTCAACAGGTTAGGCAGTACTGGGAGAAACAGAAGCAGAGTTAAAATTTCATGTGGATGACTTTACAACAGAGCAAGAAACCACAGGAGTTTTAATTTACAGTTCACAGAGAGAGTTGTGAATCTGTGGAATTTGCAGAAGGCAGTAGAGGCAAATTCACTGGATATTTTCTTTTGAGTTAGATGCAGCTCATAGGGCTAACGGAATCAAGGGATATGGGGAGAAAGCAGGAACGGGCTACTGATTTTGGATGATCAGCCATGATCATATTGAAGGGTCAAATGGCCTACTCCTGCATCTATTGTCTATATTTCTATAGGAGTGTAGGGAACCATAATAGAGTGGAAACCGAGAGAGGCTGAAATACGTAGATGGTGTTGGGATATGCTGGAAATACTCATCAGATCAATCAGCATATGTAGAAGGGGAAACAGTTAATGTCTTGGGTTGAAGATAGACACAAAATGCTGGAGTGGCTCAGCGGGTCAGGCAGCGTCCCTGGAGAAAAGGGACGGGAGATGTTTCAGGTCGGAACCCTTCTTGTTGGAACCCGGACCCAAAATGTTAAGATCATCCTCTCCTCTTCCTATGCTCCCCTCCACCCTGATGCACACTCATCTCCTCCACTCCCATCCCGCCACTGTCCTCTCCCACCTATATCCCTCCCTCTGGCTTTACATTTTACTCATTTTCTCTCCTTATCTGACACCCTTTTGTCTCCTCTTCCTATCTGGCCTTTATAACTTATTTCATCTATCTGCTGTTCGACCCATCTGTGCCACTGTCCAGCTTTCACTTGGTAGGTTCAATCCTGCCCCCAACTCTTTTCTAGTTTTCTCTTCCCTGTTAAAAATCAGCCTGAAGAAGGATCTCAACCCAAAATATCACCTGTCCATTCTCTCCACAGATGCTGCATACGACACGATACGATGAAACTTTATTCATCCCCGGATGGGAAATTGTTCTGCCGACAGTCACAACACACAAGGTGCACGAAAACCTGAAGTTAAAAGTGAAAACAATAAGAAAAGGACGAGGGACTGTTGTCTGGCTGCCATGGGCACAGCCCCTTCACCGGAACAAATGAACAAACAAACAAACGAACACAGACTTGGGCAGAAGATTGTAAACGAGAGTGCCCCCCCAACCTTGTCCGTCATGGCGGTCCCCCCATGCCGGGACCCCATTGTCTCCCCCCATCCCCCTCACGTTCATTGACCGTGAGGCCGCACCGCCATCAAGGCTCCCGTTGCTGCCGAGGCTCCTGTTGCTGCCGAGGCTCCTGTTGCCACTGTGACCCACTGTGTTACTCCAGCATATTGTAGCAATGTTACAAAATTTTGAGATTTTAAAAATCAAGTCTGCAATTTATCCCATCAGATAAAGCATAAAAAGAAGTTTAATTTGACACCTAATTTACTTTCATATCTTCAGTATTAAGAAAGTTATGGCCATTTTCATACTCGGAAATGAGCATCTTGCTTCCCATTGCCTTTCAATTGACTTAACTCAAAAGCTGTGATCTGGAAAAGTTAAATGTCCATAACATTCTTAAAAATTAAGAGAACTCAATGAAATTTTCAGTTATTATAGATTGAAGCATTCTGAAACAAATATTAAACAATCTTACTTGGATGACCTGAAATTAAAGCATATAATTAGTTAGTTATCTAATTGTAGCTAATTACAAAATTCAATGAGTAGATCTAAACATCTATCAATTTCTTAAGAAAAGATAAACTTTTTTAAAATTGCCTAAGTGTCCAAATAACATTCACACAATAATCTACAATATAACATAATTTTTTAATCTAATTTTCATGAATTTCTGGGCCAAATGGAAGGATTTTAGTGTTTTATGCCTGTAAATTAATGGCCATTTAAATCAACTAGCGAGTGGGTTTTAGCGGAATGCGGTGGATTGGAACGTTGCGGTTAGCAGTGAAGTCGGGGGGAAAAATACTGGGGGTTCATACATTTTTTGGGGAACCCATTTCACAACATAAAAATATTATTAATGCCTCCCGAAAAACCAACTTTTAATATAAAAATAAACTATTTACCTTTTTTTCTTCCCTACGCAAAATGCTTCTGGTTGTCTGCGGTCACGGCTTTTGAAGGTGATTTTTAAATTACTCTAGTTAATAAATAATTTAGAGTAATTTAAAAATACCACCATTGATGAAATGTCGGAGCGATTTTTTTTCAGCAACCAAATCGCCCGACATTCATCGATTTGTCCTGCCTGTGGAAAAACGGCACTTTAAGCCCGCCCCCCTCTGCAAGGCGCGAAAGTCGCGCACACGGGGAGCGGCAGAAGTGCAGCGCCGGTAAAGGTAAGTTTTGTAACATACCTACATATTGTGCTTTACCCAAAATGTTAACTGTTTCTACCTCGATAGATTTCACCTGACCAACGGGTTTTAGCAGCGTTTAATTTTTTTGATTGATATTTTAGCCATTTGTAATTTTTGCGTTTCTTCCACACAGGGGTGAGAGAGCACAATGAAGACTTGTTAATTGCGGCTGCTTTGTTGGGAGGAGTTATTGAAAGAAGGAGACGAAAGGAAAGGTGAAACTGAAAAACAGCTTGAAATGCAAAATAACATAAAATGCACAATTTGGCCTTTGTACCTGATGAAGGATGTGCTTGCGATAGAGGGAATGCAGCAAAGATTCACCAGACTGCCTCCTGAGAAAGCAGGTATGTTATATTGGAAGAGATTAGTTAGACTAGACCTATTTATTCTTTAGAGGTCAGATGAATAAGAAGAGGCCTCACTGAAACCTTCATTCAAAGAGTGGTGAACCATTGGGATTCTCTTCTTTGAAATGCTGAGGAGGCTCCACCATGTATTGCATTCAAATTAGAGATCAAGGGATTTGTGGATATGACACCAATCAACGAATAAAGATCAAGAGCAGGAATTACTGTTGATCCCCGCACATTAATGCTATCCTGCAAACACTAGGGACAATTTACAATTACACCCAAGCCGATTAACCTACAAACCGGTATGTCTTTGGAGTGTGGGAGGAAACTGGAGATCTTGGAGAAAACCCACAATATCACAGGGAGAACGTACAAACTCCGTACAGACAACACCCGTAGTCGGGATCGAACTCGGGTCTCTGGCGCTGCAAACGCTGTAAGGCAGCAACTCTACCCGCTGTGCCACCCATCTTTCTTGCTTATTCTAGTTACATCTCTATCAGATAGATCAGCTGCAATTAACAAATCTTCACCACCCTCACACTATCCTAAGCAAACCCATCCTTTACATTCATTCTCTCTTCATCTCCACTGTCTCAAAGACCCAGTTGCTCCCTTCACAGATGTTGCTTGGCCTGCTATTAATTTCCATTATTGTCTGTTTGCATTTCAGAAATGTTAGTATTTTCAGATTTTTGCATTAGATGGTGGATCCCGAGTCAAGATCCCCAGACACTCTGCCACCTCTCTCCCCTTACTAGATCTCTCTGTCTTCATCAGGTGGAACAAACTACCCACTGATATCTACTATAAACCCACCAACTCCACCTTTGTCATGACTGGGTGACCGCTTACTCTGAAACAATAACCCCAAGCTCTTCTTTCTCCCAAAGACCAAAATCCTCTGAACATGCATCCCGTCAGGACATCTTGTGTGTTTCAATCAAGTCCCCCTCATCCTTCTAAACTCCAGTGAGTACAGACCCTGTGACCCAGACAAACGCTCATCATATGTTAACCCAATCATTCCTGGGATAATTATCCTTTTAACCTCCTCTGGTCTCTCTTCAATGCCAGCGCTTCCTTCCTCAGATATGGGGCCCAAAACTGCTCACAATACTCCAAATGAAGCCTTACCAGCGCCTTATAAAGCCTCAACATTACATCCCTGTTTTTGTATTCTAGTCCTCTCAAAATAAAAGCTAGCATTGCATTTGCCTTCCTTACTACCGATTCGACTTGCAAATGAACTTTTTGGGAATCCTGCACCAGCTCTCCCAACTCCCTTTGCATCTCTGATTTCTGAATTATCTCCCCATTTAGAAAACAGTCTTTATTCCTACCACCAAAATATACGACTACACTCTTTGCTACACTGTATTCCATCTGCTACTTCTCAGCCTACTCTTGCAATCAACTCTCCCGTCCAAGTCCTTCAGCAGAGATCCTGCCTTCTTTACACTATCTGCCCCCCCCCCCCACCTATCTTTGTATCATCTACAAACTTGGCCACAATGCCTTCAATTGCCTCATCCAAATGATTGATATACATCGTGAAGAATAACAGCACTGACCCCCAACGAACACCATTAGTCACTGGCAGCCAACCAGAGAAAGCACCCTTTATTGCCTTTCTTTGCCTTCTGGCATTCAGCCAACCTGCCATCCATGCTAGTATCTTCCCTCTGATACCGTGGGCTCTCATCTTCTTCAGCAACTTCACGTGCCGCACCTTATTAAAGGCCTTCGGGTAAACGACACCCACGGACTCTCCTTTGTCTATCCTGCTATTTATTTCCTCAAAGAATTCCAATGGGTTCGTCAGGCAAAATCTCCCTTTATCCCTATATCCTTTTGCATGCAGGCTCACCGATGTCTTGTACAACTATAACACAAAGCCTCAACTTCTATACCCAACACCCTGACTGTTGAAAAACAAATGTGCCAATAGCCTTCTTCACCACACTATCTCCACATTTATTATGAAGGTCCTGGCCTGCTTTCACTTCCCAAAATGCGACATCACACATATCGGAATTAAACTGCATGTGCCATTCCTCAGTCTATTTGCTGAGTTAATCAAGATCCCACAGTAATTCTTGAAACCATCTTCATTGTCTATGATACCACCTATTTTACTTCGGTCACGTGAGTGACTACATGAAGAAGCCCCGCCAGGCGCATGCGTGTCATTACGTCTGACGCATGGTGCATCAACGGGCTGGAGAGCGCAGCTCCACCAGTGGTAAGTAGGAACTTCGCAGGTAAGTGAGTGTAAAACTTTTTACTGTGACTATTTAAGCTCCCACAGTCTGGCTCAGGAGTCAGCGGGAGTTGGTGGCTATGGAAAGTACCGGTACGAAAAATGTTCGGAGCAGGAGTGGAACGCGCGGGCCTGTGGTACCGGCTCCGATACCAGCTGCCGTTTTACCGGTAGTTGAACAGCCTCCAGCTGTTCCAGTGTCTCAGAGCACTGAGGCCACTATAACAAGTAGGAAAAGCTAAAAGAAAATCTGTCAGACCCCTTTTATCCGACGTGTCTGATGAAGAAGAGAACTCCCCTCTGGATAACAAAAGAATATGGGGAAGACTCGACCAAATTAATCAACCAGGGGTCCAGGGCCCCAATGATTCCCCAGGCAGCCTCTCAAAGAAGCCCATATGCAGAGGAGTATGGTGCCTATCAACATCAATGGGAGTCACCCTCTCCAGCGCCGTGCTTAGGGCTAGATGAGGTTTCTCTTGAGCATGACTTGAGAGAGAGCCAGGGCAGGAGGAGTCTGACCCTGAAGCTAGTGTCACTGCTTTTGTGCACAAAAATTGAGTATTTGGGTTTTGTCATTGATTCAGTTGATATGTCAGTGACTTTGCCTACAGCCAAGGCTGTGGAGATCAGGGATGTCTGTACTTGTCTCGCTGAAAAACAATATCCCTCCATCTGGGAAGTAGCCAGGGTTATTGGTAAATTGGTAGCAGCTTTTCCTGCAGTAGAGTTTGGACCTCTGCACTAACAAAGTCTGCAACGAGCAAGAGAACAAGCAATAAAAGAACTTGCAGGTCATTTTGATAGATCTATGCAGTTACCAACTAGAACCATAGCTGAATTACAATGGTGGATTATCAATATTGTACAAACTACCAAAAACATTTTGGTTCAGCAACCTTCAGTGGTTTTATAGACAGATGTGAGCACTCTCGGATGGGGAGTTACGGACAGCGAGTCTAGCTGCGGTGGTAGATGGAGTGTACAAGAGGATTTAATCCTCCACAGGCGTGGTATAAATTATTTAGAGTTGTTGGGTGCATTCTATGGATTCAAAGCTTATTGTTCCACAATGAATAATTTACGTTCAACTCCAGATTGATAATACCACAGCTGTGGCATATATCAATCACGTGGGAGGAATAAGGTCAGTATCGTGTGATAATCTGGCTAACCTCATGTGGCATTGGTCCAGTGACATCTGGGTCTCAGCTATCTACCTATCGGGTAGAGACAATGTGGTGGCAGACAACAAGTCATGAAAGTTCAATGACAATATAGAATAAATGTTAAATCCTGAAGTTTTTAAAGTTATTGTCAGCCGCTATGGGTTGCCAGATATTGATCTGTTTGCATCCAGGCTAAATCACCAGTTGCCTAAATATGTTTCATGGGAACCGGATCCAGGAGCAGTAGCGGTGGATGCATTCTCGCTACATTGGGGACGTACATTCTTTTATGCTTTCCCCCCCATTTTGTCTGATTAGGCAATGCCTCACCAAAATAGAGCAGGACTCCGCCAGAGGCGTTTTAGTGGTTCCGGACTGGCCTACACAGCCATGGTTCCCATTGGTGCTCAGAATGATGACTCAGCCATTCATGACTATTCCCAACTGCAGTCATTTGTTGGTGCATCCAGTAACAGGAGAAAGTCATCCATTACATGACCGTATTAATTTGTTGATCTGCAGGTTCTGACCAGACCGTTCCAAGGCCTTGGACTGTCGAATAGGACCATGGATGTAATAACTGCAGCTTGGAGAGATAGCACTAAGAAACAATATGTGTCTCATATTAAGAAATGGGAGATGTTTTGTTTACATTCAGATATATCTTAACATACTGCAAGCATACCAGATGTATTGGAGTTCCTTGCTATGTTGCATTTTGATGAACACTTGAGTTATAGTGCCATTAATAGTGTTCGGAGTACGTTGTCCTCCTACTTAGGGCATTTTTCAGGACAACAATCTATCGGGTCTCATCCATTAGTATCCCGATTCATGAGAGGAATTTTTAACAAATATCCTCCTAAGCCTAGATTTTTCTGCAGATTTTATGTCTATGATTTAATCAAGCAAAGCAGGCCAGGAATAGCTGGAACCAAAGTAATCTTTGAAGCACACCCTGTTGACCAAACGTTATGTGTAGTTAAGCACCTAAGTCGATATATTGAGGTAACTAAGAGTCTCAGAGGTTCTGAGACAGCAATGCTCATCAGCCACAAAAAAACAAATAAACAAGTGTCAGTACAAACTATTTCTAGATGGTTAAAACAGGTTCTGGATTGTGCTGGAGAGGACACTCATGTGTTTAAATCTCACTCCACCAGGGCGGCATCAACATCCGCAGCGAAAGCGCAGGACGTGCCGCTAGATCAAATCCTCGGGACCGCAGGATGATCTAAGGAATCAACTTTTTCTAAATTTTATGATAAATCTGTTCTGACAGTGCCAGGGTTTAGGCATGCTGTGTTGGGTTTCGTTTAATTTGATTTGCTTTGTCTTTATATAATTCTTTTGTAATTTCCCCAAGGGATAGAGGGGTTATTACTGTCTTTTTGTTTATTATTATTTAAATGGTTATTGAATAATTCAAAGCAATGTTCAATACATTATTTATTCACTACTGTGTCAACTGAAGCAGTGTGTTGTATGGAATGGATCTACAGCACGAAATCACAGAGCTTTGAAATCTTCATGTAGTCAATCACGTGACTCCGAAGTAAAATAGTAAGATTAATCGAGAACATACCAGTTTGAAGTTTGATCTTTATTTTATGCGGAGTTACGATGAGGGATTATGTGCCCTCAACTCCCGGCCCTCATAATCGAAAAGACCATTGTGTAGTTCTAGGGTTACACAAAAAGCTGGAGAAACTCAGCGGTGCAGCAACATCTAAGGAGCGAAGGAGATAGGCGACGTTTTGGGTCGAGACCCTTCTTAAAACATTGTGTAGTTCTAGTCTTCTAAGCCTTACTATGTTACGTCGGCTATTGTTTCTATGTTTTTACGCCGCTGCTTTGAAGTATGACGCGCATGCGCCTGGCGGGGCCCCTTCACGTTATCCCTCATCGTAACTCCTCATCCAATAAAGATCAAACTTCAAACTGGTAAGTTCTCGTTTAATCTTACTATTTTAGTGTCATCTGCAAACTTACTTATCTCACTTGTACATTCTCATCCAAATAGTTGACACATGTGACAATGGGCCAAGCACTGATCCCTGTGGCACACCAGTAATCACAGGCCCCACTCCAAAAAAACAACCGAAAGGGCCTGTAACCACTTAGGCTATTTTTAGGCGACTGCCGGCGACTGTCATAGTCGTAGCTAGTCACCGAAAAACTGGCGACTGGACCCCCCTTCAACATAAAATTTGAAATAGAATAAAAAAAACAAAGTCAGCACCGGTGGCAACCTACGTCACCTGGTGACAACTACGACAGCAACTACGTCAGGAGAAGTCAAGCTACGCTCATTGGCGTCAAACCCATTGTTGCCGACTGTCTCCGAAAATGTTTCAACATGTTCAAAATCCAGTGGCGACCAGAAAGACGCTACAACTCTTTCGGCGACTGAGGAGACTACTCATGACCATACAGGCGACACCCCGGTGACCATGTGGCGACAGCATAGTCGCCTGTAGTCGCCTCACAAATCGCCTAAGTGGGACAGACCCTTTACTCACCCTCTCTCTCCCTCCTCTCTGTATCCAGTTAGCTAGCTCCTGTAACTATCCTACCATAGATGTTAGGGTTACTGGTCTTTAATTCCTAGGTTTTTATTTGCAGCAATTCTTAAATAGAGGCACAAGATTAGCCACCAGTCTTCTGGTGGAAACATAGAAAAAAGGTGCAGGAGTAGGCTATTGGCCCTTCGTGCCAGCACCGCCATTCAATGTGATCATGGCTGATCATCCAAAATCAGTACCCCGTTCCTGCTTTCACCCCATATCCCTTGATTCCATTAGCCCTAAGAGCTATATCTATCTGGTACCTCACTCTTGTCTAACGATGATTCATGTATCTCAGCTAGGACTGTTGCAATTTCTTCCCCAGCTTCCCGCACCATCCTTGGATGTATCTGATCAGTCTGGGAAGGTTTATCTGCCTTCATAGGTCCGGATGTCCATCATCTCCATGACCGTAATAAGGACTGGCCTCAAGACCTCTCCATTAACTAACTGAAGTTCCCCATTTCATTTCGGAGTCACGTGAGTGACTTCGTGAAGAGCCCGCCGGCGCGCATGCTCGACATATCGTCGTACCGCGTTGCTGCGACGGCTGGCGGTGGAGCGCGCTCCTCGCCAGCCCTTCACAAGGGGCCACGGAGGTAAGTATCTTACCTTAAGTTGGTGGTTCTTGCTATGCGATGTTTTCTTGCAGCAAGAACATGGATGGGAGATCGATGGACCGGAGGATGTTTGGAGAAGTCCCCGGTCAACAGTTCCGACTGCAGCGCAGGCCGGGACTCAGGCGGAGACTGGGGTAAGCCCTGTTTTACAGGTCCGGATCCGCCAGCACACCACAGCTCGGAGGAGTTCCAGAGGAGGAGTGTGGTGTGCCACCAGAGCAGGGGGACCCTGCCATGGCAGTCAGGTCGTCAGCGGGCTCGCTGGCGACCTGGAGCAGGGTGCGTGCGGCTGCACGGCCCGTTCCACTCAGCCCTCCGAGAAGGGGGAGGGCAGGAGTGCCTGACACGGAGGAGCGGTCAGGTTCCAGGGCGAGACCCGGGGCGGCTGTGAGGTCCAGCCGGCACACCCCGACTCTCGACGCCGGTACGGGTCGGTTGAGTCGGGTCTCGTCACGGTCGCCGAGCCCCCCATGGATGGGTGGGCGAGACCATGCGCTGGCAAGGTCCACGATGTGGGCAGCCGGCAAGACTGCGCGGGCCCCAGGCAGCCATGCTTCGGCTGGTGCCGACACCACGCCGCAACTGTCCTTAGTGGCAGCGGCTTCAGCTCCCGCTAAACGGAGGCGGTTGAACACACCCGCGCAGGAATCGCGCAGTTCGCCTCGGCGGCTGTCAGCGACAACTACCGGCACCGGCAGGGCCTCGACGAGGTGCGGGCCGATGACAGGAGCCCGGTTTTCTTTTCAGAGCCGGAGGACTCCGACCACCTGAGTGTTCAGGGTGAAGGGCGTATTGACCGTATGGAGCGGCTGCTGGAGCTCCTGCTTCAACGTCAACAACAGCAGGGCAGCAACAGGCACAGGGCGTCTTCACCAACATCCACTATCAGCCTGGAGCAGCAGGACGAGGAGATTCTGGTGGATCCCGTACCACCTCCGTTGGAGGTGCCAGCGGAGCAACCCTTGGATGTGGCGACCAAATTCGCGGCTCCACATTCATCTGGACTTCCTCTAAATACAAAACTGGCAGCCATAGTGGACTTTCTTAATAATCAGGTGCTGCAGGAAGAAGTCCTCATCCACGCTATGAGCCGTCACAAGGCTCCATCACACTGCAACTCCCTCAACGTGCCTGTGGTCAATACGCCAATATGGGGCAACATCAGTGCGGCTATCCGTCAACAGGAGCTAAAATTGCAGCGGATCCTGAAACTCCTCACGGCCGGTATTACCGCCTTTGCGCGGTCGGTGGACGGGGACGAACTGAATTTGGACCAGGAAGATGCTCTGGCCTTATTGTGCACGACCCAGCACGAAATCAACGGGTTCCGCAAGAACAGCATCCGCCCAGCGCTCAACCCGAAGTTTGCAGGATTGTGCAAACCACCGCCGCCGCCGCCGCTCCGTCAGCTCTTTGGTGAGACCTCTCGAAGAGAGTCAAAGAGCTTGACGAACAAGCCAAGACGGTGGGGATCATGCGCTCTCAGAGTGCCCCACACCGTCAGGCTCAAAAGCTCCATACATTCGCTCATGAGGGTTTGCCAGTACCTCGAGGAGGACCCACCCTCTAGTTCCACAACGACAACAACACCAGACCAGCACCAAGGGTCTTTTTTAGGACAGGATCGGCAGAGACCTTGGTGGGAAACGAAGACGCCGCGCCCTCAAGCCAACCCAGCACCTCCACGGCCACCCACACATGTCAAGGACCGCCGGTAACCACGGAGGTGAGGGGGTCTGGTTTTCTCTTTTCTCTTTGTTTAACTTCACATGTTGGTGGTCGCCTTCGGTTGTTTTTGGGTGCATGGGTAAATTTACTGGTGACGAGTGTGTGTTGCAGAATATTCAGGGGCATAAAATTGAGTTTATTAATGGCGACATTCCTCCATCCCAGCACATGCCCGGTCGAATGTTTAAATTATATGCTGCAGAACAGGTAGCAGGTTACAAGGAAATTTTAAGGATTGAGAAAATGGTGCATGAGCCAGTTGAATTTGTTTCGAAGATATTCACTAGACCTAAGGAGGATGGAGGCTGTCGTGTTATTATTGATCTAACCCGTTTGAATACGCTTGTAACATATACTCATTTTAAAATGGATACGTTTGAAACAGCCAAATCATTGGTTTCTCATGGTTGCTTTATGGCATGCATCGATTTGAGGGATGCATATTATTCAGTATCCATCCAGAAATATGATAGAAGGTTTTTGAAATTTATCTGGATGGGGCAACTTTGGCAGTATAAGGCTTTGCCTAATGGGCTCACTACAGCCCCTAGATTGTTCACTAAATTGGTGAAGCCAATCATGGCTTATTTGAGACAACGACATCATATAGTAATGGCCTATTTAGATGATATCTTTATTGTGGGCCACACCCTGGAATTGGCTGAACAGGGTGTTGCAGCTGCTGTCAATATATTTCAACAATTGGGATTCATTGTCCATCCAGAGAAATCGAAGTTCTGCCCTGCCCAGGTAATTAATTACCTAGGGTTCACGGTGAACTCAATGAGCATGAGGGAAACCATACCAATTAACAAAATTGAGGAGGTCACTCAGGTGTGCAGAGATTTAATTAGCACCAATATACCATCGATTCGGCATACAGCCACAGTAATTGGCAAGCTAGTGGCTTTGTTTCCGGCAGCACGATATGGACCTTTGCATTATCAGAATTTGCAAAGAGCTAAAATTACTGCGTTAAAATGGAACGCTGGTCATTATGATCGATCAATGCAGCTGCCGTCCGAAGCAATAAATGAGTTGCAATGGTGGGTGTGTCACATTAGCAGCTCATTCAAGCCCATCAGGGAGGCTAATCCGGTGGTATATTTGCAGACTGATGCAAGCTCCAATGGCTGGGGAGCTACAGATAATTGCTCTCGTTGTGGGGGCAGATGGGACACCCTTGAGTCAACGATGTTCTTGACTCAAGGGTTTAACTATTTGGAGTTGCTGGCAGCATTCCACGGACTTCGTGTGTATTGTTCCAAGCTTGTTGGAGCACACGTCCGTTTCCAAATAGACAACATCACAGCTGTGGCATATTTAAACCATATGGGTGGTACCAGGTCAGTTTCATGTGACAAATTGGCTAACTCAATTTGGCTCTGGTGTATTCAAAGAGATTTTGGATTTCAGCTACCTATTTGCCAGGTGAGCTTAATACTGTGGCGGACACCAGGTCACGCAAATTCAATGACAATATTGAATGGATGTTGCATCCTGAAATTTTTGCTAAAGTCACAGCCAAATTTGGTAAACCGGACATTGACCTTTTGCGTCACGGTTGAACCATCAGGTATCAACATACGTTTCATGGGAACCAGATCCTGGGGCAATAGCGCTAGATGCATTCTCGCTGGACTGGGGGAATTGGTTTTTCTATGCATTCCCCTCGTTTTGCCTCATCAGTCGGGTACTGCGAAAGATTCAGGCAGATGCTGCCAAGGGCATCCTTATTATACCCGACTGGCCTACACGGCCTTGGTGTCCGGTGGTCTTTGACATGCTCAATCGAACCTTGGGTCCTTTTGAAGGGTTGCCCAGAATTGGTTACTCACCCTGTCTCAGGGGAGCCGCATCCCTGCCATGGCTATTTAATTTGTTGGCTTGCAGGTTCTGAACAGGCCGTTAGTCCAATACGGCCTCTCAACTCGGACCATTGGATACCATCAGGGCGTCATGTCGAGAGTCAACAAGGCGAAGATACCGCTCGCAGATTAAGAAGTGGGAGCCTACTGCAGCCGCTCTCGCATCACGGACGATGACGTGACAATAACTGACGTCCTGGAATTCCTCGCGGGGTTGTACCATGATCAACACTTAAGTTACAGTGCCATCAACAGC
Organism: Raja brachyura; assembly: GCA_963514005.1. The sequence continues at coordinate 22,529,009 of OY740788.1, forward strand.
GCCAGGAGCGCGCTATCATTCTATCTCAAGATTGAGGTAGGATCCAACAGGCTAGTGTCCAGACTCATGCGGGGTATATTCAATATGAATCCGCCTACACCACGCTATGATATCACCTGGGATGTCAGGGACGTATTAAACCTGCTCAGGACGTGGTCTCCCATGGAAGGGATCCAACTGGACAAACTCATCATGAAACTGGTGATGTTACTAGCGCTGACTTCAGCAGAGGGTACAAACACTACACAAACGATGTGTTGACAGGATGATATCTACCCCTATGGAAGTAGTCTTCGTCGTTGATGAGCTACTAAAGCAGCATAGACCTGGGTGCACAGGGCTGCAGCTGAAGTTCCCGGCATACCCCGCAGATGCTAGGCTGTGTTCAGCCTCACGTATTCATCACTATGTCAAGGTGACGGCACGCATCAGAGGAATGGAGAGATACCGGCTTGTCTCATCATCAAGTGACATTCCAGACGATATCCAGGTGGCTTCGAGTCGTCTTGGGTAAGTCAGGTATCGACACTAATGTGTTCAAGTTTTACTCCACCAGGGCTGCATTGACATCAATGGCAAGGATTATGAAGGTGCCTATGGGCCAGATCCTCGCCATAACAGGATGGGCTAATGAAGCTGTGTGTCAGCGATTTTATAACAAGCCTGTTGCTGCTCCTCTACAGTTCGCAGAAGCCGTGCTGAATGCAGGTCAAGAACGCGGAGATGTCCCCGCATGAGGGGATTTGATTTGTTATTAACAAATATGCTCTTGTTTTGCAGTATGATCTATTTGAGCAAGTTTGTTCCTCCCATCCATCCCTGGTAGTGGTGTGTCTGCATGGACGTGGTCCAGGGCGTGTAATCACAGAAGCTTTGAAGTCTTCACGAAGTCACTCACGTGACTCCGAAATGAAATAGTAAGATTGAACGAGAACTTACCAGTTCGAAGGTTGATCATTATTTCATGAGGAGTCGAAGTGAGGGATTTCGTGCCCTCCTCGCCCACCCTCAATCACCTTCATCTGGTAATCTTAGTCACTTCAATCTTACTATCCGAAGTCATTTCTTTTGTTGGTTTCTGTGATTCCACGCCGCTACTTTGAAATATGTCGAGCATGCGCGCCGGCGGGCTCTTCACGAAATCCCTCACTTCGACTCCTCATGAAATAATGATCAACCTTCGAACTGGTAAGTTCTCGTTCAATCTTACTATTCTTCATGTCTCTCTCCACAGTAAAAACAGAGGAGCAATATTCCTTGAGGACCATGCCCATCTCCTGCAGCTCTACACATGGACGACCACTTTGGTTTCTGAAGGACACTATGCTCTCTCTAGTTATACTTTTCCCTTTAATATACTGATAAAATCTGATTTCCTTCTTAAGTATACTCCTTAATCTCCTATCCTTCAGCGATGCACCAGATCCCAGCTGTCCATACTGGACCCATCTTTCTGTTTCCTGATCAGAGCCTCACTTTCTGTCATCATCCAGGATTCCTCACTCCCACCTGCCTTGCCCTGCACTCCAGCAGGAAGAAGCATACCTTGAAATCTATCAGATTTGTAAAAGCATCCCTCTCTCCAGATATCCCTTTTCCCACATATAATCCACACTAAGCAACTTTTGCATCTTCCTGCCTAATACCACCAAAGTTCGCTTTGGTCCAATTTAAAACGTTATCATTAACAGCTCTGTCCTTATCCATAACTACTTTAAAGCTAATAGAACAGTGGTCACTGGTCCCAAAAGGATGAAATGATTCCATAATACTTTATTGTCACATGTACCTAGATACGGTGAAATGTTTGTTTTGCATCCAACCCGGTAACATAGTGTAGCAAACCTCACCTAGACAGTGGCACGATGAGGCTTGCCCACTGACACTTCAATCACTTGCCCAAGTTCCTGAAAGTAGGTCAACTTTATCCTCTCCCTTGTAGCCCCTTGCAGCAAGAAACCACAGGAGTTTTCATTTACAGTTCACAGAGGGAATTGTGAATCTGTGGCGTTTGCCACAGAAGGCACAGAAGGCAGTGGAGGCCAATTCACATGTTGCCTGAGAAAACGTTCCTGAATACATTTGGCAAAATCCATTCCATCTAAGCCCTTGTCACTATTGCCTTCCCAACAAATATTGGGAAAGTTCAAATCCTCTACTAGTCTTGCAGCGGTCTGCAATCTCCAGCAGATTTGTTCTTCTAATTCCTGTTGATTACCTGGGGGCCTACAGTTCAATCCTAACAAGGTAACCAATCAATTTTTATTCTTCATCTCCACCCATTTAGCTTCACTGGATGATCCGTCAGCAATGTAATTTTAGACTATCGCCATGATATTCTCCTTAATAAAACAACTCCCCCTCCACTGTTACCCCACCTCTATCTCACCTATCGCACCTGCACCCTGGAACATTTAGCTGCCAGTCCTGTCCCTCCCTTACCCAGGTTTTCGCAAGGGCTATAACATTAGGTGTAACATGCGATGTTGCATGTTGGGACGTCTTACGGGTCCGCACCGACCAACAATCCCCACACATTAACAGTATCCTACACACACTAGGGACAATTTACATTTATACCAAGCCAATTAACCGACAAACCTGTACGTCTTTGGAGTGTGGGAGGAAATTGAAGATCTCAGAGAAAACCCATGCGGTCACGAGGAGAATGAACAAACTCTGTACAGACAGCACCCGTAGTCGGGATCGAACCCGGGTCTCTGGCGCTGCAAGCGCTGTGAGGCAGCAACTCTACCGCTGCACCACCGTGCCGTTCCTACACCATTGTCAAAATTGTCAATTATATCTTAATGAAGTCTGATTTACATAATTGGATCCCAGTATTAGTGAAGCCAACAATCAGAGCTGTAAAGATGAATTTTATTCCTTCTCCATGCACTAATTTCTAGAATAGTAGACTGAATGGGGTATGAATCCAGAAATCGCAGGTGCAAAGGGACTTGAGAGTATTGGTGCAGGCAGAATTTCCAAAAAGGATTCCCAAAAAGTTAATCTGCAAGTCAAAGTAAAGAAGGCAACTTTGATGCTAGCATTTATTTCAAGGCTTGTATACAAAAACAGGGCAATGTTGAGGCTCTATAAGGCGCCGGTAAGGCTGCATTTTGGACACCATATCTGAGGAAGGATGTGCTGGCTCTGGAGCGGGTCCAGACGAGGTTTACAAGAATGATCCCAGGAATGGGTAGGTTAACCTAAGATGAGCATTTGTCGGCGCTGGGTCTGTACTCGCTGGGGTTTAGAAGAATGAGGGGGGACCTCATTGAAACATACAGAATAGTGAAAGGCTTGGATAGAGCAGATGTGTAGAGGATGTTTCCTCTAGTGGGAGAATCTAGGACTAGAGGTCATCGCCTCAGAATTATAGGACATTCTTTTTAGAAGATGATGAGAAGACATTTCTTTAGTTAGAGGGTGGTGAATCTGTGGAATTCTTTGCCACAGAAGGCTGTGGAATCCAAGTCGGTGGATATTTTTAAGGCAGAGATAGATAGATTCTTGATTAGTACGGGTGTCAGAGTTTATGGAGAGAAGGCAGGAGAATGGGGTTAGGAGGGAGATATAGATCAGCCATAATTGAATGGCGGAGTAGACTTGATGGGCCTAATGGCCTAATTCTACTCCTATTCCTTATTGCCTGACCACAAACACCAGTGGGGAAAGTGGCCCACCATCCGCTCACAAACATGGGTTCTGGCCCCTGTGCAGAACGAAGTTGCAGACTCCTGCAATAGGACTCTCAATTTTGCTACAATTTTTAATTTCTCCCTTGTATTTTTATTTCAGAACCTGAACACAAAGATTCGCTGATTTTGTAATTTTGCATGTTATGTAATATTTTCTAAAATTTTAATTTACTGGAAATGGGCAAAACCTGTTTGATTGATTCTTACATCAAACCTGTTGGGCCAGTTGGAAATGCCTCAATTGATCGAGAGCTGGTGTTGGCAGAGCCAAGGTGTCTCCAAACAAGTGGGGATATAACTGCAACAAGATCACCTGTGAATGTGGCATTGAACCACAAACAATGGAACACCTACTGAAATGCCCTCAACTGGAAAACCATTGCACAGCTTCCGATCTACAATGAAGATGCCGAGAAGTGTGTTCAGCTCTGGCTGAACAATACTAAGCTTGTGATGTGGACTTAATAAGAAGAGCCTGTACATTGAAAACCAGTTCCTCGGAGGTTCATACCTCATTGTTTCTGACCAGAGTTATGGTGACCTGAGGGCATTAGCAAGGACCTACCAGAAAGATGAACTGATTGAAAACAAATTAGTTGACGAAAGAGCTTATGCGCATTTACTTTTATTGCAATAGGTCAGGTGTCGGCAACCTATGGCCCATGGGCCGAATCCGGCCCGTAACCTGAAAGATATGAATAGTATATTTTGATGTCAGACACAATCTGGATGTTAATTGTATTATTCGTATCAGCTTTTTACTCTTGATTGTTCTTTGTACATGCAATGTTTGACATATTTCACCTCACAAGCATGTGCTGTTTGTGGTAAATGAGCGTAGCTTTGATATAAGGAGACAAGGATTAATGGGCTATGGAGTAGTGAGAGGTCATTGTGATTGGTGGGTGTTAATGTACTGTATTGTGAAGTACAAGCTCTTACCAGAAAATTGTATTCCTGGAAGCTAGTTTAGTGTTTTGGGCAACTTATGTTTGTTTAAGACTGATTAATGTTCTTGTGGGAGTCTCATGTAGTCACGCTCTTGTAATCTTACCAGCTACTATTGTGTTTAATAGTAAGATTAAATGAGAACTTACCAGTTTGAAGTTTGATCTTTATTTTATGTGTTACGATGAGCGATTACGTGAAGAACCCCACCAGTCGCATGCGCGTCAATCTTCAAAGCAGCGGTGTGAAATCACAGAAGAACAACAATTGAAGTATTATAGTAAGATTATAAAAGTTGTATCTTACTATTTTACTTCGGAGTCACGTGAGTGATTCCGTGAAGATTTCAAAGATCTGTGATTTCACGCCGATCCAAATCCAGGTCAGCAAACCGTTTGTAAGGGCACTGTTGCCGAAGGGTTCTGCTGGTTACTGGCACGTTGATGAGCCCGACGGTTTTTGCCTTGTCGTCTAGCTCCTTCACCCTCTTTGTGAGGTCTTCCCTGAACAATAGGTTCGGCGGCTGGATGTTGCTAGACTTACAAAGGGCAGCGAACCTTGGGTTAATGGTAGGGCGGATGGTGCTCTTTCTAAGGCAGTTAATCTCAAAGTGCACATTGCACATAAGAGCCAGGGCATCCTGCTGAACTTCAGTCAGGAGCCCACCATCCACCGACCTACCAAAAGCTGTAATGCCGGTTGCGAGCAGCTTCAGCATCCGTTGCAGTTTAAACTCCTGCAATCGGATGCCTAGTCCCATATAGCCTCAAATAGCATGGTTGACGGCCGGCACTGAGCAGGATACAATTTTCTGGGGGGTGATATCTTTTGGCCATTGTATCCATGGCCAGCTCCTGAAGCTGGTGTGAGGCCAAGTAATTTATACTGGCAGCCAGCTCTTCCCCCAGCGGCCCTCCAGAGTCTATTGGGATGGAATACCTGGCCGCCAGGAATGGGACCTCTAGCTCTAGCCCTTCGTCCCGTGGGGCAGCCTCCAATGCTAAGCCCTCAGAGTCGGCGTCAGAATCGTACTGACCCGGTATGCTATCCTCGTCCAAAAGGGAGACACTAGGCAGCCCTGTAGATGCTGCTGGCGCGGGGTCTTGGAGAGGCCGGCGCTCTTGATAGAGCATCCTCTCCAATAGGAGCTCCATCCTGGATACCCATTGAACAGTATCCATTCTTGAGGGAGAACCCTCGCGACTGGACTCGTCCGAGTTTATCGGCCGGACAGACTTTCGGGTGGCCTTACGCCCCTCCAGCATAGCCACGGTGCTCTCTGACACCAAGTCTGTAGTCGCTGGTCTCACTACTAGCGACTCTGTAGGTGAGCTAGGCGGCCGCCCGCTACCCGCACTCCCGCGGGCATTAGACACTTTTGCTACGGCTCACCTTGCTGCTAACGACTTGTTCATGCTTGAACTTGCCCTCCTGTAACAAGATTTAACAAGCGCAGAAAATCGACCTCCAACAAGTTTGACACTTACCTGAGGCTTTTTAAAACTTACCGCTGGAGAGGTGTTGCTCCTCCCAGCTGGCCGTTGCGCCATGCGTCAGACGTAATGACGCGCATGCTGACTGGCGGGGTTCTTCAGGGAATCACTAACGTGACTCCGAAGTAAAATGGGAGACTTCCACAAATGGTCACAAAAACCCCACTGAGAATCACAGTCTGATGCATTAGTGGAGTATGCAAATAATTCCTCCAGTTTCTGTGACTTGTCACTTCTGCTGGCTAAAACGTCCTTTGTATTTTAAGGTCAGTAAGTGGCAATGTAATAGAATTTGGATGAGCAGACAGAGAGGGAGAGGCGTGAATTCAAGTTCTATCAGCATAATAGTTCTCCACATAATAAACATTCTACTTTAGGACTTTTAATTTACAGTTTGTAATTTGGTGGCATTGAGAGAGTTTTCAAGAATGTGATGGTACGGCTAATCTTGCTCAATCCAGCCTATTTTAGGAACACTGGAAGCGCAAGCAGCTTTTCAATGTTTACAGGTAGCAATGTAGCATTTACAGCACAGGATAGTTTGTTTAATCCAACTCAGCGGGTCAGGCAGCATCTCTGGAGAAAATGAATAGGTGATGTTTTGGGTCGAGACCTATTCTTTTTCTCCAGAGATGCTGTCTGTCCCGCTGAGTTACTCCATCTTTTTGTGTCTCTCTTCAGTTTAAACCAGCATCTGCAGTTCCTTCCTACACATCCACTGTTCAATCCAACTGATATCACCTGGTGTTTATGGACATGAGGCTCCAATGTCCAATCCAGCATATCCATTTATTGGTTCACCTCGTGTATTTTTTTAAATCTAAGTCACTTCAAAGGCAAGTTAAAAGCATCTGGCGACAGGATTCCATGTTCAAACTATTCTCTGGGGTTGGAGATTTAACTCCTGAATTCCTGATTGGATTTATTCTATTCATTAATAATTGTCTGTTATTTGAAGTACCTAGTTTAGGACACCTCAGGAATACTTTTCTCACAAATACCCGACGAAGCATCTTCACAACCTAAAGCATCTTTATTAGACCTATTCAAGGGTCCCATGTCCATTAACTTTTTATGATCTCATCAGGCTCTCAAGTTTGGTGTTATGTTATGAGCGATATTTGTATTATCTCCAATGCTTCCATTCACATTGTTAAGGGCCACAGGAGTCCGTTATGCCAGCCGTAGGTACTCGGGGCATCAGGTAAGTCGGGACTTTTTTTCAGCATGATGAAAAATGTCCACGAGTAAAAACATAGCCCTGAGTACCTACGGTTGGCATAATGAACCGCTTACGATATATCCACGGACTCCTACAGCGTCCTACGGATTTGTTACGAACATTCTGTTAGTTTGAAAACTCGGGAGAATTTGTGTATAACTCAGGAGAATTTGTGAATAACTTGGGAAAGTGGGACAGGCCCTTAACCTGGAGGACAGAGATGACCATGTGCAGGGTAAGAGACTGCATGCACACTGTCCACTATTTATTTCTTCAACCTAATAAAATGGGTAAAATTTAATTTTGGTAGCAATACAGAAAGAAGCCCTTTGCTTATTCCTACTACAATTAATTTAACCCACAGTTTCAAAAAATAATTTGCCCTTATTGAACAATATGTGAAAAACCAAGTTGGATGTGTTTCCCAAAGCTCTCCACCTCTGATTATCTATGAGAATGCCACGAATGGGGGTGAAATAGTAAGATTAAATGAGAACTTACCAGTTTGAAGTTTGATCTTGATTTTATGAGGAGTTACGTTGGTGATTACGTGAAGAAGACCCGCCAGGCCACATGTGCATCAATCTTCAAAGCAGCGGTATGAAATCACAAATAACAACACCGAAGTGACATAGTAAGATGAGTGACTTGAGAACTACATTATGATCCTTTATGAGAGAGGTTTGTGCGTGGCGGGCACGTAATCACCAACGTAATCGACTGCTCATAAAATCACGATCAAACCAAACTGGTAAGTTCTCATTTAACTTACTATTTTACAGAGTCACGTGAGTGATTCTGTGAAGAGTTCAAAGCTTTGTGATTTCATGCCGCAGATTACAAATCTCGGCATCCCACTGCATTGATTGACTCGAATGAGAAATTAATGCATTAGTAGTAACATTGCATTTAATGCAGTAATAAGGTGTATTTAAAAATATAAACAAACAACAGTACCCCTTAATCCCAGGGCACTTAAACAGAAATTAAAATGGCATTGGCAAACAGCCCTGGATCGACAATCGGCCGATGATAGAAGTTCTGAAATATCAGCTCATTTGCCCATCCGGCGGCCGCCAAAATATGGTCGAAGGGCACGTCCCTCGCTTTGGCCGCTGATGTAGCTGCTGCCCTAGTGGAATGAGATGTAAATACATCAGTGTTAATACCTGCATCAATCAAGACTTGTTTCAGCCATCTCGAAATCGTGTTAACTGACACTCTCTTATGTGGTTTTTTATAACTGATAAACAATCCTGTCACCATGTTACGTAAACCCTCTGTAGCTGCAATGTATTGCATCAAATGTGTTTTTACACATAAGGATGGATCCGTGGGATATGCTGAAAATACTATTTTAAAACCTATGACACCTGGCCTGCTTTGTTTGAGGAGGTCATAAATGTAAAACGTAACATTGTCTGCAGCAGTTTCCATTCTATATAACTGTAATTTTTGTAATGTCTGTACCCTTTGTGCTGGTGATTTTGGTCAATGACAAAGATGAGATAGGAAACCACTCACGTAGTATTCTGAGGACGATACTTACATCCCAAATAGCCATATATCTAGGTTTTGGAGGTCTGGAATTGAAAATCCCTTTCTTTAGTCGAACAACGAGAGGGTGAGATCCAATCGAATGTTTGTCTGACTTCATCACTAAATATGATGATAAAGCACTTCTTGCTGTATTGATTGCACTATAAATTAGTCCTTCATCATAGTAGAGGGTTGACAGAAACTCCAGAACATGTGAAATACGTGCTGTACAATAGTCAATATTATTTTGTACACAGTAAACTTCCCATTTGTTTACATAACAAATATACTGCTTTTGAGTACTCGATCTCCAAGATGCAGGAAGCATGTCCACAGTTCGACCAGACAATCCATGCCCCAGATATGGCCTTCTTAGAATCTGCAAATTAACAAATAAATATGGTCATACAACGGATGGCATTCGCCAGTTACCGAATGCACCAATAAATCCCTTTGTTTGGGAACAGCCATCGGGGTCGTGCCATTAGCTGTAGGATCAAAGGGTACCATGCCTGGGTAGGCCAGTCAGGTATTACCAGTACCCCTGAAGCATTGTCCTGCTTAATTTTAAGCAGATTTATGAGACAGAATGGTGGAAATGTGTCATGGAACGTTCGTGACCTGGTGTCTGCCACAGTATTGAATTTCCCTGGCAGATATATAGCTGAGAGTCAAATGTGTTAGTCAATACACCAGATCCAGATTTGGTTTGCCAGTCTGTCACAAGATACCGACTTGATACCACCCATGTGATTAACATATGCAACTGCCGTAGTGTTATGAATTTGGAGTTGAACATGCAGACTGCTTTTGTTAGAACAATAAGCCTTGTGCCCATAAAAGCTCTAAATGGTTTATTCGCCATGTCTGCAGAAGCAACGCTTCTTCCATATTCCATCTTCCTCCACAACTTGAAGTTGTATCCGTGGCACCCCACCCATGTGCACTGACATCAGTCTGTAAGGCCATGGAAGGTTGTTCTAGCACCACTGTGCTGAAACTGCTAGAGACATGTTGGATCCACCATAAAATATCAGTAATTGCTTCTGCTGATAATTGCATGGGCCTATCATAATGCCCCAATTGTACCCTGAGTGCCTGTTCCTTTGTTCTTTGTAATTGCTGATAATGCAAAGGCCCAAATTGGACTGCTGGAAAGGCTGCTACCATTTTCCCAAGCAGCCTGACACTTGGCTAATTGAAGGTTGATGCTTGTTTAAAAGCTTTACACAATCCTCAATTAGCTCTGCACTTTTCTTGCTGGGCAAGGTAATTACCATTTTAATTGAGTCAATTGTGAACCCCAAATAATCAATTGTGGTAATTGGTGTCAATTTAGATGTTTCCAAATGAATGACAAACCCCAGTTTTTCAAGTGTGGATTTGACAATTGCCACTGATGTTTCAGCTAATTCTTTTGTTTGTCCGATAATTAAAATATCATCCAGATAGGCCATAATTACATGGCCCTGACCTCTAAGTAGCCCCAAAATTGGTTTTAACAATTTAGTGAATACTCTAGGAGCTGAGGTTAACCCATTCGGCAGTGCCTTATACTGCCATAATTGATTCATCCAAATGAATTTAAAATACTTTCTATGCTCGCAATGAACAGGCACTGAGTAATAAGTGTCTTTCAGATCTATGGTTGCCACATAACAACCTCTGGAAATCAGTTGCTTGGCGGTAACCAACGTTTCCATTTTGAAGTGTCTATAGAGTACAAATGGATTTAATTTTGTCAGACCCAAAATGATTCTGCATCCTCTGTCCTTTTTGGGACGGGGAAATATATTTGACACAAATTGATGGACTTGATGAACCGTCTTCTCAATTACACCTTTGTTACATAATTTTGCGAGTTCAGCTTGAACCTCTATTACCTCTGTTTGTGAAAAATAAAATGTTCTGCTAGGAACATGTTGGAGAGGTAAAACACCATTTGGAATGAATTCAATCCGAAACCCTTGAATTACACTCCTGAAAAACGGATCTGAAGTAAGCTGATTCCATTCATCATAAAAAAGCCGTAACCACCAACTTTTTCCAGTGTTACATTTAATATGTTTTTATGAGAACCAGGTCCACCTACCTCTCTGGTAACTGGTGCACCCTGCAGAGTCCAGCCTCTGGCAGTGGCCCCCATGGTTGCTCGTGCTCCAGCTGAAGGGTACCATCCGCGCCCCTGTGCCGAGGACCGATTTGTCCCTGGTGTAGCCCCGGACGCTGAGGTGGTTCTGTAAGGATACTTTCTCTTCAGCTGTCTGCCGGGCATCATTGGACTCGTCTCGAGTGGTGAGTCTCTGGAATTCTCTGCCACAGAAGGTAGTTGAGGCCAGTTCATTGGCTATATTTAAGAGGGCGTTAGATGTGGCACTTGTGGCTAAAGGGATTAGGGGGTATGGAGAGAAGGCAGGTACGGGATACTGAGTTGGATGATCAGCCATGATCACATTGAATGGCGGTGCAGGCTCGAAGGGCCGAATGGCCTACTCCTGCACCTATTTTCTATGTTTCTATGTTTCTATCAGGCTCATTGTTTTTGCGTCTTCATTTATTGATTTGAAGTGTTTGGTAAGGTCTGCGCCAAACAGCAGATTAGGTGGTTGGATATTTGCTGGCTTGCAAAACGCTGCATATCTGGGATTAATGGTGGGCCTAATAGCCCTTTTCCTGAGACAATTGATCTCAAAATGGGTGTTACATAGCAACCCTAGAGCCTCTTGATGTGTTCTGGTCACATAACCACCATCCATTGTTCTTGCGAATGCAGTAATGCCGGCAGCCAATAATTTAAAAATCCTCTGCATTTTAACCTCTTGACTTCGCATGCCGGGTCCCATTTGACCCCATATAACCGGATTCACAGTTGGAACTTTTAACAACTCACAGTTGCTTTGAGGCTCATGTTTTTTTGCCATCTCATCCATAGTTAGCTCCTGGAGCTGATGAGAAACCGTGCAATTTATTGTGGTAGCCAGCTCTTCACCCAGCGGCTCCCCTGCTCCTGATGGGACAGCAAATGGTAGTGCCAGTGGTGGAACATCTGGTAACTCCACTGCTTATCCTGGCCGAACTTCCCCATCAGATTCGGGCTCAGGACTGATCTGACCCATTGCATTCCCTTCAAAAGTAAAAGGGTTATCTGGCAGCATTTTTGCTGCTGGCACCTCTTTCTCTGAGCGCTGACACTCCTTCTCTTGGAGTGAAGTTCTCTGGAGGACTGTATGCAACAGCTCCTATACTTGGGATAGGCGTGAACATACTCTATCCAGCCCTGGTGAGGAATCATCTTTTGACTCCTTGGGCCTAGCAGACTTATCAATTGCCTTGCGCTCTAATGGCGATGGCTCTGTGCTGTGTAGCACTAAGTCTGCAGTCGCTAACTCTGTAGCTAGCGACTGTACAGGGGTATGAGGCAGGGCTTTCATGCCTGAGCCGCCACGGCTGGTTGCTACTCGCCGCTTTTCCTTCTCTGTTTTATCCATGCTAGCGCTCGGTAGATAGTGTACCGGCCAGCACGGACTCGAACTCCAGTGAAAGTTTTAACTTACCTGGTGTCTGAATACTTACCACTGGAGGAGCTCTGATCCTCGTAGCCTCAGTGTGTTAATGCGGCTGACGTACTGGTGCGCATGCGGCTTGGAGGGTCTTCTTCACGGAATCATTCGCGTGACTCCGAAGTAAAATTATCCAGGCTGGGGACTTTCTGCAGGTAAGCTACCTCTCTGTTCATCAGAGTCAAGAGTGTATTATTGTCATATGTCCCAGGTAGAACAATGAAAATCTTATAGCATGTTATAGGAAAGACGTCAGCTGATTTTTTTTTATCATCTTATCTTGATATCCTCATCTACACATGTTAATCTGACCCACACCTCATCCGTAGCCAGGATCGAACCCGGGTCCCCGGATCCACAAGCGCTGCCGAACCGCCACTGGACCGTCCCCGTCCACCCGTCCACCCCGTTCACACACCCACCACCCCCCCCCCCCCCCCCGAATGTCCCATCCCGAGTTGGGGGTAGTGGATAGGGTGGTTATGAGGTAAAAGGAGCAAATTAATAATATTAATATAATATCAAGGGGGTGGTTAGCATGTGTGTGGGGTGGTAGTTAGTGTGTGTGACGCCTCATGCTGCCCCCACCCCCCACAACTCCACGTTAGGGGAACAGACCCAACAGGTCTGCACTTGGCCTAGTACACTTTTAAAACTCTGTGTGTGTGTCTTGTGGGCGGTCTGCCAAAACCTGACCCTCAAACGCCCACTCTTTCCCCTCTCTCTCCCCACCCCTCTCCCCCTCCCTCCACACTCTTCCCCCTCCCTCCCCTACCACTCTCCACCTCTCACCTCCCCCTCTTCCTCCCCTCTTCTCGCCCCTCCCCCTCTCTCTTTCCTCCCCTCTTCTCCGCCACCCTTCTATTACCTCTCCCTCCCCCTCCTCACTCTACCACCCCCTTCCCCCTACCCCTGTCTCCTCCTTTACCCTCCCCACTCTCCTCCCCATCCTCATCCCCCTCTCTCTCCCTTCCCCCTCCCCTCTCCCTCCCCACTCTCTCCCCATCTCCCCTCCCCACTCTCTCCCCTTCTCCCCCTCCTCCTCCCCACTCTCTCTCCATCTCCATTTCCCTCTCCCCTCCTCCTCACCCTCCCCCCTCACCCACACATCTTCTCCTCCCCTCCACACCCCTCTCCCTCTCTCTCTTGCCTGTCTGTCTCTGCCCCTCTCCCTCTGTCTCTCCTCATTCCCTCTCTGCCCTCCCTCTTTACCCTATCCCCCTCTAGACATGGAGCAAATTAATAATATTAATATAATATCAAAAGGGGTAGGTAGCGTGTGTGCGGGGTGGTAGTTAGTGTGTGTGAGACGCGACACTGCTGTTCCCCCCCCCCCCCCCCCCCCCGCAACTGCACGTTTGGGGAACAGACGCAACGGGAGTGCACTTGGTCTGGTATGCTTTTGAAACTCTGTGTGTGTGTGTGTGTGTGTGTGTGTGTGTGTGTGTGTGTGTGTGTGTGTGTGTGTGTGTGTGTGTGTGTGTGTACGGTGTGTGTAGGTGTATGTCACGTCCCATTTTTTTTTCAGATAAGATTTTTGGCCTTTGATTCCATGGTCCGCCAAAACCATGGAATCAAAGGCCAAATCCCTCAAACGCCGCGATTTTTTCCATTAGGCTAGACATTACACTTTTACATTCACAAATGCACTCCTCATTACATTTCGACATTTTTATGTACACAATTTTTAATAAAATCCTCCCCCCACCCTCGATATTTCAAAATGTTAAAAAAAATCAAACTGCTCTCACCCATAGAATGTTGGTGAACGTTCCATTATGTGATGTCACAATGCCCAATGCTCACAGATGTCCAATCAGAATAGATGTCATTTACATCTGCCTTTGCACCAGCACAAGCCCCAACCCCCCCCGCAGCCTATGTTGAAGCCTGCAGCCTCTCCCTACCCCATCTCCCTCCTCCCCTCCCTCTCCTCTCCCCCACACCTCCCTCCTCCCCTCTCTCCAGCTCCCTCTCCTCTCTTCACCCCTCTCCCTCTCCTCCCCTCCTCCTTCCACCCCATCCCTCTCTCCCCATCCCTTTCCTCTCTCCCTCCACCCTTCCCCCTCCCCTCCCCACTCTTCCCCCTCCCTCCACACTCTACCCCCTCCCACCCTACCCCATCTCCCTCCTCCCCTCCCTCCCCTCCCTCCCCTCCCTCCCCTCCCTCCCCTCCCTCCCCTCCCTCCCCTCTCCCACACCTCTCTCCCCTTCCCCATCCCTCTCTCCTCCCCCACCCCTCTCTCCTCCCCCCTTTCCACCTTCTTCTCCTCATCCCTCTCCCCCCTCCTCCTCCCCCCCGATCCATCTCCCCCCCTTTCCCTCTCTCCCCACCCCCCTGCCCCCTAACCCTACACCTCTGTCCCTCTTCCACCACTCCCCCTACCTCTCCCCCTCCCTCTCCCCCTCCCTCTCCCCCTCCCTCCCCACTCTTCCACATCCCTCCCCCTTCCCCCACCTCTCTCCCTCCCCACCCCTCTCCCCATCCCTTTCTCTCCACCTCCCTTCCCCCTTTCTCCCCTTTCGCCCCCACCCCTTTTTCCCTACCCTCTCTCCCGCTTCCACCGCTCCCCCCACCCCCACCCCCACCCCAACCCCCTCCATCTCTCCCACTTCCACCACTCCCCCCACCCCTCTCCCCCTCCCTCCCCACTTCCACTTCTCTCCCCCTTCAACACCCTCTCCCTCCCCACCTCTCTCCCTCCCCATCCTCTCTACCCCCTCCGTCCCTATCTCCCCCCATCCTTCCCCTTCCCCTCACTCCCTCTTCTACCAATCCCCCTCCATCTCTCCCCCTAACTCCACTCCCCCTATGCCTCCCTCCCCATTCTTCCACTTCTCCCTCCCCACCTCCCACCCCTCCCCGTCTCCCTCCCCCACCCTTCTCTCTCCCCCTTCCCTCTCCCTCCCCACTCTTCCCCCTCTCTCCGCTCACCCCTACTTCCCCACTCATCCCCCTCCCTCCTACCACTCTACCCTCCCTCCACACTCTTCTCTCTCTCCCCTACCCCTCTCCCCCTCCCTCCACACTCTTCCCTCTCCTTCCTCCCTCCCCTCCCTCTCCTTCCTCCCTCCCCTCCCTCCTTCCCCCCTCCTCCCTCTCTTCCCTTCCACCTCCCCTCTCTCCCCCTCCCCCACCCTACTCTCTTCCTCCCCTTCCCCCTCTCTCCCTCCTCTCCATCTCCCTCTCTCCTTGCCCCACTCCCTCCTGACCTCCCACCCCTCTCTCCCCCCTCCCTACCCCTCTTCACCCCATCTCCCCCCCACCCCTTCCCCTCTCTCTTGCACCACTCCCTGCTATCACTCTCCCCCCCACTCCCCACTCTTCCCCGCTCCCTCCCCCTTCCCACCCTCCCTTTTGTTTCTCTCCCCCTCCTCTCTCTCCCCTTCCTCTCTCTCCCCCTCCCCTCTCTCCCCCTCCACTCTCACTCTTCCTCAACTATCGCTCCACCTCTCCCCTCCCCCTCTTCCTCCCCCTCTTCCTCCCTCTCTCTGTTTCCCTTTCTGGCCCTCTTCTCCCCCACCCCTCTCCTCACCTTCCTCTCTTCCCCTCTCCTCTCCCCTCCCCTTCCCCCACCCCTCTCTACCCCCTCACCCACCCTCCCCACTTTACCACCCCCTTCCCTTGCCCCTGTCTCCTCCTTTACCCTCCCCGCTCTCATCCCCTCCCCCCATCCTCATCCCCCTCTCTCTCCCTCCCCCCATCATCCCCTCCCCACTCTCTCCCCATCTCCGCCACCCCTCGTCCCCACCCTCCCCCCTCATCCACCCATCCTCTCCTCCTCCCCTCCACCCCCCCCCCCTGTCTCTTGCCCTTTTGTCTGTGCCCCTTTATCTCTGTCTCTCCACACTCTCTCTCTGCCCTCAATCCCTAACCCCCTCCCCCCCTAGACGCGCCTGCGAGTTGGCTGCTATGTGTCAGTGGATAGGGCAGTTATGGGGTAAAAGGAGCAAATTAATAATATTCATATAATTTAAAGGGGGGTAGTTATTGTGTGTGCGGGGTGGCAGTTAGTGTGTGTGACGCCACATGCTGCCCACCCCCCAGTGCAACCGCACAATGGGGGAACAGACCCAACGGGTCTGCACTTGGTCTAGTATACTTTTAAAACTTTGTGTGTGTGTGTGTACTGGCCATTTGTGTGGGTGTATGTCACATCCCAACCCTCTCTCTCCCCCTTTTTTTCCCTCGGCTGATTTTCGCTGCTGATTCCACTCACGATTGAACTTCGCCTCTTCAAAGACAAAGATCGCCTCTTCCACCGCTGCTTTTCGCCGTGCTCCGAAATAGAGCGGGGAACAGCCGATCTTTGCCTTGAGCCAGAGGGAAGGCAGGGACAACTTCCAATCCACCAGCAGAGTTGCTCCATTAATGGATTCATTCCACAGTGAGTTAAGTTCGCTAACAGACCTCCCCCCTCGCCCCCCTCCCTCCCCCTCCCCTCCCCCCCCTCCCCCCCCCCCACTGTAGAATCAAGATGCCTCATCATAACATGCTCATTCACTTATCTTTGTATCATTGGCAAACTCTGAAAACGTTTGTATTGCTCTCTCCTCCATGACAAATGCCAATGTGGAAATGTAGATGCACCACATCTACAGGTTCCTTTCCATCAACTCTCACATCTTCAAAGAATTTGATTAAAGTATGATTGCCCTTTAAAATACTTTATCACTTGAGGTTGGGATTTTGTTCCTTGCTCCTTGTTATTTAAAATTATGCCAACTGATATCTTAGGGATCTTAACCCAAACCCGAAACGTCACCCATTCCTTCCCTCAAAAGATGTTGCCTATCCCACTTAGTTACTCCAGCATTTTCTGTCTATCTTTTATATCTTTTAGGGAATTTTGCAGCGTCTCCATAGTGAAGACTGATGAAAAAATGTATTGAACACATTTGTAACCATTTTTTTTGCCAATTAATAATTCACCAGTCTCATTCGCTAGAGGTCCCACAACAACCTGAACCACCTTCTTTCTATTTACATATCCTTGGAAACTCTTATGGGCTTGTCCCACTGTAAATGCGCTCTTTTCCAGCTTACCCTAGGACTATCTTTGATCGGACTTTGCTGGCTTTACCTTGCACTAAACGTTATTTCCATATCATGTATCTATTCACTGTGAATGGCCCGATTGTAATCATGTATTGTCTTTCTACTGATGGACAGCATTCAACGAAAGTGTTTTATTGTACTTTGGTACGCGTGACAATAATCTAAACTAAGCTAAACTAAACTAAACTAAACTAAACTAAACTAATCTAAACTAAACTAAAGGCACAGAAAGTTAGCACCCAGAAACAGTTAGCAATTGATTCTCGTTTATTGGACACAGAATGGAGTATACAAATGAGGAAATCTTGCTTCAGCTCTATACTACTTTGGTGAAATTAGGTATGAAGGAAGGCTGATTTTGATTTCCTTATTAAAAGAAGGATACACCCTTTTGCGGTTATACAGTGAATATTTACTGGATTGTTTCCTGGTGTCAGATCTTTTAAGGAAGGGTTAAGCATGATGGAGCTGCATTAGAAGAATGAGAGGTGATATAACATTGTGAGTGGCTTGACATTGTTCAACTTTGACGTTGTTAACTGTAATGGGACGGGTTAGACCGAGGGGCATTATCTCAGGATAATTGGTTGCATCCTGAGGTAAGGAAGTATTTCTTCTGTAGCTGAACAACAAACTGCCGGAGGAATTTAGCAGATCAGACAGCATATGTGGAGAGATCAATGTTTTAAGTTGAAACACTACATCGGGACCCATATCCGGAGAGTCTTCTCTTGTTAAGATGGCTCTGACAGAGTGGATGTGGAGAAGATGTTTCCACTAATGGGAGAGTCTGGGACTAGAGGTCATACATAGCCTCAGAATTAAAGGACGTTCCTTTAGGAAGATGAGGAGGAATTTCTTTTGTAAGAGGATGGTGATTATGTGGAATTTACTGTCACAGAAGGCTGTGGAGGCCAAGTCAAGTTCAAACTACATTTATTGTCACATGCACCATCATTGGTACAGTGAGATTTGAGTTACCATACAGCCATACAATAAAAATAACACAATACACGATAGAATTTAACATGAACTTCCCGACACAGTAGAATCAACGTTCCCACTGTGAGGGAATGCAATAAAGTTCAGTCATCTTCCTATTTGTTCACCCGTGGTCGGGAACTTGAACCCTCCGCAGTAGCCGCTATGGACGGCCCGATGTTCAGGCCCTCTCGCCGGGATGATCGGAGCTCCGGCGACGGAACAGAAGAACACACTCAGCAGCTTGGAGTTTCCAAATCGGCCACTTATTACTGGAGACTGCGGCTTCCGAAGTCCACAGGTCGAGCTGGGCGGAGATTCAACTCTGGCGACCCCCGGCAAGGGGGTGTTCGGCGAAACGATCGCCCAGCCTCCGCTTGGTCTCACCGATGTAGATCAGCTGGCGTCTGGAGCAACGGATGCAGTAGATGAGGTTGGAGGAGGTGCAGGTGAACCTCTGTCGGACTTGGAAGGACTGCTTGGGTCCCTGAAAGGAGTGGATGGGGGAGGTGAAGGGACAAGTGTAGCATCTCTTGCGGTTGTAAGGGAAAGTGCCCGGGGAAGGGGTGGAGTGGGAGGGAAGGGAAGAATTGACAAGGGAGTTGCAGAGGGAGCGGTCTTTGCAGATGCCAGCTTATTTACATCGGTGAGACCAAGCGGAGACTGGGCGATCGTTTCGCCGAACACCTCCGCTCGGTCCGCAATAACAAACCCCACCTCCCGGTGGCTTAGCAATTCAACTCTCCCTCCCATTCCGTATCCGACCTCTCGGTCCTGGGCCTCCTCCACGGCCAGAGTGAGCAACACCGCAAGTTGGAGGAACAGCACCTCATATTCCGCTTGGGGAGTCTGCATCCTCTGGGCTTAAACATTGAATTTTCTCAATTCTGTTAACCCAGGCTGCTTCCTCCCCCTCCCCACCACTTCCTCAGCCCTCGAGCCCTGGCATTCCTTCTCTATCTCCCCCCCCACCATCCAAGTCGCACTAGCTTCTCATTTTCACACTACAAACAGCTTACAATGGCCTGTTTCCTTTATCATCAATACTTTTTAAAATATTTTTCATTCATTGTTCTTTATCTCTCCACATCACTGTCTATATCTCTCATTTCCCTGATCCCTGACCAGTCTGAAGAAGGGTCTCGACCAGAAACGTCGCCTATCTCCTTCGCTCCTTAGATGCTGCTGCACCCGCTGAGTTTCTCCAGCTTTTTGTGTAATTCCCAAAGTTAGTTGTAGCTAGTCGTAGCTCATCGAAGCTGGTCTTCAACATAGTCGAAGGAGGTTGAAGGAGGTCTTCTACATGGTCGAAGGAGGTCTTCAATACGTCATTTTCTCAAACTCTCCTAAACTCGCCAATTAGGTTGCTCAGGTGGGACAGCCGCTTTAGTCTCCAATTATGTGAACATACTGTAAACCCAGTGTAAATAGTTGCCTGTGTAAATAGCAACTATTGAGTGTATAAACTATACATGACAGTCAACTTCAAAGATACAATTCAGTCCAATTAATGCAAGGTGTTTCCTGATAATGGATGTAGACAGAGTGAATACTTGACCAATGTTTCAATGCCATATATTTTGAACGATCAACTGGGGATAACGTAGTACGAGCAATGAGGAATGTGCATGGGCATATTGCCTCATTGGTTTGAAAGGAAAGGACAATGGCTTGTAAATTGCAAACCATGACAAGCTGATGAAGAGAGTTGTTGGATTTCATTCAAACGGAAAGCAATGGGCCTGTCCCACTTAGGCGATTTTTTAGGTGACTACAGGCGGCTAAGCTGTCGCCACATGGTCGCTGGGATGTCGCCTGCATGGTCGTGAGTAGTCTCCTAAAGTCGCCTAAAGAGTCATAGCGTCTTTCTGATTGACGCCACTAAGTGTAGCTTGATGTAGATGCTGGTGTAGGTTGTCGCCAGGTGAACTTAGCTTGTTGCCGGTGCTGACTTCGGTGATTTCCATTGTCGTATTCGCCTGCAGTTGCCTGGAAAATCGCCTAACATCTCCGTTTTTTTGGCGACCTGCTAGGCCTATGACAGTCACCGGCAGTCGCCTAAAAATTGCCTAGGTGGGACAGGCCAATCACTGGTCATGGAATGGTTCACCAGGAAATGCCTGAGACAAATCTTTAAGAGAGAAGTAGGTAAGCATATAAAGCATGGACAAGCATAAGGAGAAAATGGGAAATTTGGAATAGTTTAGTTTAGTCTAGTTTTGAGATACAGCACGGAAATAAGCCCTTCAGTCCACCGAGTCCGGAGCAACTAGCGATCCCTGCATATTAACACTATCCTACACACATTTGGGACAATTTACATTTATACCAAGCCAAAATTAACCTGCAAACCTGTAGATCTTTGGAGTGGGGGGTAACCAAAGATCTCGGTGAAAACCCACGTAGGTCACAGGGAGAACGTAAAACTTCGTACATACAGCATCCGCAGTCGGGATCAAACCCGGGTCTCAGGCGCTGAAAGCATTGTAGGCAGCAACTCTACTGCTGCACCACCATGCCAATGAAAGACTGAATACTTGTTTTCAAAGTAGTGAATGTATGTTGCTAATGGAGTTCTCCAAGAATTATATCCACAAACATAAGTTGTGGAAAAATTTCAATGAACTCTGGTTGGAGAGTTGGAGCAGAGATCCTAGCTTCAGAATTAAAGGACCCTCTTTTGGAAAGGAGGTGAGGAGGAACTTCTTTAGTCAGCCGGTAGTTAATCTGTGGAACTCACTGCCACAGAAGGCTGTGGGGGTCAAGTCAGTCGATATTTTTAAGACAGAGATAGACAAATTCTTGATTAGAACAGATGTCAAGGGTTTTGTGTAGAAGACAGGAAAATGGGATTAGGAGACAAAGATCAGCCATGATTGAATGGCGGCGTTGACTCGATGGGCCAAATGGCCTAATTCTACTCCTAGAACTTGTGAACTCTGTAAGTCATGAAGGACAAAACAATTTAAACAGTCAAGAATATTAGGAAGCATCTTTGGGAATGGAAATAGAGTCAACATTTCAGGTTGATGACATGTCATCAAAACCTTTTTTAAATTATTTTTTATGTTATTAGAAGTAAGTACAGGAATATGGCACCAAGGTGCCTAATATATATTGACATATTACAGTTTATGTACAGCTTTTTTTTTTTAAGTAATGAAAAAGAAAGAGAGAGAATAGATAATAGAAGATAGAGAAACGTGTGATATATAGTGTGTGAAAAGAAAAAAAGTGTTAAAGAAGAAAATTGAAACAAAGAAAGTAGAAAGAGAAAGAGTAGAAAGTGAGAGATTAAGGAGATCGTTATCTATATTCGTGACCATCCCTCACCCAATCCTGAAACAGTTAGTTTCTACAATTTTGTTGCACCATATGCTTCCAAAAAATCGACAAATGGAGACGAACTCGTTAAGAATTGGTCTGATTTATCTATTAGGAGGAATCACATTTCCTCAAGATGTGCGGTGTCCAACATGTTTGAAATCCACATTTTAAGCGTTGGTATAGATGTATTTTTCCATCAGTTAATTTACGTTTTTTTGCCATTATTAACATAATTAAAAAATAAATTTTGAGATGAGTTTAATTTAGTCCCATCTCCCATTACTCCAAATATAATAATTTCAGTATTAGGTTTCATTTTTATCTTGAATAATTTTGTAACTATTTCAAAAATATCACTCCAGAATTTATAACGTTTTTTGCAGGAGACAAAAGAGTGTGTTATAGTTGCATTTTGGGATAGACATTTATCACAAATGGGGAAAGTATTTGGATAGAATTTATTCAATCTAGTTTTTGAATAATATAATCTATGTAAAATTTTTAATTGAATTAAATTATGTCTTACATTAATCGAACATTTGTGTGTATATATCAAATACTATTCCCATGTTTCCTTCGTAATTTTTATCATTAATTCTCGTTCCCACTCTTCTCTAAGTGCCTCTGTCGATGGTAAGTCTATGTTTAAAATACTATTATATAAATATTATATTAATTTCTATGTCAGCCTTAATATTCATTGCTTCTTCCTGTGGATCTAAAGTTATGTTTTGATATCTTTGTATGTATTTCTTCATGAAGTCGCAGATCTGAAGATATTTAAAATAGTGGTTATTTTTTCAGTTTAAAATTTAATTGTAGTTATTGGAATGAAAACAGATTTCCCATTTCATACATATCACCGATCCATTTAATTCCCATTTTTTCCTATTGATTATATGTTTTATCAATAAGAGATGGTTTAAATGAAGGATTATTCACTATTGGCATTAACAATGACAAATTATCTTAATTTTAAAGATAATTTTATTTGTTCCTAAATTCTTATTGTTTCATGTATAATTGGGTTATTCTTATTTTTATTTATTTATTTATTTATTTAGTTTATTTTTGTTAGAATAAGTACACTAGTGTGGTACTTGAGTACCTAATACATACACACATATTTCCATTCCTGTACAACTTCGTATTTTTGATTTAATAATAAAAGAACAGTGAGAGAAAAAAGAAATAAAGAGTGTCGGAATAGATAGACAAGCGAGTAGAAACAGATAGCAAAATAAATAAAGGACATAGATGAGAAGTTGAAAAGATTGAAATAGAAGGAGAAAGTAAAGAAAAGAGAGATATGGGGAGATCTACTTATTTCGTATTTTGCCCATCCGTCTCCTGGTTCTAAACCATTTAATTTCTAAGGTTATGTTATGTTGCACCATATGCTTGTAAAAAGTTGATAAAAGAAGACCAAGTCTTTGAGAATTGGTCTACTTTGCCTAGTAGGAGAAATCTAATTTCTTCAAGGTGAAGCGTTTCAGACATATTTGACATCCACATTTTGAATGTTGGCGTGGTTGCGTGGCGTGGTTATTCTTATATATTGTGTTGTTCAGTTTTATCGGGGAGAAGAGGATCACTCCTATGTTACAAGGAGAACAGTCCTCTTTCTCCATTCTTATCCATTCTGTCTGTTGGGTAGAACTGTCCAACCAGTAAATTATATTCTTAATATGCACTGCCCAAAAATAATACAAAAAGTTCGGAAGTGAAATTTCCCAACATCTTTTGGTTTGCACAAGTATTTTCTTTGAATTTTGTGTGATCTATAATCCCAGATAAAATTGTTAATATTAGAGTCTAGTTTTTAAAAAAAGTTTTTCGGTATATATGATGGTATAGATTGAATTAGTAGAATATTTGTAGTAAAAAGATAATTTTTATAGTGTTTATTCTGCCTATTCATGATAACGGAAGTGTTTTCCAGAATTTAATCATTGCGTTGAGTTTATTTAATAATGGCATAAAATTAGCATTAAATAATGCTTTGTATTTTCTGGTATTTGAATACCCAAATACTTAAATTTTTCTGTTGCAATTTTAATGGGAAATTTTAATAGGTGTGTAGATTCTTGAGGTTTTAATGTCATGATTTCACTTTTATTCCAATTTATTCTATATCCAGCAAAATAACCAAATTCCTCTATTAAATTTAATAAGTTTGGAATGCTCGTTTGTGAATTTGTAATGTATAAAAGTATATCGTCTGCATATAATGACATTTTATTATTTGAGTCCCTAGTATTATATCCCTGAATATTTGGATGAATTCTTATACTTTCAGCCAGGGGCTCTATCATAAGGGCAAAGGTGATAAAGCACATCCCTGCCTATTGCCACTCGATAATTGAAATTTTGAGATAACATATTATTTGTTAATATTCTTGCCGTTGGTTTATCATATAATAATTTTACCCATACAATAAAATTCTCTCCCATTTTTTGCAATACTTTATATAAATACTGCCACACTACCTGATCAAATGCTTTCTCTGCGTCCAGGGAAATAATTGATATATCTTCTTCCACCGTTTTATGTAAGCACATTATATTAAACAGGCGTCTCAAATTATTAAATGAATGTCTTTTGGGTATAAACCCCGTTTGATCAGGATTTATCAATTTACTAATATATTTACTTAATCTTCTTGCTAAGGACTTTGCTAAAATTTTCTGATCTGTATTTAAAAGTGATATAGCTCTATCTGAGCCTGGTTCATCTAAATCTTTATCTTTTTTTGGTAGAAGCATAATAGTTGATTCAGCTAATGTTTCTGGTAATTTATTTTCTTTAAAGGCAAGAGTATATAAATTAAGTATGCGTGGAGCCATTATCTCGTGAAATCTTTTATAAAATTAATTACTAAAACCATCTGGTCCAGGCGTCTTACTATTTTTCAACGATTTTATTATTTCACCTATTTCTTCGAGTGTAATCTGAGCTCCTAATTCCTCTTGGGGGTTACACAAAAAGCTGGAGAAACTCAGCGGGTGCAGCAGCATCTAAGGAGTGAAGGAGATAGGCGACGTTTCGGGTCGAGACCCTTCTTCAGACTGGGCTAAAATAAAAAATCTTCGTAGGGAGGAGGAGAACTTCTTCAAAGTAGGCATACCTTGAGGAGATATCGCAGTGGAGTAGACAAAGTGTTAAAGAAGGAACTGCAGATGCTGGAGAATCGAGGGTTACACAAAAAGCTGGAGAAACTCAGCGGGTGCAGCAGCATCTAAGGAGTGAAGGAGATAGGCGACGTTTCGGGTCGAGACCCTTCTTCAGACTGGGGAACCCTCGATTTTGTGTAACCCTCGATTCTCCAGCATCTGCAGTTCCTAATTCCTCTTGTTGTGAAAGGTCAAGTTTTGGAAGATTACAGTTATCTAAAAAATTTATAATTTTACTATCTTCTATTTTAGTTTTAGATGTATACACATTTTGATAAAATTGAGTAAATCTATTGTTAATATCCTTAGGTAATGTTAGCAATTCACCTTTCTCTGATTTAATTTTAGTATTTTCCTTTTCTTGATTTTTCAAATGACGAGCTAAGAGTTTGTGTGGCTTGACACCAATTTGAAATGTTCCTGTTTTGTGATTTGGAATAATCTTATTACTCTTGCCGATAAAATTTGATTAAGTTTAAATTTCAGTAGTATTATCTTATTATGTTTATCTGTAGTTGCATCTTTGGCATTATCTAATTGTCTAATTTCTTGTTCTAGCATCTGGTGTTCTGTCTTATTCTTTTTATTTTGAAAAATTTGATATATTATAACTCTTCTGATAAATGCCTTGAAAGTTTCCCATAATAAAGAAGGTGAGATACCTGGTGTTTCATTTGTCTCAAAAAAAAATTTCATTTGTTTTTTAAATATTTATAACCTTGTGGGTCATTTAGAATTTGTGTGTTAAACCTCTAGAAAGATTTTTTACCCGGCATTCCCTCAAATTTTATTAGAAAAGTCAACGGAGAGTGATCGGAAATAATACTGGTGTGGTATGAAGGATTAATTGTATATGGAATATCCCACCAGCACGCATGCGCGACATTCTTCAAAGCAGCGGTGTGGAATCACAGAGTTAAACACCAATGACTAATGTAGTAAGTTTGAAGAGATTCTAATTACCAGTTTACCTTATAGTAGAGGGTAGGGAGCGGAGGGCACGAAATCCCTCATCGCGACTCCTCATAAAATAAAGATCAAACTTCAAACTGGTAAGTTCTCATTTAATCTTACTATTTAATTTCGGAGTCACATGAGTGACTGTGAAGATTTCAAAGCTCTGTGATTACATGCCCTGGATCACGTCCATGCTCACACACTACCGCAATTCAGATGGAAGGAGTATGTTAACGTATTTCAGACTTGACAAGCTGAAAAAATAAAGTAGTATTTATTAACACAAATCAAAACCCTCACTTGGGGATAAACGTTGATGGGTGACCAGTACTTAACACTGTCTCCGCAAATGTAGCAGCAGCGGCCACAGGTTTATTATAAAACTGCTGGAATGTAGCTTCGCTGGCCCAGCCCATTGTAGCGAGGATATGGTCCATGGGAACCTCCATGGTCCTCGCCGCTGATGTGGATGCAGCTCTGGTAGAATGGGATTTAAAGATATTAGTATCAATGCCTGCTGCATCCAATACTACCCTGAGCCACCTGGAGATTGTCTGCACCATCACTTTTATATAGTGACGAATGTAGGTGGCTATGCAGAGCCTCACATCAATGAGGTATGCTGGAAATATTATTTGCAGCCCTGTAGTCCCAGGTCTGTGCTGCTTGAGTAACTCATCCATAAAGAAGGTTACTCTCTCAGGGGTTGAGACCATGCTATCCAATTTTATCTTTTGCAATGTCTGAACCCGCTGAGCCGATGTTAGCGCCATGAATATCAGCATCTTCAGGGTGAGTTTATCCAACGGTAGTCCAATCATTGGCGACCAACTCCTGAGTACTACCACTATGCCCCAGGTGATGTTGTATCGTGGTCGGGGAGGGTTCGAATTGAAGATACCCCTCATCAATTTAGACACAAGCTGCTGAGATCCTACTCCTATGCAAAGGTAGGATGATAGTGTGCTCCTGGCACTGTTGATGGCACTGTAGCTGAGGCCCTCATCATGGTGCAGCCCCGCGAGGAATTCCAGCACATGGGGAATCGTGGCAGAGTCATAAGTGATGTTAATCTGGCTGCAGTAGGTGTCCCATTTCCTGATTTGGGTGAGGTACTGTCGTCTAGTGGATACTCTGCACGATGCTGCAATGGTGTCCATGGTCCTAGGTGTTAGTCCATATTGCAGGAGTGGCCTCTTCAGAACCTGCAGGCCAACAGGTTTAGATGACCATGGCACGAATGGGATTCCCCTGTAGTGGGGTTAGTCACCAAATCCGGGCACCTGTTAATATGTGCCCATGTCTCAAGGACCACCGGATACCATGGTGTGTAGGCCAGTCGGGTATTATTAAAATGCCTGTTGCAGAATCTGATTTTATTTTCTGCAACACCCGACTGATGAGGCAAAATGGAGAAAATGCATAGAAAAAACATTTCCCCCAGTGCAGCGAGAAAGCGTCCATCGCTACTGCCCCAGGAACTGGTTCCCAAGATACATATGTTGGTTCACCCTGGACGCAAAAAGGTCGATATCTGGTGTCCCAAATTTGGCAATAATCTTAGCAAATATTTGGGGATTCAACATCCACTCAATGTTATCGTTGAACACTCATGACCTGGTGTCCACCACTGTATTGAGCTTACCTGGAAGGTAGGTAGCTGATATCCAAATGTTTCTTTCTATGCACCAGAGCCAGATTGACTTTCCCAATTCATCACAAGATATTGACTTGATACCACCCATATGATTTAAGTATGTCACCACAGTGGTGTTATCTATTTGAAGATGGACATGCGTATGACGTAAATTCATGCAATAGGCTCGTAGTCCGTGAAATGCTCCTACCATCTCCAAATAGTTTATCCCTTGTGATAATAGAAGGGTAGTTTCGTGTAAATCCCATCTACCGCCACACCTGGAAGTAGTGTCGGTAGCTCCCCAACCTTGGGCACTTGCGTCGGTTTGTACCATGACTGATGGGTTCCGTACAATAATGGGATTGAATGAGTCTCGAATATTATCAATCCACCATTGTAGCTCAACTTTTGCCTTGATTGGCAACTGCATAAGCCTGTCAAAATGTCCAACATTTGTTTTTAATGCCGCAATTTTTGTTCTTTGCAAATTTTGATAGTGTAGAGGGCCAAATCGTGCAGCTGGAAATGTAGCTACTAATTTCCCAATTACCTTAGCAGCATGTCTGATTGTTGGTTTCCTGGCACAAACAAGATTGTTACATGCTTCAATAACATCTATTACCTTGTTATCTGGAATGGTAACAATCAATTAATTGGTGTTAATTGTGAACCCCAGATAATCCATGACCTATGAAGGGTAGAACTTAGATTTGTCTGGATGGACGACAAACACTAATTTTTGAAACAATGTCTTAGTAGCTGTTACTGCTAAATTTGTTGATTCCATGGTCTTTCCTAAAATCAAGATGTCGTCTAAATATGCCATGACAATATGGTTTTGTTTCTCCAGGGATGCCAATACAGGTGTTTTAAAATTTTCTGGGCTTTGGTGTTCTGTTGTTTTGCTCGATTGTGGGGTTGGCGCATCTTCCACACCGGTCGCTGTTGGCCCTGCCCTAAAAAAGGCTTTTGTTGTTCGGGTGTGGCCGGCATGTAGGTCCTTCCTGGTCTTTCAGGTAGTCCCCGAGGTTTTACATATGGCATTTGTCTGCGCGCTGCCGGCCTGCTGGAGGGAGGTGATTTCATCAAACCGACTGCCTTCGCCTCCTCATCCAGGTCCTTGACCTGTTTAGGCAGGTCCTCACCGAACAACTGTGTCGGTGGTGGCGTCGCAGATGCATTGCACAACCCCGCGAATTTGAGGTTAAGAGTCGGCTTGATGTCGATTTTCCGGAAAGCGTTGATTTCGTACTAACCAACTCAAGCTTAGTTCCTCTTACCTCAGCGGTCCTTTTTGAAGGGCTGGTGGAGCACACTCCCCCCTCCAGCGTCGACTGCAACTGCGAGTGACGATATTGCACGCATGCATGCGTCACTCATGTGACTCCGAAATGAAATAGCCATGCCTCTAGCTTTAGAAGTAAATGAAGAATAGTATGTTTGACCTAGGGTTACACAAAAAGCTGGAGAAACTCAGCGGGTGCAGCAGCATCTAAGGAGCGAAGGAGATAGGCGACGTTTCGGTTCGAGACCCTTCTTCAGACTGGTCAGGGATCAGGGAAACGAGAGATATAAACAGTGATGTGGAGAGATAAAGAACAATGAATGAAAGATATGCAAAAAAGTATTGGTGATAAAGGAAACAGGCCATTGTAAGCTGTTTGTGGTGTGAAAATGAGAAGCTAGTGCGACTGGGGGGGGGGGGGGGGGGGGAGATGGAGAAGGAATGTCAGGGCCCGAGGGCTGAAGGAGAGGTGGGGAGGGGAGGGGGCAGTCTGGGTTAACAGAATTGAGAAAATTCAATGTTTAAGCCCAGAGGATGCAGACTCCCCAAGCGGAATATGAGGTGCTGTTCCTCCAACTTGCGGTGTTGCTCACTCTGGCCGTGGAGGAGGCCCAGGACCGAGAGGTCGGATACGGAGTGGGAGGGGGAGTTGAAGTGCTGAGCCACCGGGAGGTCGGGTTGGTTATTGCGGACCGAGCGGAGGTGTTCGGCGAAACGATTGCCCAGCCTCCGCTTGGTGTTTGACCTATCCAGTTTGCTTTCAATTCCATGTGTGTTTGTGTTTCCTGGAAAAACATGATGTCAGAATTTAATGATTTTAATCGGGCAAAAATGTTACCCCTCTTAATTGGTTCATTGGCACCCCTTATATTCCAGCTGCAGAATGTAATTCCTCCATTCTTTATTTGTCTATCGTCTTACATTATATCCCATTCATTAATACATGCAGGTTCCAAGGGGTTAAACAAAGATACGCATCTGGATCTTTTCCAAGTGTATGATGCTCCTGCCTCATTCACACACAGTGTTAGTTTGTTAGTATTATTATGAACACTTTAGTTACTTACTGTGTATTAGTATATATCATTAATATATGTTAATTTCCCTTGAGCTAGTTTAAACTTATTTAGTCAATTTTATATACACTCCCATTATCTCCTTCCCAGTTTCATGGGTCATTCAAATTTGCAGCTTACATTAACAGATAATTAGTATTATTAAATTTGTTAGATTAATTGATTATATATTATTAAAATATAGTAATTAAAGATTTTCTTAAATCAACAACTTTATATTCCAGTCCATAATGTCTCATTCCATGTACCTCATTAATTGCCTCATTAATTCTGTATCTTCAACGTCCCTTTGTTTATCTTTAAGTTTTCCATTCAAGGTGAAACATGGACTACGCTTGCAAACACATTCTAGACAGGTAAGCATATCTGGTAACTGTCTGGAAAAGTTCCGCCATCTTAATTAGAGCAAGATCCAGTATTTAAAAGTTTAATCTTCCTGCTTGTCATCGTCTTCATCCTCTATTTCCTTTACGATATCTTGTGCGAACTTAAAAGCCATTTCAGGGTCCGTGAATGAGTGTTCTGTAGCCTTATAAGTAATCTTCATTTTTGCAGGATAAACCACCCCATATCTCAGTTGGGATATTCCTTTCAGAATATTTCTAGTCTTTGTAAACATGATCCTTTCTTGGACGACTTCACGGGGATAATCACGGAAAAATCTAATATTATCCCCATGAACCATCTTATTCAGTATATTTTCCAGTGAAGAAATATCGAGGAATTTCACAATTATCTGTCTTGGGGGAGCATTTGTCCCTTTTGGAAAGCGTCCAACCCGGTGAGCAACATCAATTTTTGGATTTTCCGGCAGTTTAAAAACGTCTTTAAGTAAGTCAGCAACTAAAGTATGTGTATGAGGTCTACGCCCCTCTCGTCCTTCCTTTATTCCAACAATTCTTAAATTCGGCCTTCTCGATCTTGCCTCGAAGTCCAAACACTTATCAGGCATTTTAACGAGTTGCTCCCCCTCAAATTTTTGTGCCTTTTTCAGATTCACTATTTCCAAAGACATCTTTCATTTCGCCCTCCATTTCTTCCATCAGCTTATCAGGCTTTTTCATGTTCTCATATACCTTATCAAGTTTCTTATTATAGTCCTTTTCCATTCTGGCACATTCTTCCGTTAATTTTTTATGAAGCTCCTTATACTGCTTCTTCAACTCCTTTAACTCACCACAAGCAGTATCAATTTTTTTAGAAAGACTAATCTCCATTTTCTCCAATGTAGTATTCATGTCTGCTAGCATTTGCTTCACCTTCTTCTCCTTTATTTCTCCTTTTGTAGCCATTTCAGACACAAATCCTTGGGAGTAAGACATCAAAACGTAATCAATATTTTACCTTTGACATTGTATGTCATGGTGTCGTGGATGGAGAACCAAGGCAAATTCCTTGAATGTGAATACTTGGCCAATAAACTTATTCATTCATTAATTAATTAATTCATACACATGCATATGCATGCACGCAAACATACATATATACAGTTTTTTAAATTTTTTCCAAATTCTATGTACAACGTGAATATCACACCGTGTCATTAAACTAAAACTTAACTGTCATCACAGCCCTTCCTCATTCTTATACCTCTGGAAAATATATATTTTTTGCAGTTCTTCTTAAACTGATTAATGCTTGTGCTTTGCTTGAGTTCCACATCCAAATCAATCCACAATTTCACCCCACAGATTGAAATACACATACTCTTCATAGTTGTACAAACACAAAGTTTCTTTAAATTAAACTTTCCTCACAAATTATAACCACCCTCCCTGTTAAATAACATTTTTTTGAATATTACCTGGTAGTACATTTTTTCTTGCATTATACATTATTTGTGCTTTGTGAAATTCTACAATGTCAGCATTGAAAGTTCCTTCCGGCTTTGATGAATCACAAGGAACCTTTAAAAAGTATGCAGTCACCCAAGGATTAGGATGTCATTTGCAATTTACTGTCCATTTTGCAAATTCTTTCTCTAAATAAAATGAGCATCACTTTTTGCTTTGAATAAGCATATCCTGCCTCCTTGGTTTTCGGGAGTTTTAAGTGCTAACAGGAATTGCCTTCTACACACACCACTGTGACTGTCTTTGTTGCTCAGATTCTTCTGCAATCCCACATTCCAAAGAAAGGAAAGGTTCCTGACAAATAGTTGATAGTTCTAAATTTATTAACATAATCTGAAAAGGTACATATAACATTCTTAAGAGATTGGACAGACTAAGTGTAGGATTTTTTTCCCCAATGTTGGGGGAGTTCAGAACCAGGGGGTCACAGTTTAAGAATAAGGGGTAGGCCATTAAGGCTGAGATGAAGAAAAACTTTTTCACCCAGAGAGTTGTGAATCTGTGGAATTCTCTGCCACAGAAGGCAGTGGAGGCCAATGCATTGGATATATTCAAGAAAGAGTTATATTTAGCTCTTAGGGCTAATGGGATCAAGGGATATGGGGAGAAAGCAGGAATGGGGTACTGATTTTGGATGATCAGCCATGATCATATTGAATGGCGGTGCTGGCTCGAAGAGACGAGTGGCCTACTCCTGCACCTATTTTCTATGTTACTATGTTTACAATGCTTGAAGAAAATCTCTTGAGATCCTACTTCCTATGAATTATATTGAGATTTTCTCCACTGGAAACCTGCAGCCTGTCTGAAAGATGTATTTAGAACCACTGAGTATGTTGAGAGTGTGTGTTTGTAAATTTAGAGACACTATTGAAGGACTACCTGCTTTTGTTTGTTGGGAAACCCTTGAAAGGAGAGCCTTTTGGGTGGAAAATGTGAACCAGATTTATTAGATGAAGGAATGAACAGAAAGGCAGAATCAAGCAATTTAATATCATATTTATACATAATTTTAAATATAGAAACACCAACGACAGAAGCAATTAGAAGGGACTGGGAACAAGAGTTATTGATAAAAATCCCGAAAGACAGATGGGGAAAAAAACCTACATAAATGTTCGATTAATATAAGGCATAACTTAATTCAATTAAAACATTTACATAGATTATATTACTCGAAAACTAGGTTGAATAAAATATTTCCAAATGTTTCCCCCATTTGTGACAAATGTCTAACTCAAAATGCCACTATAGCACATTCCTTTGTCTCCTGTACAAAACTTCATCAATTTTGGAATGAAATGTAACTTTCACAAAACTAGTTAACACAAAATCGAACCCCCATACAGAATTGATTATCTTCGGATCAATGGAAGAGGGACGTAAGCTAACTACATTCCAAGAAGCTCTCTTTAATTATGGTTTAATAACAGCAAAAAAAGTATACTTACATTTTGGAAAAACGCACCCCATGCCGACGTTTAAAATGTGGATTTCAAATATGTCAGAAACGCTACATCTTGAAGAAATGAGATTCCTCCTACTAGGCAAAGTAGACCAATTCTTAAAGATTTGGTCTCATTTTTGTCGACTTCTTACAAGCATATGGTGCAACATAACATAACATTAGAAATTAAATGGTTCAGAACCGGGTGACAGGTGGGTAAAGATATTAAATAGGTATATCTCTCCTAATTTCTTTTCCTTTTTTTTCTCTTTCTTTTCAATCTGTTTATTTCTTCTTTCTGTCTCTCTCGCTAGTCGTTTCTACTCTCTTGTCTATCTATCGCCACACTCTCTATTTTCTTCCTTCTATCACTGCTCTTTTATTATTAAATTAAAAATAAGAAGTTGTGCAAGAATTGTAACGTGTCTGTATGCATCAGGTACTTAGGTACCGCATTACTGTACTTACCTCTAACAAAATTTTTTTTTTAAATTTAAAAGTGTGAAGGGCCTGTCCCACTGCGGCGACCTAATCTGCGAGTTCAGAAGAGTTTGCCCTTGACTCATACTCGCAGCATGGTCGACACTAGGTCCCAGAAGGTCTTTGTAACTCTCCTTCATGCTCGAGAGTAGTCCCCGCGTACTGGAGGCCTTAGCTAGGTCGCGGCGCATTTTTCAACATGTTGAAAAATGCCCGCTGGTAAAAAAAGGTCGCCATGAAGAAAAATCGACATTTTATTTACTCGTAGGTTTAGTCGAAGTAGGTTGTAGCAGGTCGGCATGTTAGTCATAGGTAATCGAGGGTAGTCGAAGGTAATCGAAGGTAGTCGAAGGTAGTCGTAGATGGTCTTCAACATAGTCGAAGGGAGGTCGAAGGGAAGTCGAAGGGAGGTAGAAGGTGATTGTCTTCACTCTCCACTATTCGGTGTACAATTTTCCCGAAGCTAGTCGAAGCTACTTTTCAACAGAGTCAAAGGAGGTTGAAGGAGGTCTTCAACATGACACTTTTTCAAACTCTCCTAAACTCTTCTAAACTTGCCAATTAGGTCGCCGCAGTGGGACAGCCCCTTGAGAGTGTTCAGGCTTTCTTTGTGTAATAAATGCTCTCAGTGACAGGAGCAAAATAAATTCAGTTGTCCATCGCAGAAACAATTGTTACTCTTTTCTCTCCTTTCCCCTTTCTGTTGATGGCGATTTTCATACCATTGTGTTCAATAATGTCAAATGTTGTGCACTTTGAGGATGGCATGTTG
The DNA here is from genome assembly GCA_963514005.1 of Raja brachyura. Next base: position 22,563,525 of record OY740788.1, read on the forward strand.
GTGCAGTGGTAGACTTGCTGCATCACAGTATTGGAGAGGCGTGTTCGATCCTGAGTAAGGCCGCTGTCTGCCCGGCGTTTGTATGTTCTCCCTGTGACTTGCGTAGAATTTTATCTGGGTGCCCCGGTTTACTCCCACACCCCAAAGACGTACAAATTTGGAGGTTAATTGGCTTCGGTAAAATTGTAAATCATCCCTAGTGTGTGTAGGATAGTGTTAGTGTACAGGAATCGCTGGATGGCACGGGCTCAGTGGGTCGAAGGGCCTGTTTCCACGCTGTATCTCCAAGCTAAACTAATCTAAAAACTAAACTTTCACCCAAACCTACTGTTGATCCTGTGAGCCCAGTTCAATTTTGCCATTGTCTCCCATGACCAAGCTGTTTGGGCAATCTCCTCCTTCCCCACTAACACTGCCTGCTGCTCTGACAGCCCAGTTTCATTATACTTGTGACGTTGTATCTCCATCAGCATGCAATTGCTCACACCCCCCCCCCCCCCTCCCCCCAATACCATTACCTGACCTTACGTTTTTGCATATCTTTCATTCATTTGTTCTATATCCCTCCATATCACTGTCTATATCTCTTGTCTCCCTTTCTCCTGACTCAGTCTGAAGAAGGATCTCAACCAAAAAACGCCACCCAGTCCTTTTCTCCAGAGATGCTCTCTGTCCTGCTGAGTTACTCCACCTTTTTGTGTCTATCTTTGTGGTTTCTATTTGCTCTTGGGCCAATGTGCTTAAAAGATGCAACAAGTAGAGAAAGGCTTTCTATTGAACCTCACATGCAATAGAGGTTTACACTGAAAGTCCATTGAAAAGCACATTTATATGTCAATGGCATACCTACAGAAAGAAGGTGTTAAACATTTATTTCCAGTGTCTTTACAGGTTGCAGTGTATCTCAGTTGAACATTTGTTGTACAACGTGGTATGACTTTTGAAACGTCGTTGAATACGACACTGTTATTTGTTGATACAAGGAACTGCAAATGCTGGTTTACGGAAAAAGACAGTGTTGGAGGGCCTCTGTGGGTCAGTTGGCATCTCTGCAGATCATGTGTAGGTGGTGTTTCAGGTCGGGACCCTTCTTCAGAGTCTGAAGATGAGGTGGATAATTTTATGAAATATCTTGGAATCGAGGATTTCACAGAACAGGTATAGAAGAGGACCTGAGACTTGGGGAAGTTCAGCCATTCTTCCGTTTGAGGAAGGGTCTCGACCTGAAACGTCACCCATTCCTTCTCTCCAGAGTTGCTGCCTGCCCCGCTGAGTTACTCTTGTGTCTGTCTTCAGACAGGGTAAGCTTGAGCGATCAGGTGGTTTGCTCCAGTTCCTATTTTTCTCATATTCTTGTGTTCAGTGAGAACAGTGAGGATAAAAGATATAGGAGTTGCCTTTGGAAATGTGGTATTTGGTCCCCTCGGCCAAATCATTGATATCAGTCATGAATAGTTGTAGATCCCTGTGGTCAGGGTCTGTCATCCACTGAACTATCTGTTTATTCCCGCTCCTTATTTACTGTCCAATAACCAGCCTTCAATCCATGTCAGCATATTTGAAGAAGGGTCTCGAACTGCAACGTCATCCATTCATTCTGTCCAGAGATGCTGCCTGTCCCTCTGAGTTACTCCAGCACTTTGTGCAAATCTCCGGTTTAAACCAGCATCTGCAATTCTTTCCTCCACCCCAGTATATTGACCCTAATTCCACATCGTATATATTTTTTGTCCCCATTTCGCAACATGAAAATGTGATTAAATGCTTCCTAAGAAGCACGTTTTTATGTAAAAATAAACTGTGTACTTTACTTTCTCCCCTACGTAAAATCCTTCCCGTTGTTGGCGCTCACGGCTTTAGAAGATGATTTTTAAATTACTCTAGCTAATAAATAATCTAGCGTAATTTAAAAATACCTTCATAAATCAAATTTCGGAGCGATTTTTCTTCAGCAACGAAATCCCCTGACATGGATCGATTTGCCCTGTCTGTAGAAAAATGGCACTTTCAGGACTTCCGGTGGCGCCATGTTCTAGGAGAGAACAGCGTCAGACCAGCTCTTAAAAAATCTGAAAAAAAACCGGGGTTAGAGGAGGCTGCTAACGCTACTTACCGTAGGAGATCGATTTTAAACGGCTCCGGGTGCGATTGTAAGCTGCGTGACGTCATCAGGCGCGCGACTTTAGCGACTCCGGTAAGAAATTTAAAATGAATCCCTCCTCCCCCACACAGCCGAAGAAAAGCTCCAGAAGGGAGGTAGGCCCCACCAAAGCTTCAGGCTCGGGACTGGCTGCCTCCCAAGAAGAGATTTCACAAAGAAAAGCTGAAATGGAAGAGCTTAAAAAGTCTCTGCTGGCTGATATGAGGAAAATGCTGAAGGAAACACAAACAGAAACACAAAAAGAAGTGAAGAAAGATTATAAAGAAATTAAGGATGAAATGAAAGCCTTAAAAACGGATATTCGAAAAATCAAAGAAGAATTAGCAAAAGAAGTTAAAGAAATGGTAAAAAGCATGCTGAATGAATGGAAAACAGAACTGGAGGAGGAGATACATACTCAACTGATCGAGGTAACTGATAAGATTGCTGGGATGGAGCGAATGATGGAAGAGATGATGGATGAGAAATTAGAGGCGAGGTTAAGCCCTATGTCAACTGTACTGGACCAACAAAATGATGCGATTAAAGAACTAACTGATGTTGCTCTAAAAACTGCGAGGGAGAATGAAAGGATAAACGAGGAGAACAAACGCCTCTCTGAATTATTATGTAAAATAAACGAGAAATGTATTGATTTGGAGGGGCGGCAAAGACGTAAGAATTTGCGCATAGTAGGTCTGCCTGAGGGACGCGAAGGAAACCATGACCCACGTAAATTTTTTGCAAAACTCCTAAAGGACATTTTGGATCTGGATCAAGAGCCCCTGTTGGGCCGAGCCCACAGGGCTCTAAGACCGGTTTCTGGGAGTGGTGCACCACCAAAACAAGTAATTGTAAAGGTGGTTTATGACGGCGTCTTTGAAGATATGATGAAGATAATAATAAGAAAAAGAAATCTGAAATACGAAGGAGATAACATCAGTATCTTCAGAGACTACCCGGCTGAAGTGGCTAAAAGAAGAGCTCTATTTACAGAAACAAGACGCATCTTGAGAGATATAAAAGGAATAAAGGAGATCAGATATGGTCTGGTGTACCCGGCAATACTTAGAGTTACCTACGAGAAGAAGGATTATCGTTTCATTAAGCATACAGCGGCATTGGAATTTGCTCGGAAAATACAGAAGAAGGCAGAAGAAGGAGAAGAAGGAGAAGCAGAGGAAGAAGGAGCAGACCCGACAGGAGTAATTGATGGATGAACTTTATGGACCTGCGGTTATGAACTACTTACTGAGAAAAAGGCAGAATAACGGACATAGAATTGTAGTATTATATTGTTTACTAATTAATTAATAAATACTAATTTGTAATTATTAATTACTAATCACTAATTACTAATTAGTTTGATTTCCCTTACTCCCCTTATATAGTATTACTAACTATGATACTAATTATAGTTGAAATTAACAACTAAAAATTAGTAATATGAATAATAGAAAAAGTTATTAAGAACATAAAGTTAGCACCCCCACCCCAATATATACAGTATTCCAAATAAGAGCTGGAATATTCAACATCTTTTTTTTTTAGAAAACGGAAGTCGCTAGATTAGTAGCCATGTTAGTGTGGCTTTCACCTGTGCACACTACACATTATAAAAGTGTAGTCTCTTTTTTTTCTGATCACCATTTTTTCACCCTTTACTTTTTTTATATTTACATTCGTTATTATTTTTTGTATAACACATACTTGATTTTATATTATATATTATATAATCATGACTTCTATCTATATTATATAATCAGATTAAATGGATATGGTTTAATGGAATTGGAAATTCGCATCGGATTGAAGTTGGGGTGTAATGTCGGGCTGGAGGTGTCAAGAAGGCTACTCCAAAAAAAGCCACCCTAACAATAAAATGCAAGATATGAATGTAAGGAGTGGGGGTGATGGAATCACCTTCTGCAGTTGGAATGTTAAAGGAATCAATGAACCAATTAAAAGGGGAAAGGTATTAGCTCAGCTGAATAGATTGAAATCTGGAGTTACGTTTCTTCAAGAGACACATCTTAAAAAAGATGCTCAATATAGATTAACAGCTAAATGGATTTCAAAAGTATATCATTCTTCGTTTATACACAAATCTAGAGGAGTTGCAATAATTATTCGCAAGGGTATACCTTTTAAACTTAATTCGATAATAGATAAGGAGGGTAGATATTTAATAATTACAGGGGAATTACATTCAAAAAAAGTAATTCTTATGAATATATATGCACCTAATTTTGATAATCCACTATTTTTTAAGAAAATATTTAATAGTATTCCTATATCCACCCAATATAATTTAATAATTGGAGGTGATTTAAATTGTACTTTAGATAATTATTTGGATAGATCTTCTACGAAAAGTAAGGCTCTTTCTAAATCAAGTAAGCTTATAAATTATTTTATTAATACATCGAATGTTAAAGATATTTGGAGATTGGATAATCCAACCGGACGGGAATATTCATTTTTCTCGCCGGTATTCGGAACTTATTCGAGGATAGATTATTTCTTAGTTGACTCAAAATTACTCCCCTTTACGTATGATGCAAAGTATCATAATATTATTATCTCAGATCATGCACCGTTAACATTTAAGATAAAATTAAAAGATATAGTTAATAAAACTAATATTTGGAGATTCAACACACAGATATTAAAGGATAAAGACTGTTGTAATTATGTGGAGAAACAGATTAAATTATTTTTTGAAACTAACGATAAACCTGAGACCTCCCCATTATTATTATGGGACACATTTAAAGCATTTATGCGCGGTGCAATAATATCAGCACAAGCACATTTTAATAAAGAAAATCGAAAGATGGAGCAAAAGTTAGAAAAAGAGATAAAACAATTAGATAGTGAAAATATAATACATCCTTCTAAAGAGTTGAGTAATAAAATTGCAATATTAAAATATAGATTAAATAAAATTTACTCTCATCAAGTGATAAAACTTTATCAACAAACTAAACAAGTTCATTTTGAATTTGGTGATAAACCTCAAAAATTATTAGCACGACAACTCAGAAGATTAGACGATGAAAAAACTATACATAGTATTAGATCGGTACAGGGAAATATGTTGACTATACCAAGAGACATTAATGACACATTTTTACAATATTATCAAAATCTTTACTCATCTAAATTAACAGGGCAAATAGATGAAATGGAAACATTTCTAGAAAAATGTCATTTTAATAAGCTAGATTCTGAGAGTAGGCAATTGTTAAACGCTGAAATATCTGTAATAGATATTGAAGAATCAATTGGATCGTTAAAAAATGGTAAAACAGCGGGCCCCGATGGCCTGAGTGCAGAATTTTATAAAAAATTTCATGATCTACTTTCACCAAGATTACAAATAGTGTACAGACACACCTATGAGTTAGGAAAATTACCAGAGTCTTTAAATGAATCTACAATCACATTAATTCCTAAATTAGATAAGGATCTGGAAGATCCTGGATCATATCGAGCGATTGCCCTTTTAAATACTGATCAAAAAATATTAACTAAAGTACTTTCTCGGAGACTAAGTTTAGTGATTTCCAAAATAATACATTATGATCAAACAGGTTTTATTCCAAAACGTTACTCATCACATAATCTTAGACGCTTGTTTAATATTATCTACTCGAGAAGAAGAAGAGATATAGAATTAGCAGTTATATCGTTGGATGCTGAAAAAGCATTCGACCAGGTGGAATGGGCATATTTATTTAATATAATGGAAAAGTATCAACTGGGGGATGGATTTTGTAAATGGGTAAGAATATTATATTCTAACCCTACAGCAAGAATTTTAACCAATCAAATACTATCACCTAAATTTAGACTTTTTAGGGGATGCAGACAGGGATGTCCGTTATCCCCTTTATTATTTGCCTTGGCGATAGAACCTCTGGCTGAAAGAATTAGATCAGAACCTGAAATATATGGGTATAATACTGACACAACAAATAATAAGATATCTTTATATGCAGACGATATTCTGATTTATATTACTAAGCCGGAATGTAGTATTCCCAAGTTATTCAATGTTATAAATGAATTTAGCGTATTTTCAGGATATAGGATTAATTGGAATAAAAGCGACATTATGCCTATAACTGGTATAAATGTAAATATATTACAAAAATACCCATTAAAAATAGTTACAGATAAATTTAAATATTTAGGAATTAATGTGTCTAAATCCTATAAATTATTAATTAAAGCTAATTATTATCAATTATTAGAGAAACTTAAAAAAAACATTTCATATTGGAAAACACTCCCTATATCTATGATCGGTAGAATTAATGCTATAAAGATGATTTTTTTACCACAATTGTTATATTTATTTCAGGCAATTCCTTTTTTTCTCCCAAAATTTTTTTTTTTAAAAATTGATAATATTGTTAATAGTTTTGTTTGGGATTACAAAAGTCATAGAATAAGTAAAAAAACATTTATGTAAGTCTAAGATAAATGGAGGGCTAGCACTTCCAAATTTTCTATACTACTTTTGGGCTGTCCAGATTAAGAATATGAATTTTTGGTGGGTAAATATGGATGATGAACCAATGTGGTTAAAAATGGAAAAGGAAGACTGTTTACCTTTCAATATAGAGTCGATTATTTTCGCACCAAAGGAAGTACAAAAAAAGACTTATAGGGACAACCCTATAATTCATAATAATAGGCGTATTTGGAAACAAATAGTTAAGACCTTATATCTGGATAATCTTTCTTTTAGGTTACCAATTAGGAATAACCCACTGTTTAAACCCTCAATCTTAGATGCGGGGTTTAGACTGTGGGAGGATTCAGGAATTAAAAGGATAGGACATCTTTATAGAAATGGAAATTTTTTATTATTTGAAGAGTTACAAGATATTTTTTCACTACCTTCACAACACCATTTTAGGTATTTACAAATTAGAGATTTTATTAAATGCAATACACAAGACTATAAAAATAAAGAATCAGGCTTATTAGATGAGCTGTTTAATTTACATCCAAATACGGATAAGCTTATAGCTTATATATACAATATTATTTTAGATAAAGAGAACCCAACAACTGAAACATATCGTCTAGCATGGGAAAATGAAATTGGATTACCTATAATAAAAGAAACTTGGGAAGAAAGCTTACAAAGAATACATTGGTGTTCTTTGAATGCCAGACACACATTGATACAATTTAAAGTTATATATAGATTACACTACTCGAAAACCAAATTAAAAAGTATCTTTCCTAGTCTCTCCTCTATTTGTGATAAATGTAAGAATCTTGAAGCAAATTTAATACATAGTTTTGTAACGTGCCCACGGTTGAATTATTATTGGATTGAAATTTTTTAAGTTATTTCGGAAGTTCTTAAGGTTGAACTCGACCCAGACCCAAAATTAATAATATTTGGAATTCCGGAGCCAAATTTGGTACTCACAGTAAATCAAAGAAATTTTTTTGATTACTGTTTAATAATAGGGAAAAAAATGATACTTAAATTTTGGAAGGGAACATTATCCCCAACAATTAAAATGTGGAAAGCAGAGATGTTGGAGACGTTGAATTTGGAAAGAATTAGATTTGTCCTCTTGGACAGGTATAATTCTTTTGAATCGATATGGTCTCCATATATACAGTATTTAGAGAAGTAGCTATTCTTGGAATCACGGCTCGACGGGTACCCTACGGAATCCGATGCGAATAACTTACTTATATTTGATATTATTGCGCATTTATTATAGATATTACTGTATGAAATAGTATTTCGTATAATGTATTTAGTTTTGTTTATATATATGTAATATTTTTGTTTTTTAAATTTTCTTTTTTTTTATGGTTGAAGTATGTGGGAATTTTTTTTTTTTTTTTTTTAATTCTCTTTTTTTTTCCTCTTTTTTTTTTCTCTTTTATATATCTTTTTCTTTATTTCCAAAAAATAGAAGATATTAAGTATTGATATGTTATTTGTAGTAATATTGAATTAAGGTGTTAGTTTATAAAGTAAGCTATACATTGTAAACTGATTTTTTCAAATAAAAAAATATTACACAGAAAAATGGCACTTTAAACATGCCCCCCTCTGCAGCGCTGCTCAAGGTAAGTATTGTAACATACCTACATAAGGGGGCCTGTTACAGGATGGCAGGTGAAGCACTCATGCGTGACATCAACAGTGTATATAACACGCATGCACGCTGTTGTATCAGATCTTGGATCTGCCTGTAAGCGTGATTACAGAGTACTGATGGCGGTCGAGAGACGCCAAAGAAATTTCATAATTAAAACGTGGAAATTAAAAGGACTCCCAGAGGCAGACGACTGAAGGGAGGGAGAGAGGGGGAGAGGGGGAGAGAGGGAGGGAGAGTGGGGGGGAGGGGGAGAGGGGGAGAGAGGGTGAGGGGGTGAGGGGGAGGGGGAGGGGAGAGAGAGGGGGAAGGGGGAGGGGGAAGGGGGAGGGCGAAGAGGGAGGGGAATGGGGGAGGGCGAAGAGGGAGGGGAAAGGGGGAGGGAGGTGGACGGGGGTGGGGGGGAGGGGCAGGGGGGAAGAAGGGGGGGAGTGGAGTGGGAGAGAGAGAGGGGGTAGGGGGTAGAGAGGGGAGAGAGGGAGGGAGAGGGGGAGGGAGAGGAGAGGGGGGAGAGGGAGGGAGAGAGGGGGAGAGGGGGAGAGGGGGAGAGAGGGAGGGAGAGTGAGGGGGAGAGGGGGAGAGGGGGAGAGAGGGGGAGGGGGAAGAAGGGGGAGGGTGGGGTGGGGGAGAGAGGGGGTGAGGGGGAGGAGGGAGGGGGAGGGGGAAGGGGGGAGGGGGAAGGGGGGAGGTGGGGGAGGAGGGGGAGGGGGAGGGGGAGGGAGAGGCGAGGCGAGGGAGGGGAGGAGGAAGAGAGGGGGAGGGGGACAGGAGGAGAGAGGGAGAGAGGAGGAGAGAGAGGGAGAGGGGGAAGGGGGGAGGGAGGGGGATGGAGGGGAACAGGGGGGTGGGGAGAGTGAGGGGGGAAGGGGAGAGTAGGGGGAGAGGGGGGAGAGGGGGGGTAGAATGGAGGAGAGGGGGAGTGGGGAGCAGGAGGGGGTTTGGGGGAGAGGAGGGGGAAGTGGAAGAGGAGGGGGAGGAGGAGAGAGAGTGAGGGTGGACTTGACTCAACGAGCGGGCAGCGCGGACACTGAGCAGGTGGGGCCGACTGCAAGCAGGTGGGGGGCCTTATGACACTCGGACCTTGGGGGACCTCGGAAGACCTCGGAATCCCAACCAAATTACTGCGTGTTCAGCGGCTTCAATCCAGAGCCCGGGGGGGGGGGGGGGGGAGGGTGGCTGGGCTGCAGGCGGTGCACGGGAAGGCGGGGTGGGACAGGGCGGGGCGGGTCAGGGCAGGGTGCTGCGTTCGGCCGTCGAGTGCGAGCGTAGTGCGAGTCGACTGCGAGCGGGCGGCGACCAAATGACTGCGAGTGGGGCGGGGGGGGGGGGGGGGGGGGTGACGTAACTCTCAGCGCATGGAAAACTGTGCCCAGCAGGCCGCGCATTGAAAACTGTGCACAGCAGGCCATGAGGAGAAGGCCATTGTGACATCATCAGCTCGTTAACTTTAAAAAAGATTTTAGATTTGTGAACAATTTTAATAAATCGCTTAAGAAATAATGCATCAAATTTTCAGATGAGGCAATTTTTGACATCATGTTGTAAATCTCTGTGGAATATGTAAAAATGTCACCGTCAGTGCGTCATGTTTTCAAGGAGATGTGAATCACAGACGAACACACAAATACACAAATAAATACATCCACATCCAAGATAAGATTTCTATAATTATAGAGATGTTATAGATACAACATTGTAAATAAATTATGACATGCTTTGATGAACTTCATACCTGTGTATCAGCTATATGAAGCACCTCTGAAACAGCACAATAAAAATGTGAATTAATTTATTGATAGTCATTGCAGGCATCAGCTCTTTCTACCACAATCAGAGTGCTCTAACATGTTACTGTACATAAGTGTGAAAACCTCCAGATTCAGGGACAGTTTCTTCCAAGCTGTTATCAAGCAGCTGAATCATCGTACCACAACCAGAGACAGTGCTGAACTACCATCTACCTCTTTGATGTTCCTCTGACTATCCTTGATCGGACCTTGCTGGCTTTACCTTGGACTAAACGTTATTCCTTTATCATGTATCAATACACTGTAAATAGCTCGATTGTAATCATGTCTTTCTGCTGACTGGATAGCACAGATAAACTGAACTGACTGAATGTTTAAGTATTGACTGAATGTTGTGCCTGTTAGTCTAGTGTTCAGTTGTATTTTACTTCGGAGTCACGTGAGTAATTCCGTGAAGAAACCCGCCAGTCGGCATGCACGTCATTACGTCTGATGCATGGCGCAACGACCGGCTGTGAGGAGCAACGCTCTTCCAGCGGTAAGTTTAAAAAGCCTCAGGTAAGCGTCAAACTTGTTGGAGGTCGATTTCTGCGCTTGTTATATCTTGTCACAGGAGGGCAAGTTCAAGCATGAAGAAGTCGTTAGCAGCAAGGCGAGCCGTAGCAAAAGTGTCTAATGCCCGTGGGAGTGCGGGTAGCGGGCGGCCGCCTAGCTCATCTACGGAGTCGCTGGTAGTGAGACCAGCGACTACAGACTTGGTGTCGGAGAGCACCGTGGCTATGCCGGAGGGGTGTAAGGCCACTCGAAAGTCTGTCCGGCCGATAGACTCCGACGAGTCCGGTCGGGAGGGTTCTCCCTCAAGAATAGATACCGTAGAACGGGTATCCAGGATGGAGCTCCTGTTGGAGAGGATGCTCCATCAAGAGCGCCGGCCTCGCCAAGAGCCTGCGCCAGCAGCACCTACTGGGCTGCCTAGTGTCTCCCTCTTGGAGGAGGAGAGTATATCGGGTCAGTATGATTCTGACGCCGACTCTGAGGGCTTAGCGTTGGAGGCTGCCCCACGGGACAAAGGGCACCAGCCAGAGGTCCCATTCCTGGCAACCAGGTATGCCGTCCCAATAGACTCTGGAGAGCTGCTGGGGGAAGAGCTGGCTACCAGTATAAATTACTTGGTTTCGCACCAGCTTCAGGAACTGGCCATAGAAACAACGGCCAAAAAATATGACCCCCCCCCCAGAAAATTGTATCCTGCCCCAAGTGCCGGCCGTCAACCATGCTATTTGAGGCAAAATGGGACTAGGCATCCGAGCGCAGGAGTTGAAACTGCAACGGGTGCTGAAGCTGCTCTCAGCCGGCATTGCGGCTTTTGGTAGGTCGGTGGATGGTGGGCTCCTGACTGAAGTTCAGCAGGATGCCCTGGCTCTCATGTGCAATGTGCACCTTGAAATTAACTGTCTAAGAAAGAGCGCCATCCGCCCTACCATTAACCCAAGGTTCGCTGCCCTATGCAAGCCTAGCAACATCCAGAGCCTGAACTTATTGTTCGGGGAAGACCTCGCAAAGAGGGTAAAGGAGCTAGACGAAGAGGCAAAAACCGTCGGGCTCATCAAGGCCCCAGTGACCAGCAGAACCCTTCGGCAACAGTACCCTTACAAACGGTTTGCTGAAACCGGGTCCGGGCAAGGACCAAGCCGGCCATTCAATGTGCGCAGCTGGCGCACTCCAGCAGGAGTACGAGCAAACATGCCTTTTCCATCCAGAGCCAGGGGACACAGAACTCCACCGGTAACCATGGAGGTAGGTGGGTCTGATTCTGGTCGAAACATATTGAGTGAGAATTACCTACCAGTTGGGGGGAGGTTACACAGGTTCTCAAAGAATGTGTAAAGTAACATCAAACGTGTTTATACTGCAGAGTATACAAGGGTTTCAAATTGAATTTATTCCCAACCTATGTCCACCCACCCAGCATAAGCCAGAGCGGGCACTCATTTTCTCACAACGTGAGAATTTGGAGATTCAAGCTGAAACAGCAAAATTATGTTTTAAAGGTGTAATTGTGAAAACAGTTTATCAATTCATGTCAAATGTGTTTCCTAGACCAAAGAAAGATGGTGGGTGTTGGATTATTTTGGACCTGATAGGACTTAATTCGTTTGTGCAGTATAATCATTTTAAGATGGAAACGTTCGCTGCTGCCAAGCAATTGTTTTCCAGAGGGTGTTATATGGCATGTATAGATCTTCAAGATGCATATTATTCAGTGCCTGTTCATAAAGAGTATCGGAGATATTTGAAATTTAGCAGTTTAGCAATTATGGCAGTTTAGAGCACTGCCTAATGGGTTAACCTCAGCCCCTCGCTTATTTACCAAATTGCTAAAACCAGTACTAGGGTTATTACGGTCACAGGGCCATATTCTAATGGCCTATTTGGATGACATCTTAATAATTAGAAACACTTTTGTGGCAGCCAAATTATCAGTTTCAGCTGTTAAACTCATGGTTGAGAGGTTGGGGTTCATTATTCACCCAGCTAAATCCAAATTGGTGCCGGTTAACACAATTGACTATTTGGGATTCACAATAGATTCAATTAACATGTGTGTAACTCTGACCAAAGGCAAGAGATTAGATTTAATTGGAGACTGTATCAAGCTCTTGGGGGAGCAATCGCCTTCAATTAAACAGGTCGCCAGCTTAATTGGTAAATTTGTAGCTGCCTTTCCAGCAGTGCAATATGGACCTTTGCATTACCAACATTTACAGAGGACAAAGGTACAGGCACTGAGAATACATGCAGGTCATTTCAATCGGCCCATGCACTTACCATCTGCAGCCATTATAGAAGTACAGTGGTGGATTAGAAACATTTCAAATTGTTCTAGCAAAATTTTGATTGAAACACCTTCAGTTGTTTTACAGACTGATGTTAGTGCCCTAGGTTCGGGTGCTACAGACACCAGGTCTAGCTGTGGAGGCAGATGGAATATGCATGAGGCGTTGATTCTCCAATTACATGGAATCCATTATTTAGAGCTTTTAGGAGCATTTTATGGGCTCAAAGCTTACTCTACCACTAAGCATCACTTACATGTTCAGCTTCAGATTGACAACACCACAGCAGTGGCGTACGTCAATCACATGGGTGGAATCAAATCAAAATCTTGTGACGACATCAATGATCTAGATGATGGGGTGGAAAATTGGATAAGTAAGTATGCAGATGATACTAAGATAGGTGGTGCTGTGGATAGTGAAGTAGATTTTCAAAGTCTACAGAGAGATTTGGGCCATTTGGAAGTGTGGGCTAAAAGATGGCAGATGGAGTTTAATGCTGATAAGTGTGAGGTGCTACATCTTGGCAGGACAAATCAAAATAGGACGTGCATGGTAAATGGTAGGGAATTGAGGAATGCTGTGGAACAGAGGGATCTAGGAATAACTGTGCATAGTTCCCTGAAGGTGGAATCGCATGTAGATAGGGTGGTAAAGAAAGGTTTTTGTGTGCTGGTCTTTATAAATCAGTGTATTGAATATAGGAGTAGGGAAGTATTGTTAAAATTGTACAAGGCATTGGTGAGACCAATTCGGGAGTATGGTGTACAATTTTGGTCGCCTAATTATAGGAAGGATGTCAACAAAATAGAGAGAGTACAGAGGAAATTTACTTGAATGTTGCCTGGCTTCCAGCAACAAAATTACAGAGAAAGCTTGAACAAGTTAGGTCTTTATTCTTTGGAGCGCAGAAGGTTAAGGGGGGACTTGATTGAGGTCTTTAAAATGATGAAAGGTATAGACAGAGTTGATAGAGTAGATAAGCTTTTCCCATTGAGGGTAGGGAAGATTCAAACAAGAGGGCATGACATGAGAATTAAGGGACAGAAGTTTAGGGGTAACATGACGGGGGATATCTTTACTCAGAGAGTGGTGGCTGTGCGGAATGATCTTCCAGCAGAAGTGGTGGAGGCAGGATCGATTTTAACATTTAAAAGTAAAGTGGATAGGTATATGGACGGGAAGGGAATGGAGGGTTATGGTCTGAGTGCAGGTAGATGGGACATGGGGAAAATAAATGGTCAGCACGGACTGGAAGGGCCGAGAAGGCCTATTTCCGTGCTGTAATTGTTATATGGTTATATATGGTTATATGGCTTGGCTAACCATATTTAGCACTGGTCCATGAAAAAGAATATTTGGATTTCAGCTGTGTACCTGCCAAGCAGTTTCAATATGGTGGCAGACACCAGGTCACGCAAATTCAACTACAACACTGAGTGGATGTTGAATCATGATGTATTTAAGGAAATTGTTCTCCGGTATGGGGTACCCGATATCGATTTGTTTGCATCCAGACTTAATCACCAGGTACCGAAATATGTTTCATGGGAACCAGACCCAGGGGCAGTTGCAGTGAATGCATTCTCGCTGCACTGGGGCGGAATGTTTTTATATGCATTTCCCCCCTTTCTGCCTCATCAGTCGGTGCTTGACAAAGAACAAACAGGACTCCGCTTCAGGGCTTTTGGTGGTAGCCGACTGGCCTACACAGCCATGGTTCCCTCTGATTTTGGGTATTAGTACACAACCTATTATGGTGGTTCCAAAATGTCATAATCTGTTAGTGCACCCAGTGACTGGTGGGCAAC
>OY740788.1:23178403-23423403 GCA_963514005.1 Raja brachyura
CATGTTTGAATGCATTATTTGTTATTACTCATCCTGTGTCAACCGAGGCAGTGTGTCGCATAGACTCGTATCCATGGCATGAAATCACAGAGCTTTGAAGTCTTCACGGAATCACTCACGTGACTCCAAAGTAAAATAGTAAGATTAAATGAGAACTTACCAATTTGAAGGTTGATCTTTATTTCATGAGGAGTTACGATGAGCGATTACGTGCCCACCTCTCCCAATCCTCATATCACAAATGTCATCTGGTAATTGTACTTTTCTAATCTTACTATGTTACTTTAATTACTGTTACCTGTGATTTCACACTGCTGCTTTGAAGATTGACGCGCATGCGGACTGGCGGGACTTCTTCACGTAATTGCTCATCGTAACTCCACATAAAATAAAGATCAAACTTCAAACTGGTAAGTTCTCGTTTACTCTTACTATTATTCATAATTATTAATCATAATAATTAGCACATAAGCCCTAATTCATAATTAGGGCTTATGTGCTAAGGCAAGAAATGGCCCCGGCTGGCTAAACACAGGAATCATAACAATGAACAGCAGAATAAATTTAATGTGTTTACTTCCACTGGGCCAAATGGATTAATTGTGCAACATGATCCCAACAAGATTTTGGCCACTTTCCAATTAAACTGCCTAGCTCTTCTTGAATTTGCATTCTTAGTTTAACAATCTAGTATCTCAAAGGTAATTTATCACTGAAGGGGTGTTTACTTTTGATCATGCTGTAATTAAACTTTGAGAGATTGCCACTATTTTAGATTGTTGGAAAGTAAATTAAGTAGGAAACTGGACTAAAGAAAAGGTTGCTAAAAGACTGGATAGAGTGGATGTTGAGAGGATGTTTCCACTAGTGGGAGAGTCTAGGAGCCTCAGAATTAAAGGACATTAGTTTAGGAAGGAGATGGGGAGGAATTTCTTTAGTCAGAGGGTGGTGAATCTGTGGAATTCACTGCCACAGAAGGCTATGGAGGCCAAGTCAATGGACATTTTTATGACAGAGATTGATAGATTCTTGATTAGTACGGGTGTCATGGGTTTTGGGGAGAAGACATGAGAATGGGGTTAGGGGGGAGAGATAGATCAGCCATGATTGAATGGTGGAGTAGACTTGATGGGCCGAATGGCCTAATTCTTCTCCTATCACATGAATTAATTAACCCCACATTGACTCAGTAATGTCAGGGCAAAGGGAGAGGAAAGCCCGGTCCACAGTAACTGTAAAGGTCCAAACTGTGTGGCTGGAAAAGCAGCCACTAATTTGCCAATTATACTAGCCACCTGCCGAATAGAAGATTGTTGCTCATCGACGAGGTTGTTACAAGCTTCTATTAACTCTGACCACTTGCCTGGAGGCAGAGTCACAGACATATGAGTTGAATTAATGTTAACTTATGTTTGGGGAGCCGTTAGGAGGATGATTTGCTGGACAATGAAAGATAAGGAAGATAGTATTGTCGGTGAGTGTGTAGGTGTGGTTAAGGCTATTGTGATCGCTTGTTTGTAGCAAAAGGGCTGATTATATACCATTTTCTTAGAGGAAGTCCATCCTTTATAGGTGAGCAGACCAACAAAAGCACACAAAACCCTTGGTGCTATCCAGTCCATAATTACTAGCTCACTCTTTTATTAAACAGTAAGGGCAGAGCAGTTGCCAACTATGCACAATTGGTGTACGCCAATATTCTTCCCCTCCAGGACACGGGGGCAGAAGTTCATACCACCAACCATGGAGGTAGGTGGATCTGGTGCTTTTCAGAAATGTATGGGCCAGTCACAAGTTGGTGGGAGGTTACATTTGTTTTTCAATGAGTGGTGTTGTATAACCTCAGATTCGTTTATACTGCACAGTATACTAGGGTTCCGAATTGAATTTGTTTTCAAATTGTGTCTACCTACACAGCAATCACCTAACCGGACATTGTGTTTTTCACAACAAGAGTCTTTAGATGAAAAGGCTGAAATTGAAATGCTAGCTGCAAAAGGGGTAATTGAGAAATCTTTTCATCAATCTCACCAATTTGTGTCTAATATATTCCCTAGACAAAAGAAGGATGGTGGGTGTTGCATCATTCTTGATCTAAGTTGGCTTAACTCCTATATGCAGTATAAACATTTCAAAATGGAAACTTTTGTTACTGCCAAACAACTGGTTTCCAAAGGACGCTATATGGCATGCATAAATCTCAAAGATGCATACTATTCAGTACTCATTCATTACAATCACCGGAGATATTTGAAATTTAGCTGGATGAAGCAATTATGGCAGTTTAAAGCATTGCCTAATGGATTAACTTCGGCTCCTAGATTATTTACAAAATTCTTAAAACCGGTGTATGGCCTACACCGGGCTCAGAATCATATTGTCATTGCCTATTTGGATGATATCCTAATCATAGGCAAAACTCAGCAATCAGCTGAATTATCTGTTTCAGCTACCAAACTCATGTTTGAGAGATTGGGGTTTCTCATCCATCCAGTTAAATCCAAATTGATACCATCTGGAGTCATTGATTATTTGGTGTTCACCATTAATTCAACTCATTTGTCTGTGACTCTGCCTCCAGGCAAGTGGTCAGAGTTAATAGAAGCTTGTAACAACCTCGTCGATGAGCAACAATCTTCTATTCGGCAGGTGGCTAGTATAATTGGCAAATTAGAGGCTGCTTTTCCAGCCGCACAGTTTGGACCTTTACATTATCAAAATTTGCAATGTGCAAAGGAGCAGGTACTCATAAGGCATGCAGGTCATTTCGATAGACCTATGCGGTTACCAGCTGAAGCCGTTGCTGAGTTACAATGGTGGATAGTGAATATTTGGCATTGCTCCAGTAAAATTCGGATTGATACACCTTCAGTTATTTTACAAACTGATGTTAGTGCTCTAGGATGGAGAGCTACTGATACCACCTCCAGCTGTGGGGGCAGGTGGGATATGCATGAGGCATTAATTCTTCAATCCCGTGGTATTAACTAGTTAGAGTTGTTGGGAGCACTCTATGGCTTAAAGGCATATTGTACTAGTATGCACGATTTGCATGTGCAGCTTCAGATTGACAGCACTACAGCAGTAGCATACGTTAATCACATGGGTGGAATCAAGTCTGTATCATGTGATAAGTTGGCTAACCTTATTTTGCACTAGTGTATTTCAAGAAACATCTGGATTTCAGCCATCAGATGTAGATTTTGGTAGATTTACCAGGTAGATTTAACATGGTGGCAGACACCAGGTCACAAAAATTCAATGACAACACAGAATGGATGTTGAATCGTGAAATATTCAGTTATATTGTCACTCGGTATGGCGTACCAGAGATTTATTTGTTTGCATCCAGATTGAATCACCAGTTACCAAAGTATGTTCATGGGAACCAGACCCTGGGGCAGTGGCAGTAGATGCATTCTCGCTACACTGGGGTGGAATGTTTTTATATGCATTTCCCCCATTTTGCCTCATTAGTCGGTGCTTGCTTGAGATCAAGCTGGACTCCGCCTCAGGCATTTTGGTAGTTCCAGACTAGCTGACAGAGCCATGGTTTCCACTAGTTCTGTGACTAATAACACAGCCTTTTATGGCTATCCCCAAAAGCAGTAACCTGTTGGTTCATCCTGTAACTGGGGAGAATCATCCACTACATGACCGTATTAATCTATTGATTTGAAAATTCTGAGGAGACCGTTCCTGGGGCTCGGACCATCAGGGCATATGGTGGATGCGATTACTGTGGCCTGGAGGGATAGTACTAAAAAACAATTTTTTCTCATATCAAGAAATGGGAGGTGTTCTGCTTGCAGTCGAACATTTCACATCATACGGCAAGCGTACCTGACGTGTTGGAAATTCTTTCCATGCTATATTTTGATGAGTAACTCAGCTATAGTGCAATCAGTAGTGCCAGGAGTGCCTTATCGTCCTACCTGTGGCAAGGATCGGGACAACACTCTGTTGGGTCTCACCCTTTAATATCTCGGTTCATGAAGGGTATTTTAACTGTATTCCCCCCAGGCCCAGGTACAACAAAATCTGGGATGTGAGCGTGGTTCTCACGCTGCTTCACCAATGGGCTCCAGCAACATCTCTGTCATTGCCCGGACTCACTCTTAAAATGGTTTTGCTCATGGCACTGGTTTCAGCGCAACGCGTACAGACATTGCAGAAGCTTCGATTAGACAGGATGGTTTCATCTGTCATCAACATAACCTTTTATGTTTATGATTTACTTAAGCAGAGCAGGCCAGGGACGTCAGGGTAGTTACGCACTTACGGTGGTATATCAAGGTCGCCAAGAGCCTCAGAGGCCCTGAATTAGCGTTATTCATCAGTCACAAAAAGCCTCATAAGAAGGTGTCAGTACAGACCATGTCAAGGTGGCTGAAACAGGTTATGTCTTGGGCAAGAGTGGACACTGAAACTTTTAAATCTCACTCCACCAGGGCGGCATCAACGTCAGCAGCGAGGGCACTGGATGTCGCTCTCGACCAAATCCTCGTGGCCACAGGATGGTCCAATGAACTGACGTTTGAAAGGTTCTATCATAAACCTCTTGCCACACTGGGGGTATTTGGTCACTCCATTTTAAATTCTGTTTTGTAGCTTCCCCTTGGGAGAGAGGTCGCTTTTGTTTTTCTTTTTTGCTAATTAAAGCATCAACGTGTTTAAGTCTGTATCATGTTTGAATGCATTATTTGTTATTACTCATCCTGTGTCAACTGAGGCAAGTTGTCGCATAGACTCGTATCCACGGCATGAAATCACAGAGCTTTGAAGTCTTCACGGAATCACTCACGTGACTCCGAAGTTAAATAGTAAGATTAAATGAGAACTTAGCAGTTTGAAGTTTGATCTTTATTTCATGAGGAGTTACGATGAGCGATTACGTGCCCACCTCTCCCAACCCTCATATCACAAAGGTCATCTGGTAATTGTACATTTCTAATCTTACTATGTTACTTTAATAGTAAGATTAAACGAGAACTTACCAGTTTGAAGTTTGATCTTTATTTTATGAGGAGTTACGATGAGGGATTACGTGAAGACCCCGCCAGCACGCATGCGCGACATTCTTCAAAGCAGTGGTGTGAAATCACAGATAGTCACGTAGACTAACATAGTAAGATAAGAGAGAACTTTCATACCAGTTGATCTTTATAATAGAGGGTTGGGAGCGGAGGGCACGTAATCCCTCATCGTAACTCCTCATAAAATAAAGATCAAACTTCAAACTGGTAAGTTCTCGTTTAATCTTACTATTTTACTTCGGAGTCACGTGAGTGACTACGTGAAGATTTCAAAGCTCTGTGATTTCATGCCCTGGAAGCTCCATGCTCACACACCGCTATGCTGGGATAAGAGGATGAACGTAATTCAGACATGACACTGGCTGAAAAACAAAAATAGGTATTTATTCATACCAAAACAAATATATATATATCCCATAGGGGTAATATTATTTGGCAGAACTCAAAATCCTTCCTGCATAAGAGTCAGGAGAGGCCACGGGTTTATTGTAGAAGCGATGAAATGTCTTCTCATTACTCCAACCCGCTGTGGCCAGGATGTGGTCCAAGGGTACTTCCATCATCCTAGCCGCCGAGGTTGATGCCGCCCTGGTGGAGTGGGATTTGAATATATTAGTGTCCACCCCCGCCGCATCCAGTACCACCCTTAACCATCTAGAAATGGTTTGCACCGTTACTTTGTGATGGGGCTTTTTGTGACATAAGCAATGCTGTCTCCGTGCCCCTGAGACTTTTGGTGACTGAAATATATTGTGAAATTAACGTGATGATGCAAAGTCGAGTATCTGCTGGATATGCCAGAAACTCCAAGGTATGTCCAGACGCTCCGGGTCGATCTTGTTTTAACAGTCCCTGCACATAAAAAGTGATTTTGTCATTGGTGATAGTCATGGCATCCAGATTAAGTTTGTGCAGGGACTGGACCCGTTGTGCCGTGATTAGTGCCATGATCATTACCATTTTGTAGGTGAGCTTTGCCAAAGTGAGCCCCGAGTTAGGTGTCCATCCTCGCAGCATAGTTAAAACTATGCTGATATCCCATGTATGGTTGTATCTGGGCCTGGGGGGATTGGAATTAAATATTCCTCTCATTAGTTTAGATACCAATGGATGTGATCCAATGCCCAATTGGTCACTCCCCTGGCCCAAGTAGGATGATAGGGCACTCCTGGCACTGTTAATGGCACTGTAGCTCAGTCCCTCATCAAAGTGAAGGGCAGCCAAGAATTCCAGCACTTCTGTAATAGTAGCGGATTCATATGTAGTGTTGGTAGTAGTGCAGAATCCTTCCCACTTCCTGATGTAGGTCAGGTACTGCTTCCTGGTGGACTCCCTGCATGCTGCTGAGATGGTGTCTACTGTTCTGCTGGTGAGTCCGTATCTCAGAAGAGGCCGTTTTAGAATCTGCAAATTAACAGGTCCATGCGGTCATGACATGGGTGGTGTTGTCCTGTGACAGGATGTATGAGCAGACTAGGTCGTTTATTGACCCGAATGCAAGGTTCTGTGGCCATCTTCTGTACCGCTGGGAACCATGGTTGGGTAGGCCAGTCGGGCACAACCAAAATACCTGAAGCGGAGTCTTGTTTGATTTTCTTCAAGACCCGACTGATGAGGCAGAAGGGGGGGAATGCATAACAGAACAAATCCCCCCAATGTAGTGTGAAAGCGTCCATCGCTACTGCCCCTGGGTCTGGTTCCCAAGCAACATATGTTGGTAGTTGGTGATTTAATCTGGACACAAATAGGTCGATATCCGGTGTCCCATAACGTTCTACAATATCTGTGAACACTTTTCGATCCAACATCCATTCTATGTTGTCGTTAAATTTGCGTGACCTGGTGTCTGCCACCGTATTTAGCTTACCTGGGAGGTAAGTGGCTGAAATCCAAATTTCCCTTTGCAGACACCAGTGCCAGATATTGTTGGCCAATTCATCACACGATATCGACTTTATTCCGCCCATGTGGTTAATATAAGCCACCACCGTGGTATTGTCAATTTGTATCCTAACATGTACTTTGTGCATGTCTGTGCAGTATGCCCTTAGGCCGTGAAATGCTGCCAGCATTTCTGAATAGTTAATCCCCAAAGTTTTGAATAGGGTTAACTCTTGTGCACTCCATCTACCTCCACAACTAGTGGTAGTATTAGTTGCTCCCCAACCTTTGGCACTGGCATCCGTTTGTAAGATGATCGAGGGATTGATGATAGTGATGGGTTTGGAACAATATTGGGCATTAACCATCCACCAATTTAATTCGGCTTTTGCCTTCTCTGGTATTTTCATAGGCCTGTCGAAATGGCCTGCATGACTCTTGAGAGCTATAATTTTAGCTCTTTGTAGGTTTTGATAATGTAAAGGCCCAACTATCTTCCCAATCACCCTGGCCACCTGTCGAATGGATGGGTCCTTGATGCCAGTAAGGCTCCTGCAAGCCTCTATCAAGTCCACCACCTTGTTTGGTGGCAACGTGATAGACATTTGCACTGAGTTGATAAAAAACCCCAAGTAGTTCATGGTGGTAGAGGGTTCTAATTTTGATTTATCTGGATGTATAATGAACCCCAGCTTCTGAAAAAGATGTTTCGTGGCTGAAACTGCCAATGTAGCCGTTTCCAAACTCTCCCCAACAATGAGGATATCATCAAGATAGGCCATTACAGTATGATTCTGTTTTCTTAAGTAGGCCAAGGCTGGTTTTAATATCTTGGTAAACAATCTGGGTGCTGATGATAACCCATTAGGCAAGGCTTTGTATTGCCATAACTGTCCCATCCAGATAAATTTTCAGTATTTCCTATGATCCTTGTGTATTGGTACTGAATAGTATGCATCTTTGAGATCAATGCATGCCATGTAGTACCCATTAGCTATTAACTGTATAGCAGTGTCAAAGGTGTCCATTTTGAAGTGAACATACTGAACAGAAGTATTCAGTTCGGTCAGATCTATGATAATGCGGCAACCGCCATCTTTTTTATTTTTGGTGAATATATTAGATACGAACTCCTGAGGTTCTCTGATGGTTTTCTCAATTACCCCTTTTTCAATTAACCTGTATAGTTCAGCATGCCCTGCTGCCTTCTCTTTTTGAGAGAGGATGAATTTTCGGCTAGGTGAATGCTGGACCGGGGTAGGGAGTTCGTGAATAAATTCAATTTTGTAGCCCTGAATACTTCTGAGTATGAAAGGATCAGAGGTAAAAGTGCGCCAAATTTCATAGAACATGTGCAACCGGCCCCCTACATAAAGTGAATTTAGGCAAGATGTGTTCCTGGGGAAGCCAGACCCACCTACCTCCATGTTTAATGCCGGTGTTGCGGTCTCTGTCCTCCATAGTTTAATTTCTTGCCCTCTGCTCATGGGGCTCATGTTCCCCCAAATAGGGTTGTTCACCGCGGGAACATTCAGCGACTTGCAATTCTCAGGAGCCATATATTTATCGGCTGTAGACTTAATAGCCTGCTCCTGTAGCTGGTTAGTAGCCATGTAATTAGTGCTGGCTGCCAGCTTAGGGTGGATTGGTAGGCCTTTCTGTATAGGCACTGCATGTTTATTTACCATATCCAGGTATTCTTCACACACCCCTGACACTGATGGTTGTTCAGCCAGCTCCCCTTCTTCTGGGTAAGCCCAGTTCTGACCCTCAATGCTCCCCTGCGAAGAGGGCGAGACATTAGGCAGTCCATGGTAGGAACCTGCCGTGGGCCTGCGAAGAGGCCCACTGTGACTCTGCCCCTGCATTAGCAGGTCACGTTGGAGCAACTGCTCCATCATCCGCTCCATGCGGGCTAGACGACCTCCGTCGCTATCTGCGAACGGGGTGTCCTCGGGTCCGGACCCAGCTGAGTCGGCGGCCCCGTCCGACTTCCGGGTGGATTTGCCGCCTGACCGTGGTGTACCAACGGCCCTCGTGGGCGAGAAGTCGGGAGCTGCAGGTAAAACCTGTAACTCGGGAGAAGCGGCACGCTGCTGGCTGCTCTCCATAGCAGCTGCTCTCGCCGCTGCTCTCTTTGATTTCCGTGATTCCATGTTAGTAAATGACTTCGTCGACGCTCACTCCTTCGGTGAGACTTACCTGGCGTAAGCTTTTTAACTTACGCTGGAGGAGCCCCGCTCCTCCCGACTGTCGCTTCCGCATGCGAACGACGATATGTCGCGCATGCGTGCTGGCGGGGTCTTCACGTAGTCACTCACGTGACTACGAAGTAAAATTACTGTTACCTGTGATTTCACACTGCTGCTTTGAAGATTGACGCGCATGCGGACTGGCGGGACTTCTTCACGTAATTGCTCATTGTAACTCCTCATAAACTAAAGATCAAACCTCAAAATGGTAAGTTCTCGTTTACTCTTACTATTATTCATAATTATGTCCGGGCTTAAGTGCCAAAGCAAGAAATGGCCCCGGCTGGCTAAACACAGGAATCATACCAATTAACAGCAGAATAAATTTAATGTGTTTACTTCCACTGGGCCAAATGGATTAATTGTGCAACATGATCCCAAACAAACTTTGGCCACTTTCCAATTAAACTGCATAGCTCCTCTTGAATTTGCATTCCTAGTTTAACAATCAAGTATCTCAAATGTAATTAATCACTGAAGGAGTGTTTGCTTTTGATCATACTGTAATTAAACTTTGAGAGATTGTCACTATTTTAGATTGTTGGATGGTAAATTAAGTAGGAAACTGGACTAAAGACAAGGTTGCTAAAAGACTGGATAGAGTGGATGTTGAGAGGATGTTTCCACTAGTGGGAGAGTCTAGGAGCCTCAGAATTAAAGGACATTATTTTGGGAAGAAGATGGGGAGGAATTTCTTTAGTCAGAGGGTGGTGAATCTGTGGAATTCACTGCCACAGAAGGCTATGGAGGCCAAGTCAATGGATATTTTTATGGCAGAGATTGATAGATTCTTGATGAGTATGGGTGTCACCGGTTTTGGGGAGAAGACAGGAGAATGGGGTTAGGGGGGAGTGATAGATCAGCCACGATTGAATGGTGGAGTAGACTTGATGGGCCGAATGGCCTAATTCTGCTCCTATCACATGAATTAATGAGCCCCACATTGACTCGGTAATGTCAGGGCAAAGGGAGAGGAAAGACCTGTCCACAGTAACTGTAAGTTATGTTTGGGGAGCTGTTAGGAGGATGATTTGCTGGACAATAAAAGATAAGGAAGATAGTATTGTCGGTGAGTGTGTAGGTGTGGTTAAGGCTATTGGGATCGCTTGTTTGTAGCAAAAGGGCTGATTATATACCATTTTCTTAGAGGAAGTCCATCCTTTATAGGTGAGCAGACCAAAAAAAGCACACAAAACCCTTGGTGCTATCTGGTCCATCATTACTAGCCCACTCTTTTATTAAACAGTAAAGGGGGAGCTGTGGTGCAGTGGTAGAGTTGCTGTCTTGCAGCGCTTGCAGCGCCAGAGACCTGGGTTCGATCCTGACTATGGGTGCTGTCTTTACGGAGTTTGTATGTTCTCTCCGTGACCTGCGTGGGTTTTCTCCAACATCTTTGGTTCCCAAGACGTGCAGGTATGTACGTTAATTGGCTTGAAATAAGTGTAAATTGTCCCCTGTGTGTGTACGATAGTGTTAATGTGGGGGGGGGGGGGGGGGGGGGGGTCGTTGGTCGGTGCGGACTCGGTGGACCAAGAGGTCTGTTTCCACACTGTATCTCTAAACTAATTTAAAAATAAACTAAAAAAGGAGCTTCATTTCTGCTGCCCTCCATTCCACATGAACAATTCTAGAGACGGTGGCATGATACCCAGAGCATCTCAATTCAGACCAGAAGGTCAACAATAAGTTCCTTATTGACTGTCATATCTCCATCCCATTCCCATTCTGTCCTCTCTGTTCTGGCCTTCTTCAATGCTCCAATGTCCAATGAAAGCTTCAGGAATAGAACCTGTCTTCAGTCTGATTAAATAATCAATTTAACAATTTCAATAAACCACCCTTTTATTTCATAGAAACATAGAAAATAGGTGCAGGAGCAGGCCATTCAGCACTTCGAGCCAGCACCGCCATTCAATATGATCATGGCTGTTCATCCAAAATGAGTACCGCATTCCTACCTTCTCCCCACATCCCTTGACTCCATTAGCCCTAAGAACTATATCCAACTCTCTCTTGAATACATCCAGTGAATTGGCCTCCATTGCCTTCTGTGGCAGAGAATTGCACAGAGCACAACTCTCTGGGTGAAAAAGTTTTTCCTCATCTCAGTCCTAAATGGCCCAACCCTTGTTCTTAAACTGCGACCCCTGGTTCTGTACTCCACCAACATCAGGAACATTTTTCCTGCATCTCGCCTGTCCAATCCCTTAAGAATTGTTTCTATTAGATCCTTTTCTCCACAGATGCGGCTACACTTTCTGTTTCAATTTGTTTCCTTTGTTTTCCTTCTCTGATTGTTGGTTTATAAAGTAATTTTCCATCGTAACAATTTGGCCTGCAGTTTTACACAGACATTTCCTCAATTGTCTTCACCCTCCCTCTTTGTACAACTTAAGGAACACTTGTTTTTGCACTTTTCCAGTTCTGATGAAAAGATGCAGTGCTGGAGTAGATCAGCGGGTCTCGGGAGAACATGGAGAGGCAACGTTTTGGATCAGCACCGTTCTTCAGCTGACCTGACACGTCAGATGTTCCTCTCTCTTGAACATCACTTGACCCACTGAGTGCGTCCAATATTTCAGTTTTTGCCCTATTATAATATCTTCAATATATCATAAGCGTAATTGTTGCTGCAGGCGGCACAGTGGTGCAGCAGTAGAGTTGCTACCTTTCAGTGCCAGAGACCCGGGTTCGATCCCCACTGTGGGTGCTGTCTGTATGAAGTTTGTACGTTCTCCCCGTGTCCTGCGTAGTTTTTACCAAGATCTTCGGTTTCCTTCCACACTCCAAAGACGTACGGGTTTGTAGGTTAATTGGCTTGGTATAAACGTAAATTGTCCCTAGTGTGCTTAGGATAGTGTAAGTGAATGGGGATCGCTCGTCAGTGTGGACTCGGTGGGCCGAAAGGCCTGTTTCTGTGCTATATCTCCAAACTAAAATATTAAAGAATTAAACAGAGTAGTTCTATGGCCTAGCATGTATGCCACTAATTTGGTGAAAATAATAGTAAGATTAAATGAAAACTTACCAGTTTGAAGTTTGATCTTTATTTTATGAGGAGTTAGGATGAGGGATTACGTGAAGAGCCCGCCAGCCCGCATGCGCGTCAACCTTCAAAGCAGCGGTGTGAAGTCACAGATAACAGTTGTTGAACTGAGATAGGAAGATTTGAGAACTAAAACTACCAGCATAATTTTATGAGGACGGGTTGGGAGCGGAGGGCACGTAATCCCTCATCGTAACTCCTCATAAATTAAAAATCAAACTTCAAACTGGTAAGTTCTCGTTTAATCTTACTATTTTACTTCGGAGTCACGTGAGTGACTATGTGAAGATTTCTAAGCTCTGTGACTTCAAGCCGTGGAAACGAGTCCATGCGTCACTCACTGTATTAATTGACCAAGGAGAGTGGAGAAGTAAAGTATTCAGACATGACATAATTGTAAACATGCTGACGATTTAATGGACAAAATAACAATAGTAACCTCTCACACCTAAGAGGAGACTATAAAACTGAACTTAAAATGGAGTTTGCAAAGACACTCGTTCTGGCTGAAAATTTGTTATAGTATGTCTGGAACTTGCGTTCTGAGGACCAGCCTGCGGCCGCTAGGATATGGTCCTATGGGACGTCCAGGACCCTCGCTGCGGATGTAGCTGCAGCCCTGGTGGAATTAGATTTGAATATTTCAGTATCAACACCAGCATCAGCCAGAACATGTTTCAATCATCTGGAGATGGTCTGAGCTGAAACCTTTTTATGCGGTTTCTTGCGGCTAACAAATAATGCTTGTTCTGACCCCCTAAGGCCCTTGGTAATCTTGATTTATAGCTGGAGGTGTGTGACCACACATAATCGGGGGTCCAAGGGGTATGCCATGAATAGCAGTTTAAGGCCGGAAGAACCTGGTCTACTCTGTTTGATGGTGTCATACACGAAAAAGGTTATACCAGTGGCAGAGGCAATCATCCTATCCAGACATAGCTTCTGCAATGACTGGACTCTTTGAGCTGACACTAGTGCCATGAGCATCACTACCTTGTACCTGAGCTGGAGTAGAGACAGGGATGTTGCTGGGGCCCATTGGTGAAGCAGTGTAAGACCCACACCTACATCCCATATTTCTGTGTATCTGTGCCTGGGAAGGTGCATGTTGAGAATATCCCTCACGAATTTAGATATTAACGGATGAGACCCAACAGAGTGGTGTCCCAAGGTCGGCAACAAGAATGATGACAACGCATTTCTGGCACAATTTAGAGCTCTATAGCTCAATCTCTCTTCAAAATGAAGTTTCGAGAGGAATTCCAAAATATTGGTTATGTGCGCTGTGTCATACGTGATATTAGATTCCAAGCAGAACACTTCCCATTTCTTTATGTAGGAGATGTATTATTATTTTTTCTTTTTTTTTCTTTTTGGTGCCGTCTCTCCAGGCCGCAGTTAGCACATCCACTGTACGACTAGATAGTCTAAGGCTGAGGAAAGGTCTTCTTAGAATCTGCAAACCAATAAATTTAGCCGATGATGTAGAGGACGTTCCTCCTCAGTGATGGGGTGAATTAGCAGATTCCTGCATTTGGGAACCGCCACAAAGGGTTCTATGACCATACCTAGAATGATTGGATACCATGGCTGTGTGGGCCAGCCAGGGACTATTAGAATGCCCGAGGCAGAGTCTTGCTTAATTTTAAGCAAGCATCGACTGACAACGCAGAATGGGGGAAATGCATAGAAAAACATTCCTCCCCAATGTAGCGAGAATGCATCTATTGCTACTGCCCCTGGGTCTGGTTCCCATGCAACATACTTCGGGAACTGATGCTTTAGTCTGGATGCAAACAAATCTATATCTGGTGTTCCATAAGTAGAGATAATATCATTAAACATTCTATGATTCAACATCCATTCTGTGTTGTCATTGAATTTGCGTGATCTGGTGTCCGCCACCGTATTGAACCTACCTGGCAGGCAGGTAGCTGAAACCCAAATATTTCTTGCAACGCACCAGTGCCAAATGAGGTTAGCCAATTTTTCACAGAATACTGACTTGATTCCACTCATGTGATTTATGTATGCTACCACTGTAGTGTTATCGATCTGTAATTGGTCATGCAGATGGTGCATATTGCCGTAATAAGCCCTCAATCCATGGAGTGCAACAACATCATATAACTGAAGAAATAATAGCTCATGCATATTCCATCTGCCACCGCAGCTAGAGATGATGTCAGTAGCGCCCCATCCCAGAGCACTGACATCAGCCTGTAAAATAACTGAAGGACTGTGAACCGAAATATTGCTGGAGCAATGCCGAATATTGGACTTCCACCATTGTAACTCGGCAATGGCTTCAGCCGGCAATTGCATAGGCCTATCAAAGTGACCTGAATTGTGTTTAAGTGCCTGCACCTTTGCTCGTTGTAATTGTTGATAATGCAAAGGCCCAAATTTTGCAGCTGGGAATGCAGCCACTAATTTGCCCATTAAACTGGCCACTAGCTGAATAGAAGGCTGCTGCTTTGTTATGAGGTAATTACAGGCTTCTGTTAACTCCAAACCCTTGCCCCAAGGTAGAGTTACAGATACGTGAACAGAGTTAATGGTGAATCCCAAATAATCAATAACTCGGGATGGTGTCAACTTACATTTAACTGGATGGATGAGAAACCCCAATCATTCAAACAAGAGCTTGGTGGCTGAGACCGCTGAAATAGCCAATTCTAGAGTCTTGCCTATAATAAGTATATCATCCAAGTATGCCATTACTATATGTTTTTGAGCTCGTAAAAGCGCCAGTACTGGTTTCAATAATTTGGTAAATAATCTGGGGGCTGGTCAACCCATTAGGCAATGCTTTAAATTGCCATAGCTGCCCCATCCAGTTGAATTTTAAGTATTTTTGGTGATCCTTGTGAATGGGCACCGAATAGTATGCATCTTTAAGATCGATGCATGCCATATAACATCCCTTGGAAATCAATTGTTTGACAGTAACAAAGTTTTCCATTTTGAAATGTCTGTACTGCACAAAGGTGTTGAGCTGGGTCAAGTCAAGTATGATTCTGAATTCCCCATCCTTCTTTTGCTTTGTAAATATGTTGGACACGAATTGGTGAGATTCATGATTCAACTTCTCAATTACCCTTTTTGAATATAATGACCGAATTTCAGCTTGTTACATCCAAACCGTCTTGTTTTGAACAGACAAAGGTTCGGTTTGGAGTATGCTGCGTGGGTGGAAGTGAATCAGAAAATTCAATTTGGAACCCATCTATACTGTGCAGTATAAACCAGTCGGATGTTATCCAATGCCATTCATTCAAAAAGAAACATAATCTCCCACCAACATGTGATTGACCCACACACCGCATGTTCCATAGAGAACCAGACCCACCTACCTCTGTGGTTCCCAGTGAATTTTCGGTGTTTATTTCCGTCCCCGATATTTGGGGAATAGATCTGCTGGAGTGCACCAGTTGCGCATTTTCGATGTCGGGCGGCCTGAGCCTTGTCCTAAAAAAGGCTTTTGCCCGGTTCTTGCGTTCCTCGAGCTGGTACTGGTTTCTGCAGGTTGTCTGCTGCTGGTAGAGGCATAGGGGTGCTGCCGTTGGAACGACGAAGGTTTGTGCACAGGTGGAGCTTCCACAGCCTTTGACTCATCTTCGAGCTCCTTGACTTGTTTGGGCAGGTCTTCCCCAAATAAATAATTTGGTGGCTGCACATTGGTGGACTGGCATAATCCGGCACTTGGGATTCAGGACAGGATGAATGGCGCTTTTACGAAAGCAATTTATCTGAAAATGTGCACTGCACATCAATGCCAATGAGTCCTGTTGTGCCTCTGACAGGGAGCTTCCGTCTACTGACCAGGCGAATGCCGTGACCCCGGATGCCAGTAGGTTCAGGATCCTTTGGAGTTTGACCTCCTGAGTCCTGATGCCTCCACCCATGTAACCCCAGATGGAGTTATTTACGGCCGGGACTCTAAGCGAGGCACAGTTAATGGGCGTGTGGTATTTCATGGCAGTTTCCATCAGCACCTGCTCCTGTAGCTGGTGGGAAGCTAGGGAGTTGATGCTGGCCACCAATTCTTCTACCAGTGGCTCGCCGATTTGCAATGGCATTGCAAATTTTGACACCATAGTGGGTACCTCTGCTTCCCACAGGTCTTATGTCGTGGAACGTTCCCCTGACGTACCACTGTGCGAGTCAGCCCAGGATTGAGGACCTACGCTCCATTCCTCAGATAGGGAGATATAATGCAGCCCTGCACCAGGTGCTGCCATGGGCCCCCGAGGCCCGAGCTGGTATAACTCCTGGCCATGGAGTATATCATGGTGGAGCATCTTCTCCATGAGATGCTCCATTCGGGCTAGTTTCCGAAGACGTTCCCTGCTGGAGGAGGCAAACCCTCCCGGCCGGACCCGTCTGAGTCTACTGGCCTGTTGGACTTCTGTTTGGCCTTCCCGATTCTCACGGTAGCCAAGGTGCTTTCCATGGGCACCAAGTCCAATGTCGCTGGCTGCGCCGCCAGCGACTGTGATGGTGAAACTGACAGTCGCCTGCTAACCGCACTCCCGCGGTCTTCCGTAGCGGTTCTCCCCACGGCCCGTCTCTTCATCCTCGCCTTGTCCATTGTTGTTCGTTCTTGAAATGTTGCACGCAAGAAACGAAGAAAACGACCACAGACTAAGTTCGAAAACATACCTGAGGGTCTTTAAACTTACCGCTGGAGGAGCAGCGCGCCTACAAGCCAGTGGCGGCGCAATGCGATATACATATTGACGCGCATGCGGGCTGGCAGGCTCTTCACGTAGTCATTCACGTCTCCGAAGTAAAATGACTAATTCAGCATATGAGGGATGGATTCGAGGATGTGTAATTATCTTCAATTCAGCTCCACAGACAGAAGAGGCCAAGTGTAAATTTTCAGTTAGATCTCCACGCAAATCTTATGGATACATTTCAATCGCTGAGATTCATTTTCAGCATCAAAGAACTAGGCGATAATTATTGAACTGTGCAATCACACACAACAAAGATACTCTTTTATCGTGCTATATAGTTCAACAATGTTCACACCAGTTTGGCACAAACATACTTCTTACCATCTGCACTTTTATTTGTTTTGTTTAGTTTAGTTTTATTTTAGAGACACAACATGGAAACAGGCCCTTCGACCCACCAAGTCTGCACCAACCTGTGATACCCGCACACTAAAGGGCCTGTCCCACCAGCATGCAACTCTATGTGATGAACGCGATCAAACCGGCAGCGGGGGTCGCGCGGAGGTCGGGTGATCCCCTGTACAGGGCCGTTCCCACCAGCATGCGCCTGCATGCGGCAAGCGCAACTAAACTGGCAGCGAGGGCCGCGCGGAGGTTGGGTGAATGGCGCAACGCGGCGCAAAGTGAGGCGAACTTGAAGCAAGTCCAAGGTAAGTTCGCCAGGACTTAGAGGGGCACACACATACAGGGCCACGGAGCCACACACATAGAGGGTCACGGAGGCACTTACAAACAGGTTCACGGAGGCACGATGTCCGGGCGGTGTGTAAAGGTCGAGGCGACTGCGAGCCGACAAGCCGTTGCCGCGCGGGATTTTTGGACATAGTCGGTTTTTCGGAGCCCCGCGCGGTGTCGGGACGAACTTGGGACGAACTCCGCACAATTCCGGCGATCGAAGTGGGACCGGCCCCGCGACGCCGGACGGCTCAAGCGACCACGTTAGGTCGCGCTAATCGCATAGAGTTGCATGCTGGTGGGACAGGCCCTTAACACTATCATAACTAACACTAGGGAAATTTTACACCTATTCCAAGCCAATTAACCTACAAACTTCTATGTCTTTGGAGTGTGGGAGGATCCATACACCTCGGAGGAAACCCATGCAGGTCACGGAGAGAACGTACAAACCCCGTACAGACAGCACCCGTACTCAGGATCGAACCCGGGTCTCCGGTGCTGCGAGCACTGTAAGGCAGCAACTCTACCGCAGCGCCACCATGCCGTGCACGATGAGCTAGGCATAAAAAATAAGAGCAGAAAATGTCATAAGACAACTCAAGCCTGCTCCACCATTCACTGAAATCATGACTTATTTGATCGTGAACTCAATGTCACTTTCCTGCCCAATTGCAATAACCCTCTGGACATTTAGTAGTTCCCTAGATTCCAGAAGATTTTCCAGGTGTCATGGTTTTACGATATAAGTAGGTTCCTTCATCCAGTTATATTTATCATAATTCCTCTACATGATCAAGACTTTTGTTAATTGCACAAAAATGCTGGAGAAACTCAGCGGGTGAGGCAGCATCTATGGAGCGAAGGAAATAGGCAACGTTTCGGGTCGAAACCCTTCTTCAGAAATAGGCATCACCCGCTGA
Source organism: Raja brachyura (assembly GCA_963514005.1). The sequence continues at coordinate 23,196,962 of OY740788.1, forward strand.
GTTTCTCCAGCATTTTTGTCTACCTTAGATTTTCCAGCATCTGCAGTTCCTTCTTAAACATTTCTTTTGAAATGTATTGTTTATCAGGTGACCAGGTAACCTGGTTATGCATCCTGATGATTACATATGTTCATAGGCTCATAACATAGTGATTGGAGCAGAATTGGAGCAGTATTAGGCCATTTGGCCCACCTAGTCTACTCCGCCATTGTCTCATGACTGATCTATCTCTCCCTCCTAACCCCATTCTCACCATAACCCCTGATGCCCGTTCTAATAAAGAATCTATCTATCTCTGCCTTAGAAGTATCCATTGACTTGACTTCCACAGCCTTCTGTAGCAAATATTTCCACAGATTCACCACCCTGTTCATGATTGTGGTGATGGCTGGATATCCCACAAGCTTTCACCTGGACAGAGGACATTGTAACAAGGAACGACCATAGCCTTGTAGTTTGGCTGGGTCCCACTTGCCTATTCACTGATCAATGTGAAGGAATGCCTGACGGAGTCAGTGAAATGCTACAATCTCTGGGACATATGCCCCTCAAAATTCATCCAGATGTTTATGGCCTTGGCAATTACTGTCCCAAATTCTTCTTGGATGTTAATGCTGATAAATTAATTGGGTTTCGGTTTGAGGCGCACCATAAGACTGAAGTGCTCTGAGGTGACTCGCACTGTCTCTCAGTGAAGTTTAAGCTCACCTAACTTTGTTTTTCAGAAGGGATCCCAAATTGTGAGTCAACATGTGTTTAGAGGTACAGTGCTGAAACAGGCCCTTTGGCCCACGCCAATCCAACAATCCCTACACATTAACACTACCCTACACCCACTAGGGACAATTTTTACATTTACCAAGCCAATTAACCTACAAACCTGTACGTCTTTCGAGCATGGGGAGAATGTACAAACTCTGTACAGGCAGCACCCGTAGTCGGGATCGAACCCGGGACTCCGGCGCTGCATTAGCTGTAAGGCAACAACTCTATCACTGCGTCACCGTGACCGCCCAATGTGTCGTTGAAAGTTTGGGTAGTTGAGTAGTTTATAATCTGTTTAATCCCAAGAGTTTACATACTGGGGAAGCACGATGGGAAAAATGGCTAACATAGGGTACAGGAATGTTAGTGAGGCTATGAATGGATTTATCCAGGTGTGCATGTTCTACAGCATAACTAGTTTAGTTAAAATAGACATTGGGGGTTGTAAATAGCTGAGGATACTAAAACTAATCAGGAGTACTGACATTTATGGTATTTATTTGTTATACACACAGGAAGAATGGTACGCTAAGTAATAGGGAGCATAAGGGGTTAAAGATAACTCCAGGGAAAGACAAAGGCAAAAGGTCATAGAGACATTGATCAACGATGACTGATTTCAAAAATGTAGAATCCACCTGTAACCATTGTGTCATGACAATATGAAAATGCGAACATTTGGAGACATTTAGACAGGTACATGGATAGGAGAGGGGCCAAACACAGGCAGGAGGGACTAGTGTAGATGGAACATGTTGGCCAATGGTGGGAAGTGTGGCCGAAAGGCCTGTTTCCATGCATAAGACTCGATGACTTTATACTTCTATTCCGTGGGTACTGTGAATTTTTGAAGCACTTTGGGTTCTCTCAGTGTGTTTCTCAGTGTGCACTGTTAAAGCCTTCAATAACCTGACTTGTTCAGGAGACTCACCACTGATCAATATGATGCTTTCTTTGTGTCTGAGCCCATCTAAACTGGGCCACAAATAAAGCCAGATTCAGGGTACGGATATGACAAAATTCCCTCCTACAAGATGTTAATATTGATCAGTCTGAAGAAGGGTCTTGACCCGAAACGTCACCCATTCCTTCTCTCCAGAGATGCTGCCTGTCCCGTTGAGTTACTCCAGCATTTTGTGTCTATGTCAATATTAAAGCTATGTCCAACGTGGGGAAGTCACACGCTAAAACCTGCAAGGGCCAAGGTATCTAGATTGTAGAACAGCTTCTTCTCCATAGCTATCAGACTCCATCATTGTACTTTAGTATTTTTTGCACCACTTCAGATTGCACTGCAATCTTTGCACCATTCTGCTATTTTGCATTCATAGAATCATTCAGCTAAATAACATAAAAACAGACCATTTGGCCTACCCTGTCCAGGCCGACCAGGTTGGCATTTTGGGCTAGTTTCTATATTTATTTGTATTGTGTCTATTTTTTGTTGTACTCATCATTACCATATATCGTTTACTACGAACTTCTTATGAACAAGCAATTTCATTACATAGCCAAAAGAGACATAAAGTCATGGGGTCACAGCAAGGAAACAGGTCCTTTGGACCAATTCGGCCCATGCTGAACAAGCCGCCCCATTTAGGATAGACCCATTTGCCTATATTTGTCCCATGGCCCTCTCAACCTTTCCTATCCATGTACCTGTCCAAGTGTTATTGAAATGCTGTTATTGTACCAGTCTAGAGCATCCATTTCCATCTATCCACAAAATGTTGCCCCTCAGGTTTGTGGTAAATCTTGCTCTTCTCACCTTAAACTTATGTCCTCAGGTGTCCAATTCCTCAATCCAGGGTAAAAGATTCTGTGCATTTATCCTATCTGTCCCCCTCATAATTGTATACACTATAAAATCTCCCCTCAGCCTCCTGCTCTCCAAGTAATAAAGTCCGAGACTGCCCAACCTGTCCCCATGTGCAGCCCCTCGAGCCCTGGCAATATCCTCATAAATCTTCTCTGAACTCTTTTTAGCCTAATGACATCCTCCCTATGGCAGGGTGAAAAACATTTTTATTTAGCAATACAACGCGGAAACAGGCCCTTCGGCCCACTGAACGCAACGAGCAGCGATCCCTGCACATTAACACTATCTGACACACACTAGGGACAATTTTACATACATAACAAGCCAAATAACCCACAAACCTGTACAACTCTGGAGCATGGGAGGAAACCGAAGATCTCAGAGGAAACCCACGCAGGTCACGCGGAGAACGTACAAACTTCGCACAGACAGCACCCATAGTCGGGAACATTTATCCCCATTATATTAAAAAGTGGCAGATTCATTAACACCCATTTTACATTTTCACATTGTCAAGATTACCTCCTTGATGGTTAATGGGTGGATTTCAGCTGAGCAAGTCAGAGACCTAAAACAAAAAATACCACTAACCTGTTGGTGTCCTTGACGTGAATTCAGGATCAAAGTGGAATGTATCTTCTGGTCTTCCTACAGCTGGTTTAAATGGTGGTTTAATTTCCTTCCTGTATAATTTCTGATGGTAAATAACATATTTTGATCACTCAGGGCTAAATAGGATGAATTTTAGTTTCAACAGTTTTTGGATATAATGATGAATACCTTTTCATTAATTTTGAATGCAAGCCTTTATTAGCACAGTAATTGATCTGTAAAATACATGTTGTTCAAAACTGTTGGACACTGCATGTAGGAAACTAAAAATATGTTTCATGGAAAGTTTGATATGACCTCAACTTCTTTTGATATTTATTATATCGAGTATTTTCTGTTAAACTAGTGCAGGAAACTGTTTGGTGCTATATTAGTATAGAGTCAAATATTATCAAATCTAACAAAATACTTTTTATTGGGAGTTTATTCCACTGCAATCACTTTATTGTCTTATACTGCATGGAAACAGGCACTTCAGGCAACTTATCCATGCTGGCCAAAGTACTTAGTCATAGAGTGATGCAGCGTGGAAATAGGCTTTTCGGCCCAACTTGCCCACACCGGCCAACATGCCCCTCCTCCCTGCACTTGGTCCATATCCCTCCAAGCCTGTCCTATCCATGTACCTGTCTAACTATTTCTTAAACAATGGGATAGCCCCTGCCTCAACTACCTCCTCTGGCAGTTGTTCCACACACCCACCACCCTTTGTGTGAAATAATTACCCCTCCGCTTCCTATTAAATCTTTTCCCCTTCACCATAAACCTATGTCCTCTGGTTCTCAATTTTCCTACTCTGGGCAAGAGACTCTGTGCGTTTACCCGATCTATTCCTCTGATGATTTTATAAATCTCTATGTATCACCCCTCATCCTCCTGCACTCTAAGGAATAGAGACCCAGCCTACTCAACCTCTCCCTATAGCTCACACACTCTAGTCCTGGCAACATCCTCGTACTCACCTTAGCTGGTCCCATATTTCTGCATTTGGTCCACATCCCTTTAAACCTTTTCTATCCATAAAACTGTCTCAATGCCTTAAATCATTGTGTCGTAGCCATTTAGCTTCTCAATATGTTATAACTATAACCATTTATACCTTTAAATTTTATCTGCCTGTAAATATGTGGGTGGAATTGGTACGTAGTCTGAGGCGTGTTTGCGGCTGGGATTCTGGCGCAGACTACCAAGGAGTTTAGTTTAGTTCTTTGATGATCGGGGAAGAGACATAGTTTTCTCGAGTGCACGAGTTTTAGACCATGCACGAGTATGATTGAAATGTACTTATACAAGAAGAAGCTGTTATGAATTATCTTACTGTATGTAATTACTACAATAAAGAAACTATTAGTCAAGAGGGCTTTTACAACGGTATTGAATGTCTTTTGGAGAGCTCGTGGGTGCGTGTAGATTACCTTCTGATACACGGTCATCAATTAAAGTGACCATCGAGGACTAAATCCTTGAAACGTTGTAAAAACTGTCACTACACATTGTAACTGTTATTTTAAATGTTGCAATTGTTATTGCGAGCATTTTCTCCATATGAGAATGGATGTTTGAGAGGGAAGATGGTTGTCTAAAAGTTAACGGTAGACCACAAAGGTGATAGACGTAAGCCAGTTAGTTGGGGATCTTAAGGTGCTTTTATAATGCCTGTTTTCTTCTGCCTGTGCACCCTTCCAAGTGCCACTCTCCTTTCCTGCAATTAGGCTGAGAGGAAGACCTGATTTATTAAAATGATGAGAGGCAAAATGACAATCGCATTATTTTCCCAAGGTGGAAATGTTAAAGACCAGAGGGTATTGGTTTAAATGTGTAGGAAGGAACTGCCGATGCTGTTTTACACCGAAGATAGACACAATATGCTGGAGTAACTCAGTGGACAGGCAGCACTTCTGGAGAGAACGAATGGGTGATGTTTCGTGTTGAGACCCTTCTGCAGACCGGGCAAAGTTCGAAGGAGTTGTGCAGGGCAAATTATTTAATTAGCTCAGGCATCTCTGGAGATACCTATGTGGAAACTGACCAAACCATGGCATTTTCAGATAGCCGATATATCATAACAATGTTATTTTCCTAGGTTTAGCTGTGATTAAGCACCTTTGCTGGTAGCATACCCGACTGTGAAATACTGTCCTTTAATTTTGCTTCCAACTTGGATATAATTGCGCACAAATTAACAGCATTGCAGAGTGTTGTATATACCAACACACTGGATGTATTCAAGAGAGAGTTAGATTTAGCTCTTGGGGCTAACGGACTCAAGGGATATGGGGAAAAAGCCTGAACGGGGTACTGGTTCTGGACGATCAGCCATCATGATCGATAGCAATTTTCCAGCCATCAAGAGAGGTTTCAAGCTGAATGTGGCCACTCCATTATGTTGTTGGAATCCCTCATGCCCACTTAAGGCTTTGCCTTAAGACCATCTGAACTAGTGATCTCACTTGTGGCCACGTGTGCCTGTCATCTTCTCAGCATCCAGCCTTAGCTGCTCTGCTCATGATCTATCTTCAGATCGATGGCAGGTTCAATAACCCCTACACACACACACAGAGTTAAAATCTCAAATTTGTGTTGATATCTTAATGTATTTGAATTTAAATTATCAATGTCCCAAACGGAGCTTCCCAAACACAACTTAAATATGGAAGTCAACAATCTGACACTGAAGAATCATATGAATTATACCTTTGTGTAGGAAGGAACTGCAGATGCTCGTTTACACTGCAGATCGACACAATATGCTGGAGTAACTCAGCAGGACTGGCAGCATCTCAGGGGAGAAGGAATGGGTGACATTTCGGGTCAAGCTCCTGAAGAAAGGTCTCGACCCGAAACGTCGCCCATTCCTTCTCTCCTGTCCCACTGAGTTACTCCAGCTTTTTGTGTCTATCTTCGGAATTATATCTTTGTTTCTTTCAGCTTCCCTAGTCTTTTATTGAATCAATAAGCAGAATTTCATCTTGTTTGCATCGCCATCTTTTTATTTAATCACTCCTGCTTTCTACTTTATTATAAAACCTCCCGTTTTACCAACAAACAAATTAGGAGCAAGAATAACTCCCAAGGTGCATTGTGCCTGTTTCACCATTTAACAAGATGGGCGGCATGGTGGCGGAGTGGTAGAGCTACTGCCCTGTACAGCGCCCGGGCTCGATCCTGATCATGGGTGCTGTCTGTACGGAGTTTGTACATTCTCCCCGTGACCTGCCTGGGTTTTCTTCGAGATCTTTGGTTTCTTCCCACACTCCAAAGACGTACAGGTGTGTAGGTTGATTGGCTTGGTATAAGTGTAAAAGATTGACCCTTGTGTGTGTGATACTGTTAATGTGCAGGGATCACTTGTCGGTGCAGTCTCGGTGGGCCGAAGGGCCTGTTTCCACGCTGCACCTCTAAAATACACTAAAAGATCATTGACTAATTGGGTTGTGACCGCAACTTTTCAATCCTGTACACTCATGCTAAGCTTTCACCCATTGTTTAGCGAATATCTTTCTACCCCTGCCGTAGAAATCTTCAAACACTCATCCTGCACTGTCCTATGAGGAAGAGCATTTCAAAACATCACAACTATGAGAAAAAAAAGTTCATCGCATTTCTGCTTTAAATGGGTAATCCCTTATACTTTAGTTTAGTTTAGAGATACGTCCTAAAAACAGGCCTTTCGGCCCACCGAGTCCGCACCGACCAGCAATCCCCACACATTAACATTTTTACTACACACACAAGGGACAATTTACATTTATACTAAGCCAATTAAACTACAAAGCTGTACGTCTTTGGAGTGTGGGAAGAAATCGAAGATCTCGGAGAAACATAGAAACATAGAAAATAGGTGCAGGGGTAGGCCATTCGCCCCTTCGAGCCAGCACCACCATTCAATATGATCATGGCTGATCATCCAAAATCAGTAACCCGTTCTGGATTTTTCCCCATATCCCTTGATTCTCTTAGCCCTAACTCTCTCTTGAAAACATCCAATGAATTGGCCTCCACTGCCTTCTGTGACAGAGAATTCCACAGATTCCAACTCTCTGGGAGAAAAAGTTGTTCCTCATTCCTAAATGGCCTACTCCTTATTTTTAAACTGTGACCCCTGGTTCGGGACTCCCCCACCTGCATCTAGCGTGTCCAATCCTCTAAGAATTTTATATGTTTCTATAAGATCCCCTCTCATCCTTCTAAATTCCAGCGGATACAAGCCCAGTTGACCCATTCTATCATCAAAAGTCAGACCCGCCATTCCAGGAATTAACCTGGTGAACCTACTCTGCACTCCCTCAATAGCAATAATGTCCATCCTCAAATCAGGAGACCTAAATTGCACACAATACTCCAAGTGAGGTCTCACCCCTGTACAACAGCAGTAGGACTTCCTTGCTCCTAAACTCAAATCCTCTCGCAGTGAAGGCCAACATGCTGTACCTGCATGCTTACTTTCAGTGACTGTTGCACAAGCACACCCAGGTCTCATTGTACCTCTCCTTCTCCTAGCCTGACACCATTCAGATAATAATCTGCCTTCCTGTTCTTGCCACAAAAGTGGATAAAATCACATTTATCCACATTATACTGCATCTGCCATGCTTCTGCCCACTCACCCAACCTATCCAAATCACCCTGCAGCCTCATAGCATCCTCCTCACAGCTCACACTGCCACTCAGCTTTGTGCCATCCGCTAATTTAGAGATGTTACTATTTAATTCCCTCATGTAAATCGTTAATATATATTGTAAATAACTGGGGTCCCAGCACCGAGCCTTGCAGCACCCCACTAGTCACTGCCTGCCATTCTGAAAAGTTCCTGTTAATTCTTACTCTTTGCTTCCTGTCTGCAACCAGTTCTCTATCCATGTCAATACCCTAGCCCCAATACCACGTGCTCTAATTTTGCACACTAATCTCTTGTGTGTGACTTTGTCAAAGGCTTTTTAAAAGTCTAGATACATCACATCCACTGGCTCTCCCTTATCTATTCTACTTGTCACATCCTCAAAAAATTCCAGAAGATTAGTCAAGCAAGATATCCCCTTCATAAATCCATGCTGACTTTGACCGATCCTGTCACTGCTTTTCAAATGCGCTGCTACACATCGTTAATAATCGACTCCAGCATCTTCCTCTCTACCGATGCAAGGCTAACTGGTCAATAATTCCCCGTGTCCGCTCTTCCTCCTTTCTTAAAAATTGGAGTTACATTACAAATCCCGCGGCGCAGGGTGCTGTCTGTAATGTTACAGACAGCACCCATAGTCAGGATCGAACCCGGGTCTAATAGCTCTTGCACTGCGCTCCTAGGTTGCCATTTTAAATTTTTTCACAATATGAAAGATTTGTTTCTCATCTACCCTACAAAGTCGCCCAGAACCTTATGCTTCAATTGTGTCCTGTCTCATTTTTCTAAACTTCAGCAATACAAGCTAGGGTTTGCTCTTTCCTCTGCTGCCCTTTCCGGTATCTGAACTTGTCGTGAGATTAGCTGTGGTTCTCTATCTACAGATGATAACTGACCTCCTGAGCATTCCAGGAAATTCTGTTTTAATTTCAGATTACCAAATCCCGCAAGAGTTGAATTCATACTTGTATGACTAGATAAACGCAAAATTGTGCAAATATCCTCACTGGAAACAATGACAATGAATATGCAAACTGTCATTGAGAAATCTTATAACAAATGCACTACTAACTTAATAAAGCATCTATGAAAACACTGAGTGAACATTTGGAAAATTACTATCGTGATTAGGTATCTAAAAATACTCTAGATTCAAGGGATTGTAGATGCTGGTTTACAAGAAGAGACACTAAGTGCTGGAGTAACTCAGCGGGTCAGGCAGCATCACTGGAATACATGAATAGGCAACACTTTGAGGTGAGACCCTTCCTGTGATTGTGGTTGTAGGGAGAAAGTTGGAAGTGGGTTGAAGGCAAGTGGATATACTCTAACTGAGAGGGATTTGATTTGCCAATGGTAGGACAAAGGCCAGGGAGGAAAAGACAAAAGGCATTAGGAGAAGAGAGGCGTGATATGAGAAGCCAGAGAATGGAAGGGGATGTGGGAAGGGCAAGGTGGGGCTGGATTGACGGGGAAAATGGGGGCACATCAAGATGGGGCACAGTGAAGAGAGGAGGGGGAAATAGGGTAGACACAAAATGCTGGAGCAACTCAGCAAGTCAGGCAGCATCTTTGGATAGAATGGGTGACGTTTTGGGTCGAGACCCTTCTTTAGACTGAGTCAGGTGAGAGGGAGACAGAGATATGGAAGGGTCAGGTGTGAACACGAGAGATCAAAGGGGACGAATCTCAAGGAAAATATAAAATAGATCATTGTTAGTTCAGGGAAGGTGACAATGAGGCATACAAAGAGAATGCTTATGGTTAGTTACCAAAAATTGGAGAATTCAATGTTTATAGCGTTGGATTGTAAACTACCCAAGGGGAATGTGAGGTGGAATTCCTCCAGTGTGGATATACCCCACCCCTCTTCACCTTCCACAGAGACAACTCTCTCAGCCACTCGGTTCATCCATCCATTCCCACACAACCCACCCCACTACACGTATTTCCCTTTCAACTACAAGAGGTGTAAACCTGTCCCTACACCTCCTCGCTCACATCCATCTAGGGACCCCAGAAGCCTTTGCAGGTGAGACAGGTGTTCACATGCGCCTCCTTTAACCTCATCTGCTGCATTTAGTGCTCCCGATATGGGCCTCCTTTACCCAGCGTGAACTAGGCGACTAGATCTCCAGGTAGTAACCATTTTAGCTCCATTTCGAAGTCCGGCCCTGACCTTTCTGTCCTTAGCCTCCTAAATTTCAGTGTGAGGCCACATGCAAACTGGCCTCATGCGCCTCATATTCCGTTTGTGTAGCTTACAGCCCAATGGTATGAACACTGGATTCTCCAATTTGAGGTAACTGGCCAACCCTTTCCTCCCCCTTCCTGCCCCAGTGCTGGATATCCACCCATTTATCCCACAACCCCTTTCCCCTTTCCCTGTCCACTTCCACCTTGTGTTGATAAAGAGGTAGGGATTTCATGCAGGAGATTAGGAAAAATAAATCACATTCATGTTGAATCTCATTGACTAGAGAAAAAATTAAACCCGCTGGACTTCAGAATGATAGTAAAGCACTTACGTTCCAGTCTATAGTTCCAAAGTAACTGTGGCGTTTTATCTCCTCAACTCCGTCAGATCCGGCACCTTTAAACCAATATAAAACACAAACTAAGGAATCAATGCTTCTGGAAAGTCATCGTTTCATAAAGTGCAACATCTTGATCGATAATATGCAGAACACCATCTGAAATTTATATAATTGGAAATTTATAGAATCATGTCTGGGCCTTAAGGAGATTTTGCAGTGGAGCGGACAAAATGTGTAAGAAAGAACTGCAGATGCTGGTTTAAAACGAACGTAGACACAAAATGCTGGAGTAACTCAGCGGGACAGGCAGCATCTCTGGAGAGAGGGAATGGATGACGTTTTGGGTCGTGGCCCCCCCGAAACGTCACCCGTTCCTTCTCTCCAGAAATGCTGCCTGTCCTACTGAGTTGCTCCAGCATTTTGTGCCTATCAAGGACATATCCATGCAATCCCATTGAAGATAGACATAAAATGCTGGAGGAACTCAGCGGGACAGGCAACATCTCTGGCGGGAAGGAACTGGTGATGTTTGGGGTCGAGACCATTCTTCACATTTCAGTGTTCTCGATCTGTGGACCTCCATGCCATGGTTTTACAAATGGTCATCTACATCCTTCTTAAAAAGTTGTGAGAGTACCCACTCTTCACTACCTCTCGTTTCCCTCTCCCCTGACTCTTAGTCTGAGGAATCAAGGGATATGGGGAAAAAGCAGGAACGGGGTACTTGATTTTGGATGATCAGCCATGATCATATTGAATGACGGTGCTAGCTCGAGGCTGAATGGCCTACTCCTGCACCTATTTTCTCTGTCTCTATGTCTATGTCTAAGAAGGGTCTCAATGCAAAACATCATCTATTCCCTCCATCTAGAGAGACTGCCTGTCTCACTGAGTTACTCCAGTATTTTGTGTCTACATACATCTACTGCCGCGTATGGCAATGCGACTGAACTGAAAGCTTATATCACATATCAGAATCAGAATCAGAATCAGAATCATACTTTATTCGCCAAGTATATTTTGCAACATACGAGGAATTTCATTGGCCAGGTCAGTCATACAATTAAAAGCAACAGATCAGTCAAAAACACATTTTAACATTGAACATCCACCACAGTGACTCCTACACATTCCTCACTGTGATGAAAGTCTTTCCTTTAGTTCTTCCTCGGTCGTGGGCCTCGAGCCCCTGTTGATGGGACGATCTTGACTCCCATAGCTGGCGGCATTCGGGCCCTCCGTGTCGAGGCAATCAAGCTCCCGCATCGGGGGATATCAGCTCCTCCGCGCTGGACGATCGAACCTCGTGTCAGGGCTGGTGAACCTTCTGCGACGTTGGAGCTCCCGACTCGGCCTCACCCGAGACTGCGAGACCTTGATGTTGATTCCGCGGTGGTCGCGGTGGGAGCGATCCCAGGCAAGGGATCACCTCCGATGTTAAGTTCGCACCCCGCGGTGGGGCTCACGACAGTCTGAGGCGGCTCCCAGCTCCTTCGACAGAAGGCCGCAGAGCCCGTAGAATGTGATCGGAAAATTGATCACATCTCCGGGAATGTAAGAACCTGAAAAAAAGTTTCCCCCGATCCCCTCCTCCCTCCCCCCACATAAAACAAACCGGAGAACATTAAAACAAACTTTTAACAGACTGAAAGGTATAAATTCCTATTTCACATAATTTTCAATTTTTAGAAATTAATTTTGATTGGAATATGGTATTACTTCTGTTTAGGGGCAGCACGGTGGCACAGGTGTAGAGTTGCTGCCTTACAGCGCTTACAGTGCCAGAAACCCGGGTTCAATCCCGACTACGGATGCTGTCGGTACGAAGTTTGTACGTTCTCCCCGTGACCTGCGTGGGTTTTCTCAGAGATCTTTGGTTTACTCCCACACTCCAAAGACGTGCAGGTTTGTAGGTTAATTGACTTGGTATAAATGTAAATTGTCCCTAGTGTGCGCAGGATAGTGCTAATGTGTCGGGATCGCTGGTCGGTGCAGACTCGGTGGGCCGAAGGGCCTGTTTCTGCACTGTATCTTTAGAGTAAGATAAACAAAACTAAACTAATAATTTTTCTTTGCCAGATGGCTATCTTTATTTCCTTGCCTAATTTTGTGAAGAAAAAGCTGACGAAATACAAAACATTTCGTTAAATAATGAAACTAGGCACTGTGTTTATTCATTAACTGAGGAGAATAAAACAGACAGACAAATCAGAAGCTGACAGTTCCTTTATGCTCAAAGCCAGCAGAAAAAATATTCTTACAAATTGGAAGAGCTGAGAAACAGAACTAAGGTAAAATATGCCAATTAATTTGTATTACGGTCCTCACATGTGTTAACTATTCTATGCTTTATTATCAAATGAGCAGTTCGCTTGAAAAATAACATCTAGATTAAGTGCGGCATGGTGCCGCAGCGGTAGAGCTACTGCTTTACAGCACAAGAGACCTGGGTTCAATCCGGATGCTGTTGGTATGGAGTTTGTACGTTCTTCCCGTGACCTGTGTGGATTTTCTTCGAGATCTTTGGTTTCCTCCCACATTCTAAAGACGTACAGGTTTGTCGGTGAATTGGCTTGGTATAAATGTAAATCGTCCCTAGTGTGTGTAGAGTAGTGTTAATGTGCGGGGATCGCTGGTTGGTGCGGGCTCAGTGGGCCGAAGGGCCTGTTTCCGCACTGTATCTTTAAAGTAAACCACGCTGTATCTCTAAAACTAAATTGACATTGGGTAATGAAAATGTAGTATCTGCACTTATAGCCGGCATTACAATTGGTGAGGAAGATGTAAACCATATCTACCTAGTCTGTTGCAAGGATTCCGCTTGAAAAGTGCTCTCAAAAGGCTCTGGGCTTCTGGGCTTAAGAATTGTGGCATTCCCAGTTTGGCTCTAGAAGATAATCACAACAGATATTTTCAGTTATTAAATCAATCAGAATGATCTTAAAGTAATGTGGAGCAGCGTATTTTCTCTCCTCTTATTTCCCTTCCATTCCTTATCTTTTAATTCCTCTCCTGAAAAGTCTTGCCAAGGGATGGTCCCCTCTGCTATTTGAGGGGAGGACTTCATTGAAACATATAGAACAGTGAAAGGCTTGGATAGAATGAATGTGGAGAGGATGTTTCCACTAGTGGTAGAGTCCAGGACTAGAGATTAATAGTAAGATTAAACGAGAACTTACCAGTTTGAAGTTTGATCTTTATTTTATGAGGAGTTACGATGAGGGATTACGTGAAGACCCCGCCAGCATGCATGCGCGACATTCTTCAAAGCAGTGGTGTGAAATCACAGAAAACAGTCACAATGACTAATATAGTAAGATAAAAAGAGAACTTTCATACCAGGTGATCTTTATAATAGAGGGTTCTGGGAGCGGAGGGCACGTAATCCCTCATCGTAACTCCTCATAAAATAAAGATCAAACTTCAAACTGGTAAGTTCTCGTTTAATCTTACTATTTTACTTCGGAGTCACGTGAGTGACTACGTGAAGACTTCAAAGCTCTGTGATTTCATGCCCTGGAAGCTCCATGCTCACACACCGCTATGCTGGGATGAGAGGATGAACGTAATTCAGACATGACACTGGCTGAAAAACAAAACAGGTATTTATTCATACCAAAACAAAATAAAATCCCCTAGGGGTAAATTATTTGGCAGACTCAAAATCCTCCCTGCATAAGAGTCAGGGGAGGCCACGGGTTTATTGTAGAAACGGTGAAAGTTCGTTCCCTGCTCCAACCCGCTGTAGCAAGGATGTGGTCCATAGGAACTCCCATCATCCCAGCCGCTGACGTGGATGCAGCCCTAGTGGAATGAGACTAATCATCAGTGTCCACTCCGCTGCACCCAATACCCCCCTTAACCAACTCGAAGTGGCTAGCACTGTGACCTATGATGAGGGCGTTTGTGGCTATGGGTAAAGTCCTCTCCGTGCCCCTAGATTCTTGGTTCCTTCTATATCGTAAATATGTCACAATGCAGAGACGACTATCTGCAGGGTAGGCCAGAATGATAATTTAAGGCCAGAGGAACTGGGTCGATATAGTTTGAGTACCCCCTGAATCAGAAAGGTATCCACCATAGGTAAACACATGGCATCCATACTTAGCTTAATAAAGACTGGACCCGATGTGCTGTACCAGTGCCATAAACATAACCATATAATATGTAGTTATCCAAGTGAGCCCTGATATTGGTGTCCATCCTCAAGGCATAATAAATTCTATGCCTAAGTCCCATGTATGGGTGAATCTGGTCCAGGGGAAATAGATTAATACCCCTCATCAGATTGATACCAGAGGGTGTTATCCTATAGGCAGGTGATCACCCCCTCGGTCCAGGTAGGTAGGTAGGGCACTCCTTGCAAATTTAATGGCACTGTAGCTCAAACCTTCATGGAATGAAGGGTGGCCAGAACTCCAGCACTCCAGTGATGATGGCCGAGTCATATGAAGTGTCAGTTCTGAAGCAGAAACACTCCCATCTGCTGACATATGTCAGTGCTGTCCCTGGTGGACTCCCTGCACGACGAAGTGATGACATAGATCGTCCTGTCGGAGTATCCGAAGTCCAGAAATGGCCTGTTCAGAAACAGCATCAATAGGTAAATGCGATCATGGCACGGATGACTTACCCGTCACAGGGTGTGCCAACAGTCCCGGCCGATTGAGGATCCGAAAGCAGTGTTCTGCGGCCATCTTTGTACTGCTGGGGACCATGGTTGGGTAGGCCAGTCGGGAACCCCGAAATACCCATAGCGGAGTCTATTAAATTTTGTAAGACCCGACTGATGAGGCAGAAGGGGGGAAATGCATAGCAACAATCCCCCCAATGCAGCGAGAAACATCCATCGCTGCTGGCCCCGGGTCCCGATCCAACATCCATTCAATGTTGTCGTTGAATTGCGTGACCTGGTGTTTGCCACCGTATTTAGTTTACCTGAAAGGTAAGTGGCTGAGATCCAAATCTCTCTATCCAGACACCAGTGCCAGTTGTAAAAAAGAAAATTCATCACATGATATCGTTTTTATTCCACACAAATGATTAATATAGGCCACCACTGTGGTATTATAACTTGTAACCATACATGCAACTGGTGCATATCTAAGCAGTAGGCCCGGGGTCCATGAAATGCTTCCAGTATTTCTAGATAATTAATCCCTAGTGCTCCCAACAGGGTTAAATCTTGTGCATTCCATCTGCCACCACAAACAGTGGTGGTATTAGCTGCTCCCCACCTTCAACACTGGCATCAGTCTGTAATGTAACCAAGGGATTTATGATAGTGATGGATTTGGAACAGAATTGAGCATTTCCCATCCACCAATTTAATTCAACTCTTGCCTTTCTTAATAACTTCATAGGCCTGTCGAAATGGTATGACTTTTGAGAGCTATAATTTTAGCTCTTTGTAGGTTTTGATAATGTAGTGGTGCGAATTGCGCTGTGGGAAAAGCAGCCACTATCTTCCCAATTACCATGGCCACCTACCGTATGGATGGACCCTGATGCCAGTAAGGCTTCTGCAAGATATTGTCAAGTCCACCACCTTGTTCGATGGTAAGGTGGTAGACATTTGCACCGAGTCAATGGTGAATCCCAAGTAACCCATGGTAGTAGGGGGTTCCAACTTTGATTTATCTGGATGTATGACGAACCCCAGCTTTTGAAAGAGATGTTTTTTGGCTAGAACTGCCAATGTAGCCGTTTCCAAATACTCCCTGACAATGAGGATATCTTCAAGATAGGCCATAACAGTATGATTCTGTTTCCTTAAATAGGCCAAAGCTGGTTCCAATAATTTGGTGAACAGCCTGGGTGCTGATGATAACCCATTGGGTAAGGCTATATATTGCCATAATTATCCCATCCAGATAAATCTAAGGTATATCCTGTGATCCTTGTGTATTGGTACTGAATAGCATGCATCTTTGAGGTCAATGCATGCCATGTAGTACCCATAGCTGTTAGCTGTCTGCTGTGTCGAAAGTGTCCATTTTGAAATGAACATACTGAACAGAAGTATTCAGTTCGGTCAGGTCTATGATTATGCGGCATCCGCCATCTTTTTATTTTTTGGTAAATATATTAGATACGAACTCCTGTGATTCTCTCCATTACCCCTTTGCTAATTAGTCTTAATAGTTCAGCATGGCCTGCCGTTCTTTCTTTGTGAAAGTATAAACTTTCGGCTAGGTGAATGCTGGACCGGGGTAGTGAGTTCGTAAATGAATCCAATTTTATAGCCCTGAATACTCCCGAGTATGTAAGGATCAGAGGTAAAAGTGTGCCATACTTTATAGAACAAGTGCAACCGGTCTCCCCCATAAGTGATCCTGGGGGAGGCAGACCCACCTACCTCCAAGGTATTGCCGTGTTGTGGTCCAATACCACTGTTATATCTTTTGTTGAGTTGCTGCGTTGTAGGGGTGGCGCATTTTCCAAGAAGGCCGGGCTGGGCCATGGCCTAAAAGGCTGTTGTGCAGGTGGGCCGGCCTTCGAGCTTTCACCACCGGATGATCTGTAGTGATATCTCTGTCCGGTGGGTGTGTAGGGGTGCTGCTGCTGTTGGTAGTGCGTTTTGGAGGTACTGAGTACCTTATCAGGCCTATGCCCTTGGCCTCTTTGTCCAGGTCTTTCACCTGTTTGGGGAGGTTATCTCCGCACAGCAGATATGGTGGTTGAGCGTACCTGGTTTGCATAACCCCGCAATTTGGGGTTGAGTTGCTCTTCCTGTAGTTATTATCTCAAACTGAGTTACACAGTAAGGCCAGAGCATCCTGTTTCTGCCGGTAGCTCTATACCCACCGCAGTACTGGCACTGCCGTAATTCCGGCGATCAAAGGCTTCAAGATCCTCTGATTTTGCAATTATCAGGAGCAAGATACTTATCAGCTGTAGCATAGATGGCTTGCTCCTGAAGCTGGTTAGTAGTCATATAATTGAACTAGCTGCCAGCTTAGGGTGGATAGGTAACCTTTTTTAGAAGGAACTGCATGTTACTTACCATATCCAGAACTCTTCACTGCACCCCTGACACTGTTGGTTTGTTCAGCCAACTCCCCCTCTTCAGGGTCAGCCCAGTTCTGACCCCCAATGCTCCCCTGCGAAGAGGGTGAGACATTTAGGCAGTCCATAGTAGGATCCTGCCGTGGGCCTGCGAAGAGGCCCACCGTGACCCTGCCCCTGCAAAAGCAGGTCACGCTGGAGCAATTGCTCCACCATCCGCTTCATGCGGGTAAGACGACCTCCGTCGCTAACAGCGAACGGGGTGTCCTCGGGACTGGACCCAGCTGAGTCGGCAGTCCCGTCCGGCTTCCGGGTGGATTTACCGCCTGTCCGTGGCGAACCAGCGGCCCTTCCGGGCGGAAGTCGGGAGCTGCAGGTGGCTCCTGCAGCTCGGAGAAAACACGGGTGGATTTACCGCCTGTCCGTGGCGAACCAGCGGCCCTCCCGGGCGGAAAACGGGAGCTGCAGGTAGCACCTGCAGGTAGGAGAAAAAGCGGTACGCTGCTGGCTGCTCTCTATAGCAGCAGCTCTTGCCGCTGCTCTCACCGCGCTCACCACTCTGGTGAGTCTTACCGTTCGTAAGTTTAGAACTTACGCTGGAGGAGCCCCGCTCCTCCCGACTATCGCTTCCGCATGCGAACGACGATATGTCGCGCATGCGTGCTGGCGGGGTCTTCACGTAGTCACTCACGTGACTCCGAAGTAAAATAGCCTCAGAATTAAAGGATGTTCTTTTAAGAAGGAGATGAGGAGGACTTTCTTTAGTCAGAGGGTGGTGAATCTGTGGAATTCTTTGCCATAGAAGGCAATGGTGGCAAAGTCAGTGAATATATTTAAGGCAGAGGTAGATAGATTCTTGATTAGTACAGGTGTCAGGGGTTATGGGGAGAAGGCAGGAGAATGGGGTTAGGAGGGAGAGATAGATCAGCCATGATTGAATGGCAGAGTAGACTTGGAGGGCAGAATGGCCTAGTTCAACTATCACATGATCTTATAATTTCTGCTAAACAACCATTTGACAACTGAGATCCAAGAAAGGCGCTGGCAATCTGCTGGTGAATCACAGTGGCCAATCCAAGTGAATAATATTTTGTACTTATTTAATACTTTTGTTTTTTAGTTTAGGGATACAATGTGGAAGCAGGCCCTTCGGCCCACCGAGTCCCTACCGACCAGTGATCCCTGCACATTAACACTACCCTACACACACTGGGGACAATTTGACATTTATACCAAGCCAATTGACCTACAAAACCGTATGTCTTTGGAGCACTTGCTTAACCTCTCTCCAGGAGGGACTACCAGTTAATAATCAGGACCAGGACCTCTGAGAATTCTTCCTCAGCCAAGAATGTTAAATTGAATTGTTATATCTATGGCCCGGCCAAAATCAGCTGTCTGATGACAGGTCAGATTTCATATTTCCTCTGACACCCTCTGACTAAAGAAGGCAGGTACGGGATACTGAGTTGGATGATCAGCCATGATCATATTGAATGGTGGTGCACGCTCGAAGGGCCGAATGGCCTACTCCAGCACCTAATTTCTATGTTTCTATGTTTCTATATTTCAGATATCGCACGTTTGTCTCCCTCAATAAAATATGGTTCATTCACCAAAAGTCATACAAGTTCCCATTCACTTTGTACATCATAACATACAATTCTTTATTTGCCCAAGAACCCACCTCAGTGTATCTTGTTATGCATTAAACATTCATCAGAAACTAGAGAATGAACAGTAAAATACATGGAAATTCCAAATGTTTTTACAGGAATCTCATGAAGTTATGGCAAAATAAAGTGTTAAGGCCTTGTCCCACTGTACGAGGTAATTCAAGAGCTCTCCCGAGTTTAAAAAAATCACACTAGAGCACGTAGAATATATACGTAGCGGCAATGTCGGAGCTCGTGGATGTCTCGTAACTGCTCGTAACGCTAACGGCAGGTACTCGGGAAACGCGTAACTCATGAAGTCTTTTCAGCACTGTGAAAAATGTCCACGAGAGCCCCGAGTACCTACGAACAGCTATTACAGTCATTCTCCGAGTTCAAATCAGGGGAAACTCGGGAGAACTCATAAATTACCTCATACAGTGGAACAAGCCCTTTACAGTGTTTTATCAGTACTGATAATCTTTTTCTTTTGTGTAGCATGAATAGAGAAAGCTTAAACTCTTTATATGATTTTTATAACAGTGTCACAATTAAGTGATTCAGCCTGTAATCGAGTGTGGAAGAGCTCAATCTCGTTTTACCGCCTCTTTTCAAAATAGATCAGAGGCAATTAATTCACCTTTTCAGATAATTGGACAACTCTGTCACAAATTAAAATGCTGGCTGCATGCCCCTATGTATGGTCTGTGTGGTCCAGAAGAGGTTCTGACCCTTTCTATTACTGGGAGTCGGTTCCCAGCACCTTAGTGTGGCACAGTTGGCTCAACAAAGACTGTTGCACCCACAGAATAGGTCATAAGGTCATAAGTCACAAGTGATAAGAGCAGAATCAGGCCATTCGGTCCATCAAGTCTACTTCGCCATTCAAACATGGCTGATCTATCTCTCCCTCCTGACCTCATTCTCCTGCCTTCTCCCCATAACCCCTGACCCATACAAATCAAGAATCTATCTATCTCTGCCTTAAAAATATCCATTGACATCCACAACCTCCTGTGGCAAAGAATTCCACAGATTCACCACCCTCTGACTAAAGAAATTCCTCCTCTTCTCCTTCCTGAAGGAACGTCCTTTAATTCTGAGGCTATGACCTCTGGTCCTAGACTCTCCCACTAGTGGGAGCATCATCTCAGCCTTTCAGCCTGCCAACAGCTTTGGCAGCCAGTGGTGCCCTTCACCACACTCACACCTCTCATAGCCAATATTATTAGCGGGGTGCATTGAAAGCCTGTTCAAATTCCTGACATGCATAAATGCACAGCCACAGGTGGAAAAGGTTTATCTTATCTAAGACACCAGAAAATACATGCATTACGAGTCCATTTAAAATATCAAAATTCACTTAACTAAATTAAGAAGAGAAATATCTTTCTTCCAAGTCACTGATTGAATGGGGACAACTGAGCTTACACCAGGTTTAACCCTGTGAGCAAGGAAACATGCAGAGAACACTGGTTTAAACCATTGGGAAAACTAGATACTTGATTTCCCAGGAAATATCAAGTACGTCCAGATATAACTATTCGCATCAAAGCAAATGATCTCCCCAAATTGTGCAGTGCACAGCTTGGTGCAAAAAGTTAAGCAGAAAAGGTGCCATGCACACATCACTCTTACATGTGAAGTGATATTGGTATTGAGTAGTTGGGCAACGTGTTATAGGAAATATGTTGTCAAGCTGGAATGGGTACCAAGAAGATTTACAAGGACGGTGCCAGGACTCAAGGGCCTGAGCTATAGGGAGAGGTTGAGTAGGCTGGGTCTCTATTCCTTGGAGCGCAGAAGGATGAGGGGTGGTCTTATAGAGGTGTATAAAATCTGGGGAGGAATAGATAGGGTAGATGCCAGAGTCTCTTGCCGAGAGTAGGTAAATCGAGGACCAGAGGGCATAGGTTTAAGATGAAGGGGAAAAGATTTAGTAGGAATCTAAGGGGTACCTTTTTCATACAAAGGGTGGTGGATGTATGGAACAAGCTGCCAGAGGAGGTAGTTGATGCAGGGACTATCCCAACGTTGGACAGGTACATGGATTGGACAGGTTTAGAGGGATATGCAGGCAGTGTAGCTGGGATATGTTGGTCATAGTGGACAAGTTGGGCTGAAGGGCCTGTGACCACACTGTAGCCCTCTATGACTGATTAAGTGGAAGAGCAAGTTTTAGTACATACATATCGACATTCAGTTGCAAGGGAATGCAAACCATATGACACAACCCCATAATGCACCTGGATTACTACAATCGTACGACAACTTGGTTAAAGCACCGTTGCTTCTCATAATAGATCAGCAAGGAAAATTGAATGTTTAGTTCAGCTATAATATGATGTGATTGGTGAATTATTGAAGATTGTCCTTTATCTCCAAGCATCAGATGTTCTGCTGCACAATGCACTGCCGTTTACCTTTAGTAAGCGGTGATAAATCTTACGGTTTTACAAGAATAACTTACTTGAGGATCAGTGCCATGGTTTCCTTTCTGTCCTTGCCTTGGAAAGGCAATGACCCCGTCAACATTTCAAACTAGGCAATAAAAATAAAATAAATATGTTAACGACATCACTCAAGCTCATATAACTCTGCCTGCATGATCACCATATTTTACTTAGTCATTCAAAAAAGTGACCCAGTCATTGACAATGTGAAGACCTTTACCGAAAAACATATCCTGTTTGATTGTCATAAATATTCAGTCTAGTTTGTACTTTTAAATGTGTGTATCTCTGTCTGTCTTCCTCCCTCTTTGCCTCCTAATGCATTAACAATTGGATGTAAAAAATGACAAAGTGCTGAAGTAACTCTGTGGGTCAAACATCCAACAGAAACATGCTCTGTTCTGTTTTGATGTTTTGCACAATCCCGCAGGCATTGCCACTTTCGCATCACTGTACATCATGTATGCGACAAATAAAGTTGACTTGACTTGACTTGACTTATCCATGTTCTCCAAAGATGCTGCCTGACCTGCTGAGTTACTCCAGCATGGGTGGTACAATGGTGCAGTTACTGCCTTACAGCGCCAGAGACTCAGGTCCAATCCTGACTATGGGTGCTGTCTGCACAGAGTTTGTACGTTCTCCCCGTGACCGCGTGGGTTTTTTCCGGATGCTTCGGTTTCCTTCCACATTCCAAAGACGTGCATGTTTGTAGGTTAATAGGCTTCTGCAAATTGTCCCCAGTGTGTAGGATAGAACTAGTGTATGGGTGATCATTGGTCAATGTGGATACAGTTTGCCGAAGGGTCTTTTTCCATGTTGTATCTCTAAACTAAACATAACTGAACTAAACAATTTGTGTCCATATTTTTTTGTAAACCAGCATCTGCAGTTCCTTGTTTCAACAATTGGGTAAAGTTATGAATAATACTAACAAGTAATTATCCTTTCAATCAAACTGTATGAAAATCATGAAAAAATATTGGCGTTCAGGTCTTAAATTACCGATGGTTTGACTTTGCGGCCACCAATCTAGGTGTGGACCAGTGTCCTTTAGTTCGAAGACAGACACGAAATGCTGGAGTAACTAACTCAGCGTTACGGCCTTAGAGCGTTTGCAGCGCCGGAGACCCGGGTTCGTTCCCAACTATGGATATTGTCTGCACAGAGTTTGTACGTTCTCCCTGTGACCATGTGGGTTTTCTCCGAATGCTTCGGTTTCCTCCCACACTCCAAAGACGTACAGATTTGTAGGTTAATTGGCTTGGTACAAGATTATACCTAGTGTGTGTGTAGGATAGTGTTAATGTGCCGGGATCGCTGGTCGGTGCGGACTCGGTGGGCCGAAGGGCCTGTTTCTATCTTGTATCTTTCAACTAAACTAAATCATGTTGTTACAATTTGATTATTCCTGTATCATTTTAGAGTAACTGTAGGGTTATTTTTCCAAGTTATTTAATAGGACTGGATGTAATGGCAAAGCCATTATAATGCAATATGAATTGCTTGATCGTGGTGCCTTCCTTAAATTATTTTCTGTTTGTGGTGACTGCATGCTGATCAAATGTGACAATGTCAAACATAAAAGGTGAACGGACCCTATAATTACTTTAGTCAACATGTTTAATGGATATGGTGTTGACAGACTGCACTCCCCTGCACTGGTTCTTTAGTAATTTGTGCTGACAACCAGAAGCCATTCATAACTGAAGTATATAGAACAAGATATCAACTAGTTGCATGAATTAAGACCATGTCCTTTCATTAATCACAGCTCATTACACCTCTTAAGAGTTGGTCAGCTATCCTCAGAGAGATATAGGTCGCCACGGTGGAGGAGAAATTTCATGCATGGTCCTCTTTGGAGTCAGTGATCAAATGGGCTTGTGGTACCTACAGTCCCAATTTGCATTTCAGAATGAGGCCCGATGCAACTTGGAGGAACAGTACCTCATATTTTGCTTGGGCAGCTGGTATGAATATGGACTTCTCTAACTTCAAGTAACCCTTGCTTTCCCACTCTCTCCACTCCTCCCCCACCATAGTTCTCTGACTGTATGCCTCATTGTCACCTTCCCTTCAGTCAACAATGAACCATTCTACATTTGCGTGATCATCATCTGCTTTGATCTGTCGTTTTTCATACGTTACCCTTCCACATATCTCTGGTCACCCTCTCTCCTGACTCTCAGTCTCACCCGAAACATCGGCCATTCCTTCTATCCAAAGATACTGCCTGTCCTGCTGAGTTACTCTGGCATTTTGTGTCTGTCTTCGGTATAAACCAGTTCCTTCCTATACATTTCATTTCTGCAGCCCAGCTTAAAGTTATTGTCTGCTGTTTCCTCTGCCTGCCTCATGTAAACTTCAATGGGAATGAAAAGCTGCTTCCCTATTCCGTATTCTTTCTCTATTCAATCAATTTTGTTTGGGTAACATGCACAAGTTAATCAACATGTTTTAAAAGGCAGAAGCTGGACTTCTGAAACAAAAACATAAAATGCTGGAAATACTCAGAAAATCAGGCAGCATCTGAGTAAATGATGAGTCTGAAGAAGGGTCTCGACCCGAAACATCACCCGTTCCTTCTATCCAGAGATCCTGCCTGTCCCGCTGTGTTACTCCAGCATTTTGTGTCTATCAAATGAGGAAAGTTAGTTACGTTAGTTACAAAACAAAGTTATTAACGATTCAAAATAATGTGGCATTGAGGATGATGCCGGATTCAATAGTGACCGCACTGACACTCGCAGTAGGGTGAACTCACATGATATGTATTGTTTACAGTGACAAGAAAGGCATGGGGGCGCTGTCCCTTGTCATCAGGAGTTGTCCCGGCAACTCAGTCATAGTCTCCAAGTGGGGGGGGGGGGGGGGGGGGGGAGCATGGCGATTACAAGCTTTTCCCAGCCGTTTACCATGGCCTTGGGAGGAGGTACTGGCGGTCTCAGGCTGATCCTGGCAGTTCGGCTTTGGGCTTGAAGAAAGTTTAAGGCAAGCTGCCAGAGGTGAGCACTAAAGGCGAGTACTATAACAACCTTTAAAAAGCACTTAGACAGGTACATGGATGGGAAAGGTTTAGAGGGATATGGAGAAATGTAGGTAGGTGTGATTAGCATGGACGGGTATCTCAGTCGGTTTAGGCAAACTGGGCCAAAGGGCCTGTTTCCATAACGCTATGGCTCTATGACTCGGAGGCAATGAGACCCATGGAATATTAAAACTGATGGTGTGCATGGGCCACCTGGCAGGTAATTTTACTTTTTCATCAAGGAAGACAGAAATGCAGCTTTAAACAAAATCAACTCTGGAAAAGATCACCAATTTGTTGAGCTGGGTTTATACCTTGCTGGAGGGCACTGTAAGAAACTCAGACACAAAATGCGGGACAGGCCGCATCTCTGGAGAGAAGGAATGGGTGACGTTTCGGGTCGAGACCGTTCTTCAGACTGAGTCTGTCAATCTTCCTCAGTCTGAAACGTCACCCATTCCTTCTCTCCGGAGATGCTGCCTGTCCCACTGAGTTACGCTAGCATTTTGTGCCTAGCTTCAGTGTAAACCAGCATCTGCAACTCCTTCCTACACTGTTAGATACATGTCATTCCTGCTCAATGACATTCTATGGAGTGCAAAATGGTCCAAACTGGCAGCTCCTCAACGTGATGGCTACAGCAATTACAGATCGTTCCCAGGGTACTCCAGATATAAGGAACTACTTCTTCTTCTTGCGTATGACGTGCACAGCCTAAATTTGTAGATTAAGGGTAGACATCCAGGCCAGGACAGCATCAGTTACTGGGTGGGTGGCTTTGATGCCCCCAGGGAAAAGCTTCAGTGAGCAGTCATTCATGATGTAAGGATGGTCTGGTTTGATGTCCACAGTTGCAAATAGGGGCTGTCTGCCATCCCCCACATGTAGGTGATGGGCTGTTCTTGCATGGAGGGTGCGGATTCTGTTCAGGGTTAGCCATTGCTTGCGATGGAGATCAAAATCCGGTGGTTTCACTGTGGGGTCTGTGACGACCTCTCCGTTGTTGATGATGGCATCTATCCATGCTCTGCGCCACTCAGTCTTGGAGTCAAAGTCTTCCATGGATTTAACGGAAGGCCAGAAGGGTTTGCGGGACTTCAGGCGCATGTTGGGCAGATTGTTCAAGTCAGCATGGATAGGAAGGTTAGGGTTAGCCTCGATGGTGCACCAATCAGCAACTACTGATGCTGGTTTACAAACAATAGTCACAAAGTGCTGTAGTAAGAGTGGGTCAGGCGGCATCTCTGGAGGACATAAACAGGTGATGGGGGAAGAAAGTAGAGAGGGAGGAGTTTGTGGGTGCCTAAAATTGGGAGATTCAATCTTCATACCGTTGGGTTGTAAGCTACCCAAGCAGAATGTGTGTTCCTCCAGTTTGCATGTGGCCTCACTCGGGCAATGGAGGAGGCCCAGGACAGAAAAAATCAGTGTGGGAATGGGATCAGCAGTTCAAATGGTAAGCAAATGATCTGCTAAAGGCTACTGGCTCTAACCTATGGCAGATCGAACACGGTGACATGGTCGTCGAGCCTATGCATGGTCTCGCTGAAGTACAGGTGCTCACATTGGGAACACCAGAAGCAGCAGATGAGGCTAGAGGAAGTGCATGTGAATCTCTGTCTCACCTGGTAGGACTGCTGGCATCCCTGGATGGAGGTGAGGGAGGAGGTATAGGGATAGGTGTTACATCTCTTGCAGTTGCAAGGGAGAGTTCCTGAGGGGGGAATGATTTGGGAGGGGAGGGATGAGTGAACCAAGGAGTTGTGTTCACCTATTTCTCCCCTCTCCCTTGCTGCCCACCAACATTACTTCCTCTAGAGGGGTGGGAGATTGCAACCTTCACGTGGTCCACCCTGTTTCGACTAATGCAATCAACCCGATGTGCACAAACAACTAGATCAAATGGAACAAGTTGATCTACAACTTTAGGCTGTGCACACCACAAGCAAAAAGAAGACTTCCTCCAGATTCAAAATTCGCAACTCTTCAATCATTTAGACTCGCACCTTCTGTCTTTTCATCTCGGGCCTTTTCACCATCTGAAACCCCCCTCCCCCTCCCCTTCACCTGTATCAACCTATTACCTGTGTTGGAAGGAACTGCAGATGCTGGTTTAAACTGAAGATAGGCACAAAAAGCTGGAGTAACTCAACAGGACAGGCAGCATCTCTGGAGAAAAGGAATAGCTGGCGTTTTGGTCGAGACCCTTCCTCAGACTGGAGAGGGGAAAGGGAAATGAGAGATATAGATGGTGATGTAGAGAAATATAGAGCAAATGAATGAAAGATATGCAAAAAAGTAACAATGATAAAGGAAATGGGACATTGTTAGCTGTGTGTTAGGTGACAATGAGTTACAGACAATGTCATTCAACAAGACAACTTGGAAGCTGGTGGGTGGGGGAGGAAACTTTGAAGTTGTGGAAGGGATGGAGGGAAAGGTAATGCAGAGGTTACTTGAAGTTGGAGACATCAATACACATACCACTGGGTTGAAAGTTGCCCAAGCGAAATATCTATTACCTGCCAGGGTTTGCCCTATCCCTCCCCCCTCCCAGTTTTCTTTCCCCCCTTACAATCAGTCTGAAGAAGGGTCCTGACCTGAAACGTCACCTATGACGTCACCTCATGATCTATCTACCTCATGATTTTATAACCTCTCCTTAACCTCCTGTGCTCCAATGAATAAAGTCCTAGCCTGCTCAACCTCACGGTGATGTTTCACGGTGAGATGCTGCCTTCCCTGCTGAGTAACTCCAACTTCTACAGATGCACTATGGAAAGCATTTTATCAGGATGTATCACAGCTTGGTTTGGGAACAGCTCCATCCAAGACCACAAGAAATTGCAGCAAATTGTGGACACAGCCCAGACCATCACACAATCCAACCTCCCTTCCATTGACTCAATTTATACCTCACGCTGCCTCGGCAAGGCCAGCAGCATAATTAAGGACCAGTCACAACCGGGCCACTCCCACTTCTGGCAAAATGTATAGAAGTGTGAAAACGTACACCTCCAGATTGAGGGACAGTTACTTCCCAGCTGTTATCAGGCAACTGAATCATCCAACAACAACTAAAGAGCAGTGCTGAACTACTATCTACCTCTTTGGTGACCCTCAGATTACCTTGCACTAAACATTATTCCCTTATCATGTATCTACACACTGCAAATACAGTAGATCGATTGTAATCATGTATTGTCTTTCTGCTGACTGGATAGCACGCACCAAAAGCTTTTCACTGTACCTCAGTGCACGGGACAATGAAGTAAACTAAACTAAACTGTGTGTCTTATTTGCCTATGAACTATTCGTAACCTAAACAGCTCATGTCGGAAATGTGGCTGGGAGCCAAGTTTCCACACGGCAGCAGATGCCTACAGCTCCATAGCAACTGGAAAATCCACACACCGCTCCCCGAGATGCTTGTTCATGTGCATGACCTTACATGATTCAAGCAATCGTAAGCTGGCAGGACCAGTACTGCAAGTATTGTAAGTGTGCACCGTATCTCTTGGGCAAAGAGGTGCAAAGTGGCAAATCGAAAACAACTATACAGGAAATGAAAAGGAATGTTTTTACTAATGTAAAATGATCACACGTGACCATCCATCTGAAAAGAACATATTTTCTGCATTCAAACTGAGATTGGATTTATTAGAGTCATAGAGTTGTAGAATGTGGAAACAGGCCCTTCGGCCGAACTTACCCACACTGGTCAACATGTCCCAGTCCCACCTGCCCGCATTTGGTCCATTTCCCTCCTGTCCTCTCAATGTACCCGTCTAACTGCTTTTTAAACGTTGGGATAGTCCCTGCCTCAACTACCTCCTCTGGCAGCTTGTTCCATACACCCACCACCCTTTGTGTGAAAATGTTACCTCTCAAAGATTCCTATTAAATCTTTTTCCCTTCACCTTGAACCTATGTCCTCTGGTCCTCGATTCCCCTACTCTGGGCAAGAGACTGTGCATCTACCTGATCTATTCCTCTCATGATTTTATCCACCTCTATGAGATCACCACTCATCCTCATGTGCTCCAAGGAATAGAGTCCCAGCTTTCGCAACCTCTCCCTGTAGCTCAGACCCTCAAGTCCTGGCAACATCCTCGTACCCTTTCTGGCTTGACAACATATTTCAGAACTGAACACATTCTTTAAGGACACAAAAATAAACCATGTGCATCCAAAACATCCTCCACTCTCCATATTTCTGCAACTATAACAAAGTTTTGCACTTTCTCTTCTTTTATGTTCAACAGTTTCTCTTGTAGGACTGGGTGGCTGGTAATTTGAAGCCCCAGTCAAAAGTTCTCTATCTCCAAAATGAGCTTTGTAGCGCTATATAATTAGCTATTGGTCAGGTTTCAAAGTTTACATTTCAAAATCATAACATAAGGTGGCATGGTGGCGCAGCGGTTGAGTTGCTACCTTACAGCACTTGCAACATCAGAGACCCGGGTTCGATCCTGCCTATGGGTGCTGTCTGTACGGAGTTTGTACGTTCTCCCCGTGACCTGCGTCGGTTTTCTCCGAGATCTCAAGTTTCTTCCCACATTCCAAAAACGTACAGGTTTGTAGGTTAATTGATTTGGTATAATTGCAAATTGTCGTCTGCGTAGGATAGTGTTAATATGCCGTGATCGCTGGTCGGTGCAGACTCAGTGGAGCAAAGGGCCTGGTTCTGCACTGTATCTCTAAGATAAGGTAAGAAAAAAATACACTTTGGTTTTCCCTGTGTATCATTTGGGAACAGATTAAATCAGCTGAGTGGGAAAATAACACTGA
Organism: Raja brachyura; assembly: GCA_963514005.1. Next base: position 23,226,255 of record OY740788.1, read on the forward strand.
AATAATTTGCAAAATTAACAACGAAAATATACCCACTCCACTCCACTCTACTCTTCACCTTCGCTTGCCAAGAACATTTTATTCTTGGATCAAGGTCTGTTGGCTTGAAAGAAGAAAATTAATCAGCATGAAAGTGATTATATCTTGCCCACTTATTCATTCATAGTTAAGTGGAATCAAAAATAATTTGTTTACCAATTATGAATAATCCTTCATTTAAACCCTCTATATTAGATAAGGGGTTTAGACAATGGAAAAATTTAGGAATTATAAGGATAGAACACCTTTACAGGAAAGGAAAATTTCTCTCATTTCAAGAGTTAAAAGATATCTACGGATTGCATCCAAATAACTTGTTTAGGTATTTACAAATTAGAGACTATATCAAGTCAAACATGCAAGACTATAAAAATAGAGAACCAGGATTACTGGATGAATTGCTCAACAAGTACCCAAATACAGAAAAACTAATAGCGTATATATATATAATACTCTTTTGGATAGGGAAATCCCAACAACAGAATCATACCGACAAATATGGAAAATGAAATAGGCTTATCTATAATGAAAGATACTTGGGAAGTAAGTCTACAACGTATACACCGTTGTTCGTTAAATTCCAGACATACCTTGATACAATTCAAAGTATTACATAGATTACATTATTCAAAAACGAAATTAAATAGAATTTTTCCTAACATCTCCTCTATTTGCGATAAATGCCAGAATTCTGAAGCTAATTTAACGCATAGTTTTGTAACATGTATAAAACTTAATAGTTACTGGACTGATATTTTTTAAATCATTTCTGTAGTTCTTAAAATTAAATTGGATCCCGACCCAAAGCTAATAATATTAGGAGTTTCTGATTCAAACCTAATATTAACAGTAAATCAAAGACATTTTCTTGATTACTGTTTGATAATTGGAAAAAAATTAATATTAAAATTCTGGAAGGGAACATTATCCCCCACAATTAAAATGTGGACAGTGGAAATGTCGGAGACGTTGCATTTGGAGAGAATTGGGTTTGTCCTAATGGACAAATATGAACTTTTTGAACAAATATGGTCTCCATTCACTGACTATTTGAAGGGGTAGCTGAGCTCAGCATTGTAACTCAATAAATACCCAGTTGTAGGATTAGATGAAAAGATCTATTCTGGGATTTGTATACACGTCTCTATAGATATTGTTATGTGAAATTGTTCCATTCATTGCTAAGATGTATACTTCATTTTTTTTATTATATAATAATTGTTTCTTGGATTATTCTTTATTTTTATTTTTATTTATTTATTTATTTTTTAAATTATTTTTCTTATATAATCATAATCAATATTATTTAATCACCATCTCCATTGATTATAGACCTATTCTTTCATTTCTTTGCTTTCTAAAAAAAAATGGAAGCTTATATAAATCATTTCGTAATATTTGTATAATTTATGAAACAAGTTAAATGTGTATTTGAAAAACTGTTATATTGTTGGCAATGTGCATTGCTTCTAATAAAAATATTTTAAAAAATAATAATAATTTGGCAATATGGAACAGATGACCTTTGACACTTTTTGAATGATAATAGATATATCCTGGAAATGACAAATAATATGCCACTCACTACACGTGGTCACCTCGTGGCATCTGCTAACTTTAGTTTAGTTTAGATATACAGCACTGAAACATGCCCTTCGGCCCACTCAGTCTGCACCCACCAGCGATCCCTGCACATTAACACTATCCTACACACACTAGAGACAATTTACATTCATACCAAGCCAATTAACCTACAAACCTGTACGTCTTTGGAGCGTGGAAGGAAACCAAAGATCTCGGACAAAACCCACGCGATCACAGGGAGAAATTGCAAACTCAGTACAGACAGTACCCGTAGACAGGATCAAACCCAGGGCTCTAGTGCTGTATGGCAGCAACTCTACCACTGCACCACTGTGCTGCCCATAAAATCTTGTTCAAAAGGAATATTTTCTCTTCACTTCTATATTAATTTATTCTACGCTGTCCAAGGTTAGGTTTTTTTGTTCTCTTTCTCAAAAATCCCTTTACACTCATTACATTTCAATCTACTAAATCTGCCAAATCTAACAACACTGAGTAAGGTAACATAACTGGGTAGTTACAAACAATAATGACAAAGATACATTCCTGCCCACATTTTGCCATTCATTAAATGCCAGCCTTTCATGTTGCCCTTTCTATATATAGCTATGAGCAATGAACCATGAAAATGAGTTTGCAGGTGCTGTCAATTGACCTCATGCCCTGTAATATCTCTACTGCCAAGTGCATGTCAGATTAAATTGAGTGGTGCTGATTCCTGAATCTGTTCAGGACTCCATTAGATATCCATCGAGGCACAAGCTTGGTGAATAGGCAGTAAATAGCATGTCTCCCAATGCACAAGCTTTGAAGCAGAAACATTGGAATGCAGACTCCCACCCTATGAGTATATCACACGTATTTTAAAAGAAATGAAAGTTCACGTTCTAAATATATACTATTTAATATAATACAAATTAAATAACATTACACGCGAACCGCCAGAAAACATGCATTTCTGTAGAGATTTTAATGAGAATTTAAAGACATGTGGAGCCAAGTTATAAAGAGTATATTTAAAGAATGGTGGATATTCACACTGGTTTTTGACAGTGATGACTTGCAGACATTTCGTGATATGTCAAACAGGTGCATCAGCCTCTGACTTAAGGTGGCGTTCTAAGTTAAGCCCTGGCTTGCTAGATTTCATTTCAGGAATGTTTCTGTTGTTTCAAATAACGCGAGTACTCTCGACTGCACTGCAATTAAGGCATCACAGCTGATTCCTGTGACGCATGATACATTTGGTATTTTATACTAATTGAAAAGATATTGAAAGCAGGCCTTTCCGTTCATATAAGGAACAGAGCTAAAATGAAGAGCTTTGAGTTTCACCTGTGACATTTCTGTGAAATGATGCTGTGAAAACTGCCGGTCCTTGATGGTCAAATAATACATGCCCACTAGTAGTAAGACTGAGAAGTGACAAGTTATACACTAAAAAGTCAGTAGGGACATTATCACAAGTAGACAAAAATGCTGGAGAACCTCAGCAGGTGAGGTAGCATCTATGGAGCGAAGGAAATAGGCAATTTCAGGCCGCAACCTTTCTTCAGACTGATTCGAGGGTGTGTGTGTGGGGGGGGGGGGGGGGGGGCTGGTGGGCTGAGGGAGAGCTGAGAAGGGGAGGAGAAAGTAAGGACTATCTGAAATTAGGGATGTCAGTGTTCATACCTCTGGGGTGCAAACTGCCCAAGCGAAATATGAGGTGCTGCTCCTCCAATTTACGGTGGTCCCCATTCTGGCCATGGAGGAGGCTGTGGGACAGAAAGGTCGGATTCGGAATGGAAGGGGTAGTTGAAGTGCTGAGCCACCAGGAGATCAGGTTTGGTTATTGCGAACTGAGCGGAAGTGTTCGGCGAAGCGATCGCCAAGCCTATGCTTGGTCTCACCGATGTAGTGCAACTGACATCTAGAGCAGCGGATGCAATAGATGAGGTTGCAGCGGGGGCAGGGGAACCTCTGGAAAGACTGCTTGGGTCCTTGAATGGAGTCGAGGGGGGAAGTAAAGAGACAAGTGTCAAGGGGGGAGGCAAAGTGACCACATTGCCAGCCATTCTCCGTGGATTGTCACCTTGTCATGGTGGAGAAGCTTGTGTGGGCCTGAGATCCTGAGAGCGATGCCGTCTGGAGCTATGCTCCTGGTAGGGCCACTCGTGGCGGTAAGGTCGAGGGAGAGGTCTCTGACACAGACCAACCCAACCAAGACCTCAACGGTGGAACAGGCGGAGCACGATGGCTGGCTTTAGTGGGGCGTCACAACGGCTGGGAAGGCTGATGAAGGCTGCAGCAAAAATGGGTCCCCGATCGTCTTGGACTCCATGCCACTGGATCCTGTCCCAGGTCAGTCAACACGGTGGGGTAGCTGTCCGTGCACCAGTCTCCCGACGTTAAACAAAGTCACGCACAGGCGTCCTCCATATAGGGAATAGCACCCTAAGACACCCATGGACAGCCATGGCCAAAGGGGGCCAAAGATTGTCAGCCAATGGCAACTCCCAATAAGAGAGCACCTAGTTAGCCTTTTAAAAGAAGATAGACACAAAATGGTGGAGTAACTCAGCGGGCCAGGCAACTTCTCTGGAGAGAAGGAATGGGTGATGTTTTGGGTCGAGACCCTTCTTCACTCTTTTAAGAGACTACCTTTCCAAATTTTCATGCACATATCATGCGTGGTCCCAAAAACCAGCAATTCCAGCAATAAATTTTCACTCTTTAACAACAACCCCCATGTAAACAAAGACTAACATAGCATGTGGCTTCCCAATTGCTTGGAATTGCGTAAGTCATGGTGCAATTTGCAGTCAGTATCATGGGTCACTAGTTCAACTTTAGCCCCAAATATCTCACAAAAGCGGAGTGATTATGTCTGGAACAGGTGAAGTGGATGTCAGTGGAAGGGAAGCTATTGGAAAGGATTCTTCAGGATTGGATTAACTCCCATTTGGAAGAGAATGGGTTAATGCAGGTGGAGAATGCAGATAAAGAGTGCCTCCACTCTGTTCCTCAAACATGAGACTGGATGGAGCACTGGTGGCAAGGAGCATCCTCTGCTCTTCAACATTAGTGCATAGAGTTCATGGATGTCACTCTATAGATATCAAGAGATAAGGATATTGGATGGTTTTTATCCTATAACCTCATGCAAAATTGATGACTGCTGTTCCTTAGTCTCCTTCAAATCGGCCTTCAAGAGGGGGGAAATGGGTAAAACACAAACAATGGAGCAAAAACAATTAGCCCAGAGCACAGATTAGACTTAAATAATCAGAAACGACAACTATAAAAGTCAATTGCAGTACAGGTACCAGCAGATTAGGCTAGTCTTTGAGAGGTGAGCTACACTTCTGTCACTTTCTGTGGTTGGGTTTTCATAAGTTCAAAAGTGATAGGAGCAGAATTAGGCCATTCGCCCCATCAAGTCTACTCCACCATTCAATCATGGCTGATCAATTTCTTCCTCCTAACCCCATTCCCCTGCCTTCTCCCCATAACCTCTGACACCCACATTAATCAAGAATCTATCTATCTCTGCCTTAAAAATATACATTGAATTGGCCTCCACAGTCTTGTGTGGCAAAGAATTCCACAGATTCACCACCCTCTGACTAAAGAAATTCCCCTTCATCTCCTTCCAAACAGAACGTCCTTTATTCTGAGGCTGGCCTCTCGTCCTGGACTCTCCCACTAGTGAAAACATCCTTCCCACATCCACTCTATCCAGGCCTTTCACATTTTCAATGAGGTCCCCCTCATCCTTCTAAACTCCGGCGAGTACAGGCCCAGTGCCAACAAACGCTCATCATATGTTAACCCACTCATTCCTGACCAGTGCCTTATGAAGCCTTAGCATTGCATCCCTATTGTTGTATCCTGGCCCTCTTGAGTCAATGTGTTTGACTAGACAATAGACACTAAGAGATAAGAATGTTGGTTGTTTTTTATCCGATAACTTAATGCAAATATGATGACTGCTATTGCTGAGTCTCAAAACTCAAGAGAGTCAAGAGTGTTTTATTATCATATGTCCCAGATAGAACAATGAAATTCTTACTTGCAGCAGCACAACAGAAAATGTAAACATAGGACACTGTAAACAATATAATAAATGAGCAAAAAAAAATTCATTGCCTTCCCAACAGGGGGGGAGATGAGTAAAATACAAATAATTGAACAGAAAAAGATAACCCAAAGCACAGATTAAATTTAAATAATTATATACTAAAAGTATAATTATTTGACCTGATCGCCTCGATGCGGATGGCCCAAGCGCTGCCGGCTACAGGAGTCAAGATTATCCCGTCAACAGAGGGCTCGAGGCTCAACACAGAGCATAGAAGGGAAATATATTTGAACTTTTTTTCAACTTCCATCACAGTGATGAATGTGGATGAGTCACTGTGGTGGATGTTTATGTCAAAATGTATTTTGTGTGTTCCGTTGCTTTTTATTTGTATGACTGACTTGGCAAATGAAATTCCTCATATGTTGCAAAACATACTTGGCTAATAAAGTATTATTGCGATTGATTGTGATTGTGAAACTAAAAGTATAAAAATCAATCACAGGACAGATACCAGCAGATCAGGCTGGTCTTTGAGAGATGGCCTAGACTTCTGCCACTTTCTGTGGTTGGGTTTTTAATGTCAGATATGAGGCCCTGTTTTTGTGTTTGGTTTCTATGCTTCTACAGGACTCCCCAAATGGCTCCAGGCTGTTTTGGGCCAAACTGTTAGGCCGTTCAGTTCAAGATTATTCTTTGCAATTGATTTTTAGACTTTGTTTCCTTGACCATGCATGATTCCGTGTGTTTATGTGACCATTCCCCAACGACGACAACAAAATACTTTGGCCAGAAATCTTTAAGTTCCACCAATCTGCGGCCTTAATGCCTGAAACATGGGAGTCGCTTAAATGTTCATGTCACTAGCCCAGAGAGGCAACAACTAAGAATTGTGTAGTAAGGAATTGCAGATGCTGGTTCACACTGAAGACAGACACAAAATGCTGGAGTAACTCAGCGGGGCAGACAGCATAAGGTCATGAGATCATAAGGAACAGGAGTAGAATTAGGCCATTTGGCCCATCAAGTCTACTTCGCCATTCAATCATGGCTGATCTATCTCTCCCCTCCTGACCCCATAACCCCCCATGCCTTCTCCCCATAACCTCTGACACTAATCAAGAATCTATCTGTCTCTGCTTTAAAAATATCCACTGGCGGCCTCCACAGCCTTCTGTGGCAAATAATTCCACGGATTCACCACCCTCTGATTAAATACATTTCTCCTCCCTGGAGAGAAGGAATGGCCAGAATTCATGGCCATGATATGATATAATTTTGATAACTTACAACTTCTATAACTACCATTAAAAGGCTTGTTGCAGTGTTGCACTGACAGCAATTTCCATTTCAATTTACTTAACAAATCAGCAGATCCTTGTCAAAACACTGAAGTAATTGGCATCATTGTTTCTGCAAAGGTATTCAGAGACCATACTTGATAACAACTAAATATGCCTTTGCAGATGCCACTGCATTTATTCTGCAGAACCATTTTGCTATTCTGTCAGATGATTTGACAGAAAATAGTCAAAACAGATAGGCAGGGATGTGTGTAGGAAGAAACTGCAGATGCTGGTTTAGACCGAAGATAGACACAAAATGCTGGAGTAACTGCTGTAGTACTTTAATTCCCCTTCCCACTCCCACACTAACCTTTCTGTCCTGGGCCTCCTCCATTGTCAGAGTGAGGCTAAACGCAAGTTGGAGGAACAGCATCTCATATTTTGCTTGGGCAGCTAACAGCCCAGTGGCATGAATCTTGATTTATTTAACCTCCAGTAACCCCTGCATTCCCTCTCTCACCATCCCTTCCCCACCCAAGTTGCACCAGCTTCTCGTTCTCACATAGCAAACAGCTACAATGGCCCATTTCCTTTATCATCGTTACTTTTTTGCATATCTTTCATTCATTGTTCTATATCTCTCAACATCACCATCTATATTTCTCATTTCCCTTTCCCTTGAATTTAGTATGAAGAAGGGTCTCAACCAAGGTTCAGGTACAAGCTTCTTCCCCACAGCCATTAGCTTATTCAACACTACAACCTCAAATAAGCTCTGAACTACATAGACTATTATTGTAATTATTGCACTATTGTATTTTATGTGTACATATGTGTGTGTTTTTATCTCGTTTATTATATTGTTTACAGTGTCCTATTTTGTTTACATATTATGTTGTGCTGCTACAAGTAAGAATTTCATTTTTCTAATTGGGACATATGACAATAAAACATTCTTGACTCTTGACTCTCTTGGCCTGACACACCACCCATTCCTTCACTCCAGAGATACTGCCTGACCTGCGGAGTTACCCCAACATTTTGTGTCTATGCGAGGATTTCTTACACTTGTCAAATCAATGGAGAAGATGGAAAAAAAGAAAACCCCAACCGAGAGGAAAAAAATCTTTGATACTGATGTTAAATGTAATCAAATTTCAATTCTCACAAGTAACTAATGTGTGCACAATTTCCTGTAGATTTTATATTTACTTATCCAACTGCCCACAAAAGAAATAAAATTTAACCACCAGCAATAAAAATGAATTGTTCTGAACCATTGGGAATTTAGATGGAAAAACCTCACAAAAGAATTACAATCTGGGCAGCATGGAGGTGCAGTAGAGTTGCTGCCCTACAGCACTTGCAGCGCCGGAGACCCGGGATCGATCTTGACTACGGAGTTTGTACATTTCCCACGTGACCGCGTGGCTTTTCTCCGAGATCTTCGGTTTCCTCCCACCCTCCAAAGACATACAGGTTTGTAGGTAAATTGGCTTGGTGCATATGTAAATTGCCCCATGTACATGTGGAATAATATTCATGCTTGGGAATTGCTGGTCGGTGCAGACTCGGTGGGCCGAAGGGCCTGTTTCCTCGCTGTGTCTCTAAACTAGACTTAACTAAACTAACCACTTTTGTTATCACCCATGGAAGATGGGGTCAAGGAAAGAGTGTTCATGTCGCGGCCCTGTTACCACCAATCTTTCCACCACCACGCACAAGAGGCACAAGAACGGCAAGACAGACACCATAGTATGCAGATGCCGAGAAGTGTGTTCTGCTCTGGTTGAACAACTTCTAATCTTGTGTGTGGACTCGACAAGACCCATGGAAGACGGAACCCTACAAAAGATTTACAATCCTTTGCTATCACTCATGAAAGAAGATTTCACTTACCATTAAAACACCAAAGGACCACCAATCTGCACTTTGCGCATGGCCACGTCGATTGACTACCTCGGGAGCCATGTATTCTATTGTCCCACAGAAGGAATAGGCCCTCTTGTCGTGGTCAACAGCCTCCTTGCTGAGCCCAAAGTCTGAGCAAAAGAATTACTTTTATTACACCTGTATCCTCGTCAGAGTAACAAAACTGAGGCATGCAACTCAAATGATCAACATCAGTGCAGCCCAGTCTGATGTGCCACTTGATTAATCCAATCTGTACCTACCTGTTATTTTAATGTGTCCATCTTCATCTAGAAGTACACTGAAATTTAAACAGCATAAAAACAATATGAGAATCCTTTCAGTGAAGAAAAGTGCATAAATACATCCTCATACTTCAAACTCTCAAGTTCCAGTCTTTTCCCTTTGTAGATGTGTTTACTACCCCTCGTTATGAAGCGCAGAATCTAATCAAACTCAGGGGTTAAGGGGAGAATGGGGTTGAGAGGGAAAGGTAGATCAGCCATGTGTAGGAATGAAGTGCAGATGCTGCTTTACACCAAAGATAGACACAAAATGCTGGAGTAACTCAGCGGGACAGGCAGCATCTCTGGAGAATAGGAATGGGTGACGTTTTGGGACGGGACCTTTCTTCAGACTGATGCTGCCTGTCCCGCTGAGTTACTCCAGCATTTTGTGTCTATCTTCGATAGATAAGCCATGATTGTACGGCGGAGTAGACATGATGGGCCAAATGGTATAATTCTGCTCCTATCACTTATGAACTTATTTTTCAATTGTGGTTTTTAAGCCTCTGTCCCACTTTCACGACCTAATTCGCGACCTCTGATGACCTTAAATGACCTAAAAAAAAATCAAGGGCGCGGTAACCTACGACCTCCTACGACCTTCCACGACTATGTATACGACTTCCTATGACTATGTTGAAGACCTCGCACGATTATGAAGAAGACCTCCTTCCACCTCCTTTGATTATGTTGAAGGCTGTCTTCGACCATATACATTTTACTGCTATTTGCAGTAGCCTTTTTGCTTCAGCAGCCTTTTAAGAAAGGCTGAAGGGGAAGAGCAAGGGTGAAGAGGAAGCACAAGAAGAGGTCTCAATGGGTGAATGGAGATGATGTGATGGACTGTCCCACTACACCAGATGACTGGAAGAGAGTGTCGCTAGGCTTTGACAAAAGATGGAACTTTAATCATGCATGTGGGGCAGTGGATGGCAAGCATGCCATTCTTGTCCCTGTCCCTGCACCCCTCATTTTCCTTTTCATACAGGTTGGCATTCTGCTGGAACCATTCCTCAAGGTCCCACTCCTGCTGCCTGGTGAAGGTGTAGGGCGTAACCTTCCTCCAGCCCTCCCTCACCACCAATGAGGCATCTGCCTCTGATGCTGTGTCAGACACAGGAGAAAGGGCTGCTTTGCTGCCTTCAAGTGAGGCAGTGAAGGATGGGGTGGTGGTGGGGACATATACTACCACCCTGGTCTCCTCCTCCAAGGGTCACTCATGCAGGGCTACTTCCTCCTGCACTATCACCTTCTGTGGCATCACCTCCTGCCATTCCTCCTCTTGCGTGGGCAACACCTGCATGGCCGTTTTGTTTTTTAGGGTTGTGCCCTCCCCCTGCGCTGCTGCCTTTTTGGTGCCATCTCTAAAACGCACGTCTCCTCTCCAAAAACCTATGGAGCTATGAATGTACATGCCTTGAAGTGACAGAGGTGACATTCTGTTGTTTAAATAACCTTTTTTTTCTACTGACCTTTTTTTCACTGTAGAGCTATTATCTTCGACTGCCTCCGACCACCTACTACTACCTTCGACTAGCACAGTGGTTCTTAACCTGGGGGTCGTTTGGGGCTTTGCCGGGGATCATGAAGAGGACACAAATAATTCATCAATTTGTTGAGCCCGTGTTTAGGAACCTAACAAAGGTACATACCACATACAGTAGTTTGTTTGCGTATGCGCGTACTGGTGCCAAAAAGGTTAAGAACCACTGGACTAACATCATGACCTACTACGACCTACCTATGACCTACCTACGACCTACCTATGAGTAAGAAGTATCGATCTTTTCTATGCCAACCTTTTTTTTACTCGTGGACATTTTTTATCATGCTAGAAAAAATGCCGCGACCTACTTAATGCCACAAGTACCTACGACTAGCATCAAAGAAACATAGAAACATAGAAATTAGGTGCAGGAGTAGGCCATTCGGCCCTTCGAGCCGAATCATGACCTACTACGACCTCCTACGACCTCGTGGTGACCATGCTGCGAGTATGAGTCAAGGGCAATATCGGCATAGGTCGTGAATTAGGTCGTGAAAGTGGGACGGGGCTTTAGTGAACTATAGATAAGTAAAAAACAGGTGATTATCAGGCTGGATCTATAATAGACAACACACAGACATACACTCATGCTCGACTGACTACTTCCAGTACTAACAGTGTATAAAATGGTAATTAATGCCATCTTCTTTCATTTTAACCTTCCGTCAACTCCGTGACTCTGAATTTTCAGCTGTGCTGCTAAACAGAGGTACCTTATTATCGGATGGTAGTAAGTAGATTTTGGATCACAAACTAGAACTGACAGCAAAGATTAACTGGTATGCACACGTCAGATTCTCGCAACATCCTTAAACGAGTAAAAGACTGTTGAATTTAATGTTAGAGTCATAGAGTGATACAGAGTCATAGAGGAAACAGGCCCTTCAGCCCAACTCGCCCACACCGGCCAACATGTCCCAGCTACACTAGTCCCACGTACCTGCATTTGGCCCATATCCCTCCAAACCTGTTCGATCCATGTACTATCATTGCAGCGAATCATCCGATCAGCTGAGAAGGTTGTTGGCTGTAACCTTCCCTCCATTGACGAAATGTACACTGCAAGGGCCAAGAAGCGAGCGGGTAAGATCATCTCTGATCCCTCTCACCCTGGCCACAAACTTTTTGAATCACTTCCCTCTGGAAGGCGACTTCGGACTGTCAAAGCTGCCACAGCCAGACATAACTACAGCTTTTTTCCACGAGTAGTAGCTCTATAACCAAAAGTCTATAGCCTCCTTTTGCTCTGGTATTTTATTTAATTCACATGTTTAATTATTAATGTTTTATTATTAATGTTTAATGTTTTATGTGTCATTCCTAACTGTCACTGTATGTCATGTTGTCATTTGCAGGTGGCGTACCAAGGCAAATTCCTTGTATGTGAATACTTGGCCAATAAACTTATTCATAAACTTATTAATTCATTCATACCTGATTAACTCTTTCTTAAACATTGGGATAGTCCCTGCCACATTTTAATGATTCACAAATGAGTATGGCCCATCTGATCTGCTCTTCAGCAGAAGGTTTGAGGCAGCTTCTTCAACTACAGCTGCCTGTGTATTGAAGGTATTTCATCCCTGCCATCGGGAAGAAGGTAGAGGAGCCTGAAAACTGTAACGTCCAGGTTCAGGAACAGCTTCTTCCCTACAGCCATCAGGCTATTAATCACTACAACCTCCAAATAAGCTCTGAACTACAATAGACTTTTATTGTTATTATTGCATTATAACAATTCAATATGATACGATAGAACTTTATTTATCCCAGGAGGTAAATTGATCTACTAACAGTAAACAATGATGTATACATATTTGTGTATCCCAGCATCACATGGGAGGGCTGGTCCCCCAACGCAATGTACCACCTCTCCACCAATTCCGATATTGGTGGCCAGTGGGGGGGGGGGGGGGGGCGGGGGCTTTCTGGAGCGCTAGTATGAGTGTTGTGCGCTGAAGGGACTGGTTTACAGAGGGCTAGTATGAACATTATGGGCCGAATGGATTCTTGGGCTGGTGGCTCAGTCACTCAAGCCTGTTGTGCTGGCAGCTCACTCACTAACGGCTGATGGGCTCGCAGTTGACCCACGGCTATTCCTTGAAATTCCATTTCAAGCAGGGTGCAAGGGCACCAAATTCAAGTGCAGTTTCATACCATTTCAAGCAGGGTGCAAGGCCACTAAGCAGCAAGTCGTGACCTCTCTCTCCCCCATCTTGCAGAGACTGAGCCACACCCACACTTCCAAGTTTTATAGTACCTCCCACCTGATGGGGCGTGGCCTTCATGGCGTGATTGACAGGAGAGAGAATCTCAACATTTTAAAAACATTAATAACTCTTTTATTTTGCTTCGATGGAAACAATCCTCGGCACCTGATGCACGGAGGTGGACTCTAAGTAAGATGGCCAAAAATCACAGCTGTACGTGGTAGCATTTTTTTTCTAAAATCAATATAAAATGCAAACAGGAAGTGGTCAAGATTAGACTTTTAATTATATAGAAGGCAAGGTACCTCTAATTAGGCAAGGCAGCTCTAATTAGGCAAGGCAGCTCTAATTAGGCAAAGCAGCTCGCTTTAGCACTTTCAAAAACAAAGGCAACACAGTTCACTTTAGCACTTTCAAAACCAAAGGCAACACAGCTTCAGCACTTTCAAACCAAAACACACTTTTACATTTTCAAACTACATTTTCAAATCACATTAATGGCATTGACAGGTCAGTAAAACCACTCACAGTTTAATAGACATGTGTTCAGTGTTATTCACAGCTCTCACAGACTGAGAATTGGGACCTCTCACTCCCCCATCTTGCAGAGAACTGAGGCACCCCCACACTTCTGGGTTTTATAGTCCCTCAGGAAGGGGCATGGCCTTCAGGAGAGAGAATCTCAACATTTTTTAAACACTAATAACTCTTTTATTTTTCATCAATGGGAAAATTCCTCAACACCTGATGAGCGGAGGGGGACTCTGAGTAAGATGGCCAAAAATCACAGCCGTACGTGGTAGCGTTTTTTCTAGCATCAATATAAAACGCAAACAAGAAGTGGTCAAGATTAGACTTTTAATTATATAGAAGGCAAAGCACCTCTAATTAGGCCAGGCAGCTCTAATTAAACAAGGCAGCTCTAATTAGGCAAGGCAGCTCGCTTTTGCACTTTCAAAACCAAAGGCAAGGCAGCTCGCTTTAGCACTTTTAAAACCAAAGGCAAGGCAGCTCGCTTTAGCACTTTCAAAACCACAGGCAAGGCAGCTTGCTTTAGCACTATCAAAACCAAAGGCAACACAGCTCGCTTTAGCACTTTCAAAACCAAAGGCATTGCAGCTCACTTTAGCACTTTCAAAATCAAAGGCAACGCAGCTCGCTTTAGCACTTTCAAAACCAAAGGCAACACAGCTCGCTTTAGCACTTTCAAAACCAAAGGCAACACAGCTTGCTTTAGCACTTTCAAAACCAAAGGCAACACAGCTTTAGCACTTTCAAACCAAAACACACTTTTGCATTTTCACACTACATTTTCAAACCACATTAATGGCATTGACAGGTCAGTAAAACCACTCACGGTTTAGTAGACATTTGTTCAGTGTTATTCACAGCTCAGACTGAGAATTGGGACCTCTTGCTCCACCATCTTGCAGAGAACTGAGGCACCTCCACACTTCCGGGTTTTATAGTCCCTCCAGAAAGGGCATGTCCTTCAGGAGAGCGAATCTCAACATTTTTTAAACACTAATAACTCTTTTATTTTTCATTGATGGGAAAAGTCCTTGGCACCTGATGAACAGAGGGGGACTCTGAGCAAGATGGCCATAAATCATAGCCGTATGCAGTAGCAATGTTTCTAAAATCAATATAAAGCGCAAACAGGAAGTGGTCAAGATTAGACTTTTAATTATATAGAAGGCAAGGCAGCTCTAATTAGGCAAGGCAACTCTAATTAAGCAAGACAGCTCTAATTAGGCAAGGCAGCTCTAATTAGGCAAGGCAGCTCACTTTAGCACTTTCAAAACCAAAGGAAGATAGCTCGCTTTAGCACTTTCAACAGCAAAGGCAACACAGCTTGCTTTAGCACTTTCAAACCAAAACACAGTTTTGCATTTTCAAACTACATTTTCAAACCACATTAAGGGCACTGACAGGTCAGTAAAACCACACACAACTTAGTAGCCATGTGTTCAGTGTTATTCACTGCTCAGACTGAGAATTGTGACCTCTCGTTCCCCCATCTTGCAGAGAACTGAGGCACCTCCACACTTCTGGGTTTTATAGTCCCTCCGGAAGGGGCGTTGCCTTTAGGAGAGAGAATCTCAACATTTTTTTAAACATTAATAACTCTTCTATTTAACACTAATAACTCTTCTATTTTTCATCGATGGGAAAAATCCTATTATGGACATTTATTAAGATGGCCAAAAATCACAGCTGGCAGCGTTTTTTCTAAAATCATTAAACAGAAAAACAGGAAGAGGTCAAGATCAGAGTTTTAGTAATATATATGTGTGTGTGTGTGTGTGTGTGTGTGTGTGTGTGTGTGTGTGTGTGTGTGTGTGTGTGTGTGTGTGTGTGTGTGTGTGTGTGTGTGTGTGTGTGTGTGTGTGTGTGTGTGTGTGTGAGCATGTATGTATATACACACACACTACATTTTTTTTCTCGTTTATTATTTTGTTTATAGTGTACTATGTTTACATATTCTGTTGTGCTGCTGCAAGTAAGAATTTCATTGTGCTATCTGGAACACATGGCAATAAAACACTCTTGACTCGTGACTTATTAGGTGGATAATGTTATTTTGAACTAGTATAGTTGAAGGATCAGAATGATAACATGTGGCTTATATGGCGGTGTTCACATGCGCACCAGCCATTTATATTTCCCGGTGCTAAAGTAGAAGGCCTGACCCACTTAGGTGGTTTTTTGTGCGACTACAGGCGACTGCTGCAAAATTTTCAACAATTTTTCGGCAAAAGTGGCGACAATTTTTGTTGTCGTAGGTTGTCGTAGGTGAATTGCAATGAAATTAGTCTCTGGCAGTCACCTAAAGACTCGCCTAAGTGGGACAGGCCCTTATGGAAGAAGCAATACACCATGACATAGTAAAGTGCAGGCTTTGGAGGTGTTTTAAAGCCTTGACAATTTGCTGAAGGGATCTTGTGGATGGTACTGGTTGTTGCCGAAGTGTAGTAATTGAAAGCATTTTATCAGGAGGCATCACAGCTTGGTTTGGGAACAAGACTGCAAGAAATTGCAAAGAATTGTGGACACAGCTTAGACCATCACACAAACCAACATCAGTGAAGAAACATAGAAACATAGAAACATAGAAATTAGGTGCAGGAATAGGCCATTCGGCCCTTCGAGCCTGCACCGCCATTCAATATGATCATGGCTGATCATCCAACTCAGTATCCCGTACCTGCCTTCTCTCCATACCCTCTGATCCCCTTAGCCACAAGGGCCACATCTAACTCCCTCTTAAATATATCCAATGAACTGGCCTCAACTACCCTCTGTGGCAGAGAATTCCAGAGACCCACCACTCTCTGTGTGAAAAAATTCCTTCTCATCTCGGTCCTAAAGGATTTCCCCCTTATCCTTAAGCTGTGACCCCTTGTCCTGGATGTCCCCAACATCGGGAACAATCTTCCTGCATCTAGCCTGTCCAACCCCTTAAGAATCTTGTAAGTTTCTATAAGATCCCCTCTCAATCTCCTAAATTCTAGAGAGTATAAACCGAGTCTATGCAGTCTTTGTTCATAAGACAGTCCTGACATCCCAGGAATCAGTCTGGTGAACCTTCGCTGCACTCCCTCTATGGCAATAATGTCTCACAAGAAAGTGAATGGCATGTTGGCTTTCATAACAAGAGGAGTTAAGCATAGGAGCAAAGTCTTCTGAAGTTGCACAGTGCCCTCGTGAGACCACACCTGGAGTATTGTGTGCAGTTTTGGTCCCCTAATTTGAGGAAGGACATTCTTAGTATTGAGGGAGTGCAGCACAGGTTAATTCCCAGGATTACGGACCCGTCATATGCTGAGAGAATAGAGCGGCTAGGCTTGTACACTCTGGAGTTTAGAAAGATGAGGGGAGATCTTATTGAAACATATAAGATTGTTAAGGGTTTGGACATGCTAGAGGCTGGAAACATGTACCCGATGTTGGGGGAGTCCAGAACCAGGGGCCACAATTTAAGAATAAGGGGTAAGCCATTTAGAACAGAGATGAGGAAACACTTTTTCACACAGAGAGTTGTGAGTGTGGAATTCTCTGCCTCAGAGGGCAGTGGAGGCCAGTTCTCTGGATACTTTCGAGAGAGCTAGATAGTGCTCTTAAAGATAATGGAGTCAGGGGATAGGGGGAGAAAGCAGAAATGGGGTACTGATTGGGGTTGATCAGCCATGATCACATTGAATGGCGGTGCTGGCTTGAAGGGGTCGAATGGCCTACTCCTGCACCTATTGTCTATTGTCGATTGCCTTGCATTGACTCCATTTATATATCACGTCTCGGCAAGGCCAGCAGCATAATTAAGGACCAGTCGCACCTTAGGCACTCCCTGTTCTCCCCTTTCCCATCGGACAAAAGGTATAGAAGTGTGAAAATGCACACCTCCAGATTCAGCGACAGTTCCTTCCCAGCTGATATCAGGCAAGCTAGGCAACTGAATCATCCTACCACAAGCAGAGAGCAGTCCTGAAATGCTGTCTACCTCCTGGATGACCCTCGGACTATCTTTGATTGGACTTTACTAGCTTTACTTTGCACTAAACAATATTCCCTTATCATGGATGTGTACACTCTGAATGGCTTGATTGCAATCATGTATTGTCTTTCCGCTGACTGTTTAGCATGCAACACTCATGCACGTGTCTTGGTACATGTGACAATAAACTATACTGAAACTATTGGTTGAGTAGTGAATGTTTAGGGATGAATGCAGTGGCAAATGAGCAAGCTATCTTGATTAAGTCTGTTTAACGTTGATATTTAGGATCGTAAGAGCTGCTCTCATCCAGAGAGTACACAATATACCCCTTGTTTTTTAGTTTGTGGGTCGTTGAATGGCTTCAGGAATTTGAGAGGACTAAATCCTCTGTCTCACATACGTGTCCTTGGCATGCAAATTACGCGACCTCTCCTCGCATTGAGGCGCATGGGCATCGTGTGGCCGCGTGGGGCCGGTCCCACTGAGAAGTGCGGAGGGGTATGGAGATGCGCCCGGTATCGCGCATCACCGTCATGTCGCGTAACTGACGGTCAAAGTGGGACAGGCCCAAGACCTTGGTGCGACGCAACATCTCACCTCCAGCAGCAGCAGAAGCAGGCAAACGATCGTCGCTCAGCCTGGGCTCACGGCCATTGCGGTCCGGATCCGCCCCACTTCTACTACCAGAGCGGCGCCAAGAAAATTGAAGAAAAATTCAGACGGAAGAAGGGTCTCGACCCGAAACATCATCCATTCCTTCTCTCCAGAGATGCTGTCGGTCCCGCTGAGTTACTCCAGCATTTTGTGTCCATCTTCAAACGACATCACACGCTCCAGACAGCTGTGCGGGCGCATGATGACGCGCGTGACTCTCGCGGGACCGTCGTGCCTCAACATAACGGCGAGGTCGCCTAATTAGCGTGCCAAGGACACGTAAGTGGGACAGGGGTTTAACACTTGAAATAAAGTACCTAGCTTCTGAGATGCCCTGAGGCAATTCCTTTGGCAATGGTGAACCAAGATGTTGATGATGGGAAATTCAGCAGTGGCAATGATTTGAATGCTGAGGGGAATTGGGTATTGAAAATGTACATCGCTTGGGTATTGGTGATGTGAATATTACATGGTACTAAGCGGTCTGTTCCACTTAGGCGACTGACAGGGACTAGTTTTAATGGAATTCCTCTACGACACCTGGCCACAACCTACCACAGCAAAAATTGTCGCCACTGTCGCTGAAAATTTTCAACATGTTAAAAATTTTGCGGCAGTCGACTGTAGTCGCCCAAAAAATCGCCCAAGTAGGACAGACCCATAAGCGGCCTAACATTGCTAGTCGTCTAGATCTTGCTACGTGCAGGAACAAGCCACTTCATTGTTTGAGTTGTGAATAGCATGAAGTAAATGAGGTGCTTGAGGAGTATAAGGAATGTAAAAAGAATCTTAAGAAAGACATTAGAAAAGCTAAAAGAAGATATGAGGTTGCTTTGGCAAGTAAGGTGAAAGTAAATCCAAAGGGTTTCTACAGCTATATTAATAGCAAAAGGATAACAAGGGATAAAATTGGTCCATTGGAGAGACCGAGTGGACAGCTATCTGCAGAGCCAAAAGAGATGGGGAAGATATTGAACAATTTCTTTTCTTCGGTATTCACCACGGAGAAGGATATTGAATTATGTGAGGTAAGGGAAACTAGTAGAGTAGCTATGGATACTATGAGTTTCCAAGTAAAAGAAGTACTGACACTTTTGAAAAATATAAAAGTGGATAAGTCTCCAGGTCCTGACAGGATATTCCATAGGACATTGAGGGAAGTTAGTGTAGATATAGCCGGGGCTATGACAGAAATATTTCAAATGTCATTAGAAACGGGAATAGTCCCCGAGGATTGGCGTACTGCGCATGTTGTTCCATTGTTTAAAAAGGGTTCTAAGAGTAAACCTAGCAATTGTAGACCGGTTAGTTTGACTTTAGTGGTGGGCAAATTAATGGAAAAGATACTTAGAGATAATATATATAAGCATCTGGATAAACAGGGTCTAATTAGGAACAGTCAACATGGATTTATGCCTGGATGGTCATGTTCGACTAATCTTCTTGAATTTTTTGAAGAGGTTACTGGGGAAATTGATGAGGGTAAAGCAGTGGATGTTGTCTATATGGACTTCAGTAAGGCCTTTGACAAGGTTCCTCATGGAAGGTTGATTAAGAAGGTTCAACTGTTGGGTATAAATGCAGGAATAGCAAGATGGATTCAACAGTGGCTGAATGGGAGAAGCCAGAGGGTAATGGTGGATGGCTGTTTGTCGGGTTGGAGGCAGGTGACTAGTGGGGTGCCTCAGGGATCTGTGTTGGGTCCTTTGTTGTTTGTCATGTACATCAATGATCTGGATGAAGGGGTGGTAAATTGGATTAGTAAGTAAGCAGATGATACCAAGATAGGGGGTGTGGTGGATAATGAAGAGGATTTCCAAAGTCTACAGAGTGATTTAGGCTAGTTGGAAAAATGGGCTGAAAGATGGCAGATGGAGTTTAATGCTGATAAATGTGAGGTGCTACACCTTGGCAGGACAAATCAAAATAGGACGTACATGGTAAATGGTAGGGAATTGAAGAATACAGTTGAACAGAGGGATCTGGGAATAACCGTGCATAGTTCCTTGAAGGTGGAATCTCATATAGATAGGGTGGTAAAGAAATATTTTGGTATGCTAGCCTTTATAAATCAGAGCATTGAGTATAGAAGCTGGGATGTAATGTTAAAATTGTACAAGGCATTGGTGAGACCAAATCTGGAGTATGGTGTACAATTTTGGTCGCCCAATTATAGGAAGGATGTCAACAAAATAGAGAGGGTACAGAGGAGATTTACTAGAATGTTGCCTGGGTTTCAACAGCTAAGTTACAGAGATGGGTTGAATAAGTTAGGTCTTTATTCTCTGGAGCGCAGAAGGTTAAGGGGGTACTTGATAGAGGTCTTGAAAATGATGAAAGGGATAGACAGAGTTGATGTGGACAAGCTTTTCCCTTTGAGAATTGGGAAGATTCAAACAAGAGGACATGAATTTAGAATTAAGGGACAGAAGTTTAGGGGTAACATGAGGGGGAACTTCTTTACTCAGAGAGTGGAAGTGGTGTGGAATGAGCTTCCAGTGGAAGTGGTGGTGGCAGGTTCGTTGGTATCATTTAAAAATAAATTGGATAGGCATATGGATGAGAAGGGTATGGAGGGTTATGGTATGAGTGCAGGCAGGTGGGACTAAGGGAAAAAAGTTGTTCGGCACGGACTTGAAGGGCCGAGATGGCCTGTTTCCGTGCTGTAATTGTTATATGGTTATATGGTTATAATAGGATCACACTGTATAATCATCAGTCAACATCTCTGCTTCTGATGTGATGCAATAAAAGTAATTGATGATGAAACTAAAATTGACTGAGTCAAGTACACTGGCCTTAAGGGCCTGTCCCACGTGTATGACCTAATCCACGAGTTTAGAAGACCCTGGACGAGTTGAAAAAAATGTCACGGTTGTGTTGACTCGCCAAAGTAAAAGACCTCCTACGACCTCCTACGACCATGTCTACGACCTCCCGTGACTATGTCTACGACCTCCTACGACCCTCCTTGACCTCAGTCTTCCACACCTAAGACCAACTACGACTAGCTACGAGTGGAAAATGATCACATGATAAAATGATGTCATGTTTGCATTTTTTTTCTCGGGCCAGTTACCGACCTACATCTGCCTACGACTACCTATGACTATCTACCACTTCCTATGACTACCATCACGGCCTACTATATCCTACCAGTGGACCTGCCTACAAGTAAAAAGTACACATTTTTTCCACGCCGACCTTTAAATTTTAACATTTTTTATCAGGCTGGAAAAAACGCCGTGACCTACTTGAGGACACGAGTACGCGGAGACCACTCACGAGCATGAGGAAGAGTTACGAAGACTCCCTACGACCTCCTACGACCTCGTGGCGACCATGCTGCGAGTATGAGTCAACGGCAAACTCGGCAGAGGTCACCAATTAGGTCTTGAAAGAGGGACAGGGACTTTAGAAACCTGTGAAATATGTCCAGTGGCAAAGGTGATTAGCTGGGTCCACTCACTCCAACCAGTGAAGCTCACTCCAACCGGTATTTGCATTCAAATCACAGAAAGATAATTGTACAAAAATAATTTGCTTTAAAACAAACCGCCAAGACTGAAATAAGACAGTAAGCAATGGAAATATGGCAGGGTCTTCGACAATTAGTAGAGGCACGGTGGCACAACGGTAGAGTTGCCTTACAGCACCAGAGACCCGGGTTCGATCCTGACTACAGGTGCTGTCTGTACGGAGTTTGTACACTCTCCCTGTGACCGGGGTGGGTTTTCCCCGGATGCTCCTATTTCCTCCCGTACTCCAAAGAAGTACACGTTTGTATGTTAATTAGCTTTGGCAAAATTGTTCCTAGGGTATTGGTTAATGTTAGTGTATGGGGTGAACGCTGGTCGGCTGATGGGCCTGTTTCTGTGCTGTATCTCTGAAGTCTAAAGTCAAAATCAAGATAGAAACGGACTACAGACCTGACCCTCGACCTGCACCAGGAATAAGTACTTGGCTCTTTGTAGATACATGTAATTTATATCCAGCATCTAATAATTATCATATTTCAACAGTGACTAAGATTCACTACTTCAATGATTTTACAACATTCAGCATTATAGCAATTCATATATGAAACCTTTTTTTTCTGTTTTTGAAGCATTTTTTGAAGCAGAACAGCACTCACTGTAGCTGTGATCTATTTATGGCAGGGGATGTACTTCAGACAGTACACACACAATATATATATATCATAAGCTCATATCATGAGATAGGACCATTCTCACCATTCAATCATGGCTGATCTATCCCTCCCTCCTAACCCCATTCTCCTGCCTTCTCCACTAACTTGACCTCCACATCCTTCTGCGGCAAAAAATCCCTCCTCATCTCCTTCCTAAAAGAACGTCTTTTAATTCTGAGGCAATGACCTCTAGTCCCAGAATATAGTTATAATATAAATGTAATTATATATTTACATATTGAAATATTTATAAATGCCACATTGAGTAGAGTGCTCTGTAAAGGAAAGCCTTAAGATGTATTGAAAAGCAAAGGACTGAGGTCCAAGTATTATTATCCAGATATGATCAGTAAGTGACTCAAATATCCCAGCTAAAAGATAAAAGAAAATATTGGCTTCTTAGAAAAGTTACCATAATATAATAACGCATGAAATGAATGTTTTTTTATTCCAAGCCTATAATTAAAAAATCAATGCAATAAACTTCTCTCTGCGACATATACGTCAGGCACGACATCTTTGGAAAATAATATATATTTTTGTTATTTACCAGTGCGAAGGAAAAACAACTACCCAGCATAGTCTTGGCCAAAGAGTGATACAAATATCACTGAGGCAAGTGAAGCAAATGCTGACTAAAATATCAAATCCAAAAAAACAGATAATTTAAAAAGGAATATGATCTTTCATATAAACTGCTGCTTTGATGGATGGATTAGGGTTTGAAACTGAAATATCATGTTTTGTGTTCAGTTGAAACCATCCCCACAAAATTTATTTTCTCATTCTTAGATTCTTGGATTTAGAAATATCAAAGTGCCTCACGACATAGAAATTGCTCAGCATTTTTAGAAAGCAATTAAATGTACATTGCATCCCACTGTTTCAGGCTGATTATGACCAGAGACTGAAGGCTGTCAGTCTCAAAGATGCATTTACATTGGTCAAGAGCCAATAATGACAAACGTTTGCCTCCCCGCGGTCGACAACACTCTCGGATTAACAATTGGTAGTAAATGGTAGTAAATGATTTTATCACAATAACATGCTGGGGCAGTGGGAGAGCTGCTGCCTTATAGCGCCACAGACTTGGGTTCGATCCCGACTATGGATGGTTGTCTATACGGAGTTTGTACATTCTCCCCATGACCTGCGTGGGTTTTCTCCAAGATCTTTGGTTTCCCCCCACACTCCAATGACGTACAAGTTTGTAGGTTAATTGGCTTGGTATAAGTGTAAAATTGTCCCCAATGAGTGTACGATAGTGTTAATGTGCGGGGATCGCTGGTCAGTGCAGACTCAGTGGGCTGAAGGGCCTGTCGTGTCATGTCGTGTCATGTATGCATGTCATTTCATACTGTATGTGTTATCTATCTGTGAATTTAACTGCTTAGACAAGAAGTGCATAGACAAGAAGTTTCATCACAGGCTTTATTTGAAACACAACATAATGCAGTTTAGTTTCATTTAGTTTAGAGATACAGCGTGGAAACAGGCCCTTCACCCCCCGGGTCTGGGCCATCAGTGCGGCGGCGCGACTCACGTTGCAGCGGCCCCACAGCCTGTCGGTCTTTTAAAAAATATTTTGGCCAGTTAAATGTAGTTGTTCGTGTTTTTTTTGTAATGTTTCTAACTGTGTATATGTGGGGGGTGGGGGGGGGGGAGGGGGAAACTTTTAAAATCTCTTCCCTGCACGGGAGACCCGACTTTTTCCCTGTCGGGTCTCCGTTGTCGTTGGGGCCTCGTACTGTGGAGCAGCCTCCAACCGGGACGACCTGGGGCTCCAGTCACGGAGCCTGCGGAGCTGCGGACTACTCACCATCGTGGGGCTGGTCGACCTCGGAGCGTGGGGAGCAGTGGTGGCTCGCTGCTGCGGCCCGACTCCGGAGCTCGGAGGCTCCAGCTGCCGACCGGTGGACTGTCGGGATATCGGGAGCTCGCGGGTCCAGGTGAGAGACCGCTTTCCGTAGCTCCCGCAACGTAACTTCTCGGGCCCTTGTCGTGGGGTTGGAACGACCCGGAGCGGGGCCGTACATCGCCCGGCGCAGCTTTAATGGCCGCGGGACATTTCAGCGCCCAGCCGGGGGCTCCAACTTGTGACGTTTGGGCCTGGAGCGGGGCCGTACATTGCCTGGCGCGGCCTCAACGGCCGTGGGACTTAACATCGTCCGCCTGGGGCTTCAACATCGGGAGAGAAATGGTGCAGGGGAAAGAAAATACTTTGCCTTCCATCACAGTGAGGAGGAGATTCACTTTGACGGATGTATTCTGTAAATTGAACTGTTTGTGTGTCGTGTAGGAATTATTTTGTTTGTATGGCTGTAGAAACGGAGTTTCGTTTGAGCCTCTCTGAGGTTCGAATGACAAGTAATAAAATCTAATCTAATCTATGTAATCTAATCTAGAACCCTGCACATTAACACTATCATACACACACTAGGGACAATTTACACTTACACCAAGCCAATTAACCTACGAGCCTGTACGTCTTTGGAGTGTCGGAGGAAACCGAAGATCTCTGACAAAACCGACACAAGTCACGGGAGAATGTACAAACTCTGTACAGACGGCACCCGTAATCAGGATCGAACCTGGGACTCTGGTGCTCTGAGATAGCAACTCTACCTTGGTACCACAGTTGAATACCACATGTTAACATGGCAGGGGTGGAGGAAGCAAGAATTGTGCACGTTCATGACTGTTAGTCTTGTCATTCCGAGAAAAGAAGCATCTCTTACTTTTCTGGTTTTAAGTCTCTATAAATGATTCCAAGGCCATGGAGATGATCCAGAGCCAAGGCAAGCTCAGCTAAATAGAATTTGACATCTTCTTCTGTAAACATCACCTTCAGGGAGAAAGTTCAAAGATTAGCTGAATGTTTTTCTAAACAGTGATGATATCAAATCAGAAAGGAAAATATAGCACTTCTAATCAACTGTTAAAAATTACAGACTACTAACTAAAGATTTGGAACATATAAACAGTGAAACATAAATATATAAATTGAAAAAAAATTAAAGCCATTATACTTTAAAATATTATCAGGGAACCACAATGTATATAATTAAAATTAGTTTCAGTTTTCATTAGTCATAGAGTCAAAGAGTGACACAGTGTGGAAACAGGCCCTTCAGCCCAACTTGCCCATATCAGCCACCAATGTCCCATCGACACTAGTCCGACCTGCCCATTGTTGGACCAAATCCCTTCAAACCTGTCCTAACCTGTCTAACTGTTTCTTAAACGTTTGGATAGTCCCAGCCTCAACTACCTCCTCTGACAGCTAGGACGACACACACCAAAGATTAATGTTGTTCACAGAGAGATTGTTAATAGTTATCTTAAATGCACATTCAAGTGATTTTCACCAGAGAAAGACACAAGAAGCTGGAGTAACTCAGCGGGACAGGCAGCATCTCTGGAGGGAAGGAATGGGACTCTGTTGGTAATAACTACAATACAATCTGTATAGGATGCGTGAACAATCAACAGCGACTTCAGAATTCCCATGTTAAACAAAGTGTGCATGAAATCCCAAGACTCCTATTGCTTTAATGGTGTAATAACAGCAAGCATCGTTGATTTTCTTGTTACCACAACTGTAAAATTCCAAATAAAATATTAAAAGAATATGTTTACCTATTCCATTGCTTTGCATGCTCATAAAACACAGGATGAGGAACATGCTGGGTCGGGCAGCAGGGATTCCGGTGAGGATCTTCAGATGCTTATAGCAAATTCCCAGATACTATCTTCAATTTGCAAGCTGATTTCCAGATGATTAGAGAGGCAGTCCCACCCCCGGCCTGCCGTGACAGCTGCTGAACCTTCACATGGCTTCGCGGTGGTGCAGCGGTGGAGTTGCTGCCTTACAGCACCATAGATTCGGGTTTGATCCTGACTATGGGTGGTGTCTGTATGGAGTTTGTATGTTCTCCCCTGTGGGGGTTTTCTCTGAGATCTCCGGTTTCATCCCACACTCCAAAGAGGTACAGCTTTGTAGGTTAATTGGCATAGTTTAATTGTAAATTATCCCGAGTGTGTGTAGGATAGTGTTAATGTGCGGGGATTGCTGGTCGGCGTGGACTCAGTGGGCCAAAGGGCCTGTTTCTCTAAACTAGTTCCTTCCTACACATCTGGGGGGGGGGGTCTGAAGATGGGTTTCGGCCCGAAACGTTGCCTATTTCCTTCGCTCCATAGATGCTGCCACACCCACTGAGTTTCTCCAGCACTTTTGTCTACCTTCCTACACATCTGTTTTGTTTTGCTTCTTTCTCCTCTATTCACCCACCAGTTACACCTCCACGCTGCCGCCATTAACATACCTTCACCACCTTCTCAGTTTGCACCATTCTGTTTTATCGATTTCCTCAGACACTCGCCTCTCACAGGCGTTCTCTTTGTTTTCCCCACAGAGAGCAGTGCTGAACTACTATCTACCTCTTTGGTAACCCTCGGACTATCCTTGATCAGACTTTGCTGGCTTTACCTGGCACTAAACGTTATTCCCTTACCATGTATCTATACACTGCAAATGGATCGTAATTGTGTATTGTCTTTCCACTGACTGGTTAGCACGCACCAAAAAGCTTTTCACTGTACGTCAGTGCACATGACAACTAACTAAACAGAACTGTAACCTTCCCTTCAATTAAAATATGTCTGTTCCTAATCTCACCTATTTTGGTGAAAAGTCGTTCACTGTTTCTCTCTCACGGATATGAACTGCCCTGCTGAAGGTTTCTAACATTTTCTGTTCTATTTCATACGTGGAGCATCAGCAGTTTTTTTGTTTCTCAATAAGAATATTTCCCATGTTTACTGTTCTCCACATAGCTGTTTCTTTGTATTGAAATGAATGGGCCGGCAGTAATGACAAGTGGTTAAGGTGTAACAGGCTCAGTGACGGTCATGGTGGCGCAGTGGTAGAGTTGCTGCCTTACAGCGAATGCAGCACCGCAGACCTAGGTCCGATCCCGACTTGTCTGTACGGAGTTTGTACATTCTCCCCGTGACCTGCATGGGTTTTCTCTGAGATCTTTGGTTTCCTCCAACACTCCAAAGGCATAAAGGTTTGTAGGTTAATTGGCTTGGTAAATGAAAAATTGTGCCTAGTGGATGTAGGATAGTGTAAATGTGCGGGGCTCGCTGGTCGGCGTGGATTGGGGATGATCAGCCATGATCACATTGAATGGCGGTGCTGGCTTGAACGTCCGAATGGCCTACTCCTGCACCTATTGTCTATTGTCTATTGACTGAGTGGGCCAAAGAGCCTGTTTCCACGCTGTATCTTCAACCTAAACTAAATTTCCCAGCATAAGTATTGTGAAGCCTAGAGAAGTCTACAATCCGCAGTTGGCCTTCATCCTGCACCCAGTAAAACTAGGCAGATCAACTCAGATCTGTTCTTTTTATGTAGAATATCAGAACAGAGGAATTATTTCAGTTTAGTTTATTTTCACGTGTAACGAGGTACTCTGAAAAGCTTTTGTTGCATGCCATCCAGTCAACAGAAAGACAAAACATGGTTACAATCGAGCCATTTACAATGTAAAGATATTTAAGGGAACAATGTTTAGCGCAAGATAAAGCCAGTAAAGTCTGAACAAGGATAGTCCGAGTGTCACCATGAGGTATTTAATATTTAATATATAATATCTATATTATTTAATATGTTCACCATTTTCCACTTTATCAGCCTTGCTGCTCCTGCCCCTGAGTTATGTCTATGGACTACTCAAAAAAATTAAATGGGCAGCAAATTCATTCATTTCAACTCTAAGGTCTGGAAATGTATCTGCTAAACTTGTGCCAAATTTACTAGTGCCACAGTTGAAATCAATGGGATGAAACACCTTAATTTTGATGTGTATGTGAGATTCTTAACTTTTTTAGCTATTAACACTTATAGAATTTGAAGGACTTAACAACCGTGAAGGAGGCTGTCTACAATAGCAATTGGGGAATCGATCAATGATAGTCGGGGAGAATGGCAGCGAGCTTTGGCCGCCAATCAGCTGGAAAGCAGAGCCTGTCACTGACAGCCTGAGAGCCCTTGTGCTGCACTGCACTGCAATAAGCTGATAAATTGGATGTAAACTTCTTGTGCTGGACAGCACCATTGCCCAGATTAGAAGTCATTGGTGATAGGAGCATAATTGGGCCATTCGGCCCATCAAGCCTATTCCGCCATTCAATCATGGCTGATCTATCTCTCCCTCGTAACCCCATTCTTCTGCCTTCTCCCCATAACCCCTGATACCTGTACTAATCAATAATCTATCTATCCCTGTGTTAGAAATATCGATTGGCCTCCACAGCCTTCTGCGGCAATGAATTCCTCCGATTCACCACCCTCTGACTAAAGAAAATCCTCTTCATCTTCTTCCTAAAGGAACATCATTTAATTCTCAGTAACAGTAACAGTGCGATCCACGAGCAGATGATCTTAAAGTCAGCAAAACATCTGCAACATTAATTATGAGTTGCTTGGAACTGCTTGGAAACACAGAATGGAAGATTATAATGTATGTGTAAAATGCAAGAGAGAGCAGAAATTCCTTCCATTGATATCATGTAAAGCTCTCCAAATATCACTCACGAATTGCAATGTTGATTGTCGACAATAAACTAGCATATCCAAATAATACCAAATCATCCTTATTTATTTGCCCTTTTGACTCTGAATGCACAATTTGTTGTGAGCAAGAATGGTTTCTTAATGGGGCTGTCCCACTGTACAAGCTAATTCAAGAGTTCTCCCGAGTTTCCCCTGATTCGAACTCGGAGAATTACGGTAATAGCCGCTCAGAGGTACTCGGAGCTCTCGTGGACATTTTTCAACATGTTGAAAAATCTTCACGAGTCTTCACAAGCTTACCGCGTTTCCCGAGTACCTGCCGTTAGCGTTACGAGCCGCTAAGAGACATCCTGAGCTCCGACGTACCCGCTATGTACATTCTACATGCTTACCACGAGTTTGCTTTTTTTTTAACCCGGGGGAGCTCTTGAATTACCTCGTACAGTGGGACAGGCCCTTAAATATAACAGGAGACATTTAATTTTTTTGCCCACGTACCTCTTTGGATAATCTTGTAAAAAGGTCACCACCTCTTAGAAAATCTAAAATCAGATACAATTTTCCTTCAGTCTGGAACGCTGCAGAAGAGACAAAAAATGAGGCGTCCAATTGATTTGGATTTTAATTTGATTCATCATTTCATTCATATATATTTAATCATGGAAAGAACAACAAGAGGAATTGATCTAAAGGTAAAGAAAAACCCGATTGAAAACAGGGAAAGAAGATTTGTAAAATCATGGAGCAATCAGATGAGGGGAAAAGAGAAAGAAGAATTAAGGATTGGGTGAGGGCAAAGACAAGAATGGACTCTGGCTGGAAATATTTTTTTTTCAGAGAGTAACATTTCTGCAGATATATGGGATGGGTGAGATGGTGATATGGGATGGAATCGTTGGAATTCGATGCCACAGCCAGCTGTGGAGGCCAAGACATTTGGTGTTTTTAAAGTGGAGATTGATAGGTTGGAGGACCAGCACCTCATATTTCGCTTGGGTAGCTTACACCCCAACGGTATGAACATTGACTTCTCTAACTTCAAATAGCCCTAGCTTTCCCTCTCTCTCCATCTCCTCCCCCTTCCCAGTTCTCCCACCAGTCTTACTGTCTCCGACATCATTTTATCTCTGTCTCGCCCACTCCCCTGACATGTAAAGAAGGGTCTCGACCCGAAACATCACCCATTCCTTCTCTCCAGAGTTACTGCCTGTCCCGCTGCGTGACTCCAGCATTTTGTGTCTACCTTCGATTTAAACCAGCATCTGTAGTTCTTTCCTACACATTTTGTTAGCTTCTTGATTCGTAAGGGCATCAAAGGTTATGGGGAGAAGGCTGATGAATGGGGTTGAGAGGGAAATACAGATCAGCCATGATCGAATGGTGGATTAGACTCGATGGGCCGAATGGCTTAATTCTGCTCCTATGTCTTGTGGAATAAAGAGACTACAGTTATTAATGTAGGGGCATTTTAGGGACAGGAGAGGATGGAACTGAGGGGGGGTGTACCTATGATACCAGGTATCACCATTGAGCCCTCTGGAAACGTTGTGGGCTTATCAATGAAACGTTAATGAAGGAGGGTGCCCACTTGATGACCTCGATGAAGTACCTACCCCACCTTTCGCCACTCCAATCCCACTGACAATATCAAGAGTGCCGACTTACTACAGGGATTGAAAAATCAAGTCCTATTAGTTCTACTGTAAGTTGCACATGGTGTGTCGGGAGTGGATGCAAAAGTGGGATAACATAGAACGAGTGCGAACTGGCTAGTGTGGACTCAGTAGACCGAAGAGCATTTCAATGCTGTATCTTTCAATCAATCCATCTCTCTGTTTCCAGAGGTTGTCAAATTCAAACATGGAAATTCCAGGTATGGTATGCAATAAAGGGCCTGTCCCACTTTCACGACCTAATTCACGACCTCTGCCGAGTTTTCCCTTGACTCATACTCGCAGCATGGTCGTCACGAGGTGGTAGGAGGTCGTAGGTAGGTCGTAGCAGGTCATGATGCTAGTCGTAGGTACTCGTGGCATCAAGTAGGTTGCGGCGTTTTTTTTAGCCTGATGAAAAATGTCCATGAGTAAAAAAGATCATGAATTAGGTCATGAAAGTGGGACAGGCCCTTAAGGCTGACAAGGGGTAGCTTAAGGTCAGAGAGTTAGGGAGTTGTACAACCCAACATATCCTGCTGTCTGTTTTGCCCATCAACACTAATCCCATTTGCCCATATTAGGTCATAAGTGATAGGAGAAGAATTAAGCCATTCGCCCCATCAAGTCTACTCCGCTATTCAATCTTTGTTGATCTATCTCTCCCTCTAGCATTGTAACTAGCATTAGGTTAAATTTTCTTCAAGAACAAATTAATTTGCATAGTGCAATTAACATTGTAAAACATCTCAACGTGTTTCAAGGAGAATCTGGAACAAAATTTAATGCCCAGCCACATCAGCACATGGGGCAGATGTTCATAAACTTGGCAAATGAGGCAGATCTTAAGGAGTGTCTTAAAAGAGTGCAAGATGAGTGGTTTAGAGAGGATATTTCAGAGATTCAAACCCAGTAGAGTAATTAAAATTGGAGATTCACAAGTGGCCTGAACTGCAGGAATGAAGGTATCCACCTGACAATTTTTATGAATGAATCTAAATATACAATACAATACGATAGAACTTTATTTATCCCATGAGGGACGTTGATCTGCCAACAGTCATAAAACTCAAAATACATGGTGGGAGGGGGGGGAATGAGTCAACCTACCCCAAAACAGAAGGAGCAGGAGTTATACAGTTTGATAGCCACGGGGAAGAAGGATCTCCTGTGGCGTTCTGTCCAGCGTATCCAATCGTAAAAGTAATATATTAGAGTTTACAATTTTAAGAGACATCCAGGTTAACTTGATTGATTTATCTGCCTTCTGCGCCGCTTGATGGTTAGAGTGAACCAACGCCAATGAATGACTTTAACGATAAACACAAAACTCACCATAGTGCAACTTTACTATAAAAGGGTGATTGACCTCAGCCAAGATGTCCCGTTCCATTTTAGATCTGACTCGATCACGCACTGACAGAACAAAACAGAACACAATTAATGTAACAACATCTGCTTTAGCTCTCCATATTATTTGTATTATACATTAGAATTGTTTCCCGGTGAACTCATTAATTACCTGAAATAAATTCACTAACTTAAAATTGGGTCATTGCTCAGAAAAGTGGCATCTCACAGCACCGTAATGTCACAGAAGGAGAAACTCACGGGTCCATTTAGATTCAATTTTAAAGTCTCCTTTAAGCAGTCTCATCAAGAATTGCAATCGACTCAGTCCAGGTACCCCGATAGTCCTTTCGAGTTAGGCAGATGTTCACCTACACCCCCGCCAACCTCATCTATTGTATCCATTGTTCAAGGTGTGGACTGTTAGTCATCGGCAAGACCAAACGTAGACTGGGCAATCGTTTCGCTGAACACATTTGCTCAGTCCGCCTGGGCCTATCTGAGCTCACGTTTGCCAAACACTTTAATTCCCCTTCCCATTTCCACATTGACCTTTCTGTCCTGGGCCTCCTCCATTCTCAGAGTGCGGCCAAATGCAAATTGGAGAAACAGCATCTCATATTTTGCTTGGGCAACTTACAACCCAGTGATATGATAATTGATTTATCTAACTTCAAGCAACCCCTGCATCCCCTCTCTCTCCATCCCTCCCCCATCTAAATCGTACCGTCTTCAAAGTCATCTTGTTGCGTTTCATTGTCTGTACTCGTTTTCACCTAACACACAGCTAACAATGGCCTGTTTCCTTTAACGTAACTTGTTTGCATATCTTTCATTCATTTGTTCTACTGTATACCCCTCTACATCACCGTCCATACCTCTCATTTCCCTTTTCCCTGACTCTCAGTCTGAAGAAGGGTCTCGACCCGAAACGTCACCCATTCCTTTTCTCCAGCAATGCTGTCTGTCCTGCTGATTTACTCCAGCTTTTTGTGTCTATCTTAGGTTTAAAACAGCATCTGCAATTCCTTCCTACACAGCAATTTTTAATTTTGGCATGGTTTTAAATATACTTTTAATATCCATCTTCCAATGATCTATGATTCCGTTGATCTATACTACAATTCTATTGGCCTATTAATATTGTCTCTTATAATTTAATAGCTTAGTGTAAATTTAACAAAAGATTAGATCTATCAATCAGGTCCACTTTAGGTATTTAGGGTGAACACTGAGTTAATTGAATTTCAGATAATGTCAGTTTTGTTTATTGTCACGTGTACCGAGGTACAGTGAAAAGCTTTTGTTGCGTGCTATCCTGTCAGCAGAAAGACAATACAATTACAATCGAGCCATTTACAGTGTATGGATACATGATAAGGGAATAACATTTAGTGCTAGGTTAAGGCAGCAAAGTCCAATCGAGGATAGTCTGAGGGTCACCAAAGAGGTAGTTAGTAGTTCAGCATGATTCTGGTTATTCCCACCTACACTACATGGAAATAAATTATCCTGATGTCAGAGATAAAACTTCATGATTTTCTCACAACATTCTTGTTAACCAAAGGGTCAACTTTACCAATTCATGTTAATCCTTGACCCGTGACCAGCCAAAATGGGAATGGCGCACCTGGGAAAGCAAAGGTAATTTCATATCTCTTCATTGGAAGTGCATCGAAGCCCAATGAAAATAGCAGTATGAATGCACTAGCCATATCACCCACCCATATCAAGCACCTCCTGATTCATCTATGGCAGCGCGTGAAGACCCCTTGTTAACTTCAAAAGTCACGGAATCAAATTGAAAGCCGACCATCCTCCACCCAGAATGATGTCTAAAGAAGGAGAAACGTCTCAGGATTCAGCTTTTGCTTTGTCACCAAAGTCTTATTTCTCTTCCCTTTTACCCATCAACATCATGGGGAGAAGACAGGAGAGACGGGTGAGGAGGGAGAGATGGATCAGTCATGATTGCATGGCAGATGGGTTGAATGGCCTAATTCTACTCCCATCACCTATGATCTTATGATCATCTCCCCTGTCCTCAACACAATCACAGATCTTCCATTTCACTCTTTCCTCCCCTCCCGCTTTTCCAGCAAGTCAAAGTTATTTCTTTTTAAGGCCTGTCCCACTTCAGCTATTTTTAGGCGACTGCCGGCTATATGACTATATTATAGTCATAGCAGGTCTCCAAAAAACCGGTGACTGGACACCCCTTCGACATAAAATTTTAAATAAAATCATTACTTTAATAACAAAAAAACCCAAAGTCAGCACCGGCGACAATCTACGTTAACTTGGCGACCACCTACGTTAACCTGGCGACAACTATGACAGTACCTACGTCAGGAGAAGTCAAGCTACGCTCATTGGCGTCAAACCTATTGTCGCCAACTGCCTCAGAAAAATTTTCAATGTTGAAAATCCAGCGGCGACCAGAAAGATGCTACGACACTTTGGGCGACTAAGGAGACTACGCACGACCATACAGGCGACAGCCTAGTCACCTGTAGTCGCCTAAACAATTGTCTAAATGGGACAGGCCCTTTACAGTTTGGGGCTGAATATATTAACTCTTCTTCTCTCTCCGCAGGAATTGCCACACTTGCATTTTCACCAGTTTTGATCTTATTTCTTAAATTTCTCCATTCTTCTCAATAGTTCTTAGTTCTTTAAATCTTGTGCATTTTAAAGCATCCCTTAATTCGAATTTTCAATACCTATACTTCGAATATTGTACAAGAAATTCTTAAAATCCAATGTTCCATTACTTTTTCAACTTATCATTTCCAATCCAATATTTCCAAATCCAATATTTCCAAACTTTTTATAAATTTCCACAAACATATGTGTAAACAAATATTTTCAAATCCTTTCTCATCAGGATTCTACACTGCCAAAATGGTGTTGAGAAAGCTACAATCTCCATTGCAGCTGACACCCCGTCTATTTTTATGCCCTTTCGCATCGCTTAAGGGCCTGTCCCACTTGGCGATTTTTTCGGCCACTGCCGGCATCATTGACTGACGTATCAGGTCACCGAAAAATTTGCAGTGTGATGTGGCGTGATGACGTATGATGCGTGGTGTTTTTTCAAGTGTTGCAACATTTTTTTTGTCACCGCTGGATTTTGAAATGTTCAAATTCTTTTGGCAACACTGATATGACGCCGGCAGTCGCCGAAAAGAATCGCCAGGTGGGACAGGTCCTTTAATGTCTGCAACATGTCTGAAGAAGGGTCTCGATCTGAAACGTCACTTATTCCTTTTCTCCAGAGATGCTGTCTGACCGCTGAGTTACTCCAGCTTTTTGTGTCTATCTTCAATTTAAACCAGCACCTGCAGTTCCTTCCTACACAGCACAGATACACATTAGATAAGCATCTCAGATACAGTACAAGTGTATAGTAGCAGTACACTGAGACATGTATAGAGTCGCCAGTTTGGAGCCATTTTGGGGTTGGTGACTCTTGCAGCACTGTCAGAGGGTCACCTGTCAGGTCTAAAAATTACCATGGCACTGTTAGAAAGAAGAGGTGAGAAATTCTCCATGGCATTCCAACTAAAACTCATCAATCAATAAATACCATAAAAATAAATGTGTAAGAAGCAACTGCAGATGCTGGCTTAAACCGAAGATAGGCACAAAAAGCTGGAGTAACTCAGCGGGTCTAACAGCATCTCTGGAGAAAAGGAATGGGTGATGTTTTGGGTTGAGACCCTTATTCAGACAGTGTCCACCATAAAAGGAAAAATGGATTAACTGGTCTCTGCTACTTGTGTTTGCTTGCTATGTGTTTTTTCACATTACAACAGTAACTACTCTTCAAAGGTACTTCAGTAGCTGCAAGGGTGCAATGCTGAAGTGCCAGCCCAGTTTGATGCTTGGTGCAAAGTGCTTCAATCATCTCCCAAGCTCACACAATCACAGAATGGTTACAGCACTGAAGAAAACCCTTGAGCTCATGGAGTTCATATTGGCTTGGTGCAAAAGACTCCAGTTAATTCCATTCCTCGCCCCAAAAATTATTTCAAATATTTATCAGGTTCCCTTTCGGATGTTACAATTGAATCTGTATTCAAGATTCTAACAACAACTGTAAAAAAAAATGGCCTTGTGTAGTTCTTGCTGGGTCTTTTTGCTGCCCCTCTTTATTCTTTGTAACCTAGTTCCTAACCCCTCCAACAATGGGAGCAGGTTTTCTCAACCTATTCTGTCTGTACTATCAATCTGAAGAAAAGTCCTGACCCAAAACATGGTCATTCCACTTCCTTCCGGAGATGCTGCCCAGCCCGCCTAGTTCCTCCAGCAGCTTTGTTTTTTCCTCAGGGTTCCAGTATCTGCTGCCCCTTGTATCTCCTGCCTGTACCCTTCATGATTTCCATGATTGCCTGTACCCTTCATGACACTCCCAAACCGGAAACCGTGGATGAACAAGGAGGTTCAGAATCTGCTAAGGGCACGCAACATTGCCTTTAAATCCAGGGACACTACTGCCTACAGTGCTGGCAGGTCAAACCTGAACAAAGGCATAAAAAAGGCCAAAGACATCCACAGGCAAAGGGTGGAAGACCACTTCAACACTACGGACACCAGAAGCATGTGGCAGGATGTCAGGGACATCACTGGCTACAAGAGCAGCCCCGCCTGCCCCCACAGTGATATCACACTGGCCAATGAGTTAAACACCTTCTTTGCCCGCTTCGAAACTGGCAACACCACCAGAAGAGGAATAACCCCGGCCATGGCGGAGGGACAGGCCTTAACACTGAGCACCCAGGAGGTACAGTGCGCTCTGCGTAGGATCAATCCACGCAAGGCTGCAGGCCGGGATGGAGTCCAGGGTAGGGTAGTAAAGGACTGTGCTGTACAGCTGGCAGAGGTATTTACGGGGATATTTAACCTGTCTCTATCTCTGGCAACGGTCCCCAAGTGCCTAAAGACAGCTACCATAGTGCCATTGCCGAAAAAGTCTAAAGTCACCAACCTGAATGACTACCGCCCGGTTGCCCTAACTCCAATACCAATGAAGTGCTTTGCAAGGCTGGTCCTCTCCCACATCAAATCCAGCATCCCTGCCTTATTGGACTCTCATCAATTTGCATACAGGGCAAATAGATCCACAGAGATTGCCATCTCTGTGGCTCTTCACACTGTCCTGACTCACCTGGAAAGACAGGGCACGTACGTGAGGATGCTCTTCATAGACTATAGCCCTGCCTTCAATACGGTCAGCCCTACAAAGGTCACCACCAAACTCCACCAGCTAGGCCTCAGCTCACTGATATGCGATTGGATCCTGAATTTTCAGACGGAGCAACCGCAGGCAGTGAGACTGGGGCCGCACCTGTCCTCCAGTATCACCCTGAACACCGGCACACCACAGGGCTGTGTACTGAGCCCCATGCTCTACTCCCTCTTCACTCACGACTGTGTTCCTGCATTCGACATCAACATCATTTTCCAGTTTGCAAATGACACAACGGTGATCGGGCTGATCACCAACGGTGATGAAACAAAATACAGAGCGGAGGTTCAGAACCTGGTGGACTGGTGCTCACGGAACTTGTCACTAAACACTTCCAAGACTAAAGAGCTGATTATCGACTTCTGGTCACAGAATGGGGAATATGCCCCAATCTCCATCTACCGGGACAGTGTGGAGAGAGTGTGCAGCTTTAAGTTGGTTGACAAGAAGGCTCTGCAGAGAGTCATCAACACAGCCCAGAAGATCACCAACATACACCTGCCTGTCCTGGAAGAGATCTATAGCTCTCGTTGCCTGCGGAAGGCATCACGCATACTAAAGGACTCATCTCATCCTGCACATCACGTTTGCCCTTCTGCTGTCGGGAAAGCATTACAGGTCCATCAAATCACACACCACAAGATTAACAAACAGTTTCTACCCCAAGCCATCACCACTCTGAACTCTGCACTGGAACACACAGCCCCCATAACCAATATTTTGTACTGCTATAATACTATACTGGGAAATATTGCACGTTATAACTTGACAACGTTTTCCTTGCCGTTTTTGCTGTTTTCATTGTCGTCAATAAGGGGCTGTACCACTTTTTCGAACCAATTGGCAAATTTAGAAGAGTTTAGGAGAGTTTGAAAAAAATGTAATGTTGAAGATCTCCTTCAACTATGTAGAAGACCTCCTTCCACCTCCTTCGACTATGTTGAAGACTAGCTTCAACTAGCTACGACTATCTACGACTAACAACCTCCTTCGATCTCCTTCGACCTCCCTTCGACTATGATGAAGACTATCTACGACTACCTTTGACTACCCTCGATTACCTACGACTAACATGCCTACCTACTACGACCTACTTCGACTAAACCTACGAGTTAAAAAATATCGATGTTTTCCATGGTGACCTTTTTTTAGTCACGGGCATTTTTCAACGTTCAAAAATACGCCGTGACCTAGCTAAGGCCTTGAGTACACGGGGACTACTCTCGAGCATGAAGGAGAGTTACAAAGACCTCCACCGACCTCGTGTCGACCATGCTGCGAGTATGAGTCGAGGGCAAACTCGCCAGAACTCGCGGATTAGGTCGCCCAAGTGGGACAGCTCATATTTATCTGATACGTTGGAGCTCTGCTCGGGCAGTGCGCCTGAAATTGCATTGTATGTATTTACAAATACAATAAAGTGTATTATTATTATTATTACTCAGAAGCAGGAGAATTGACAGTTTACTCTATCACAAAGTATTAGCAAGTCCTAATTTTGAAGAATTGTATTTACACATAGCATTCGATGAAATTAATCACTTCTGAACATATCTCACAAGTAACAATATGGTCCCAACATTCAGATAAGGCAATAGGACAGTTTTGTATGGATGAATTACAATAACCGTTTGTAGCAATGAAAGATACCTAATCAAAGGTAATATTTGATGGAGAAAGTGACTACAAGTGATATTATCCTTCAAACAACAACTGAAACAAACAATTACGGTGAGGTACAATGTAAAATAATTATATGCTTCAATAAATAAGTGTTTGATTGTTACTGTCTTGATTATTGTCCATGACACACTGATCAACCTGTAGAGCACCTTCAGCAACAGACGCACCTTCCACCAAGATGCAGCACAGAACGCCATAGGAGATCCAGCTTCTCTGTGGCTATCAAACTGTACAACTCCTCCCCTTTCTGTCGTGGGGTAGTCTGACTCTCCTCTCCCCCCCCCCCCCCCCCACACAATCTTTGCACATCTCCGATCCTTTCCACTCGTCACTTTAATTTCATGTATCTTGTGTTTTTATGATTGTTGACAGACCAATTTCCCTCCTGGGATAACTAAAGACCTGTCGTATTGTATTGTATCGTATTTGAAGTTCATTTACCATATTAAGATACTGTAAATTGATACCAAACTACCATGCTAAATTTCATTGAGGTTAGATTGTGTAGATTAACCATATTAATCCATGCCTATACAATCTCCACTACACATATTATGCATGCCATACATTCCCCCTAGCAATCCAGTCCGGGTTTTGGGCATCATGAGTGCTGTAGCCTTGGCAGCCTGTCGTTTTGTTACTGCGGTTTTTAGAACGGAAGCTGATCCGATATGCACAGCCGTGTATGATGCTCTCTCCTTGAAATCTTAATAAAAGACTAACGGTTCACTCTAGACTTTGTAATGGATCTCCTGCAAACATATTGGACATTAGATAACTTTTATTTAAATACATAGTGATGGATCCGATTTCAGACATTCTCGGTTTATGCTTCACTCCCACTGCCGAAACAATGGGATAAGTGTTATCTACTAAATAACAACCGTGAACATAATTAATCCTATTCACAAGAGTTTGCAGAGGATCGCATGGGATCCAAGATAGCCGAATGGATAGCAAATTGGCTCCATGGTAGGAAGCAGAGGGTAATGGTGGAAGGTTGCTTCTTGGACTGGAAGCCTGTGACTAGTGGTGTGCCTCATGGTTCGGTGCTGAGCCCATTACTGTGTGTCATCTACATCAACGATTTGGATGAGAACGTACGGGGCAAGATTAGCAAGTTTGCTGATGATACAAAAGTGGGTGGTTTTGCAGATAGTGAAGATGGTCGTGACCGATTGCAACAGGATCTGGATCCATTAGCCAGTTGGACGGAGGAATGGTTGATGGAATTTAATACAGAGAAGTGTGAGGTGTTGTATTTTGGGACGTCTCACAAGGACAGGACCTACACAGTGAATGGGTAGTGTTGTAGAGCAGAGGGATCTAGGAGTGCAGGTCCATGGTTCCTTGACGGTCGAGTCACAGGTAGATAAGGTGGTCAAAAAGGCTTTTGGCACATTGGCCTCCATCAGTCAGAGTATTGAGTATAGAAGTTGGGAGGTCATGTTGCAGTTGTATAAGACGTTGGTGAGACCGCATTTAGAATATTGTATTCAGTTCTGGGCACCATGTTCTAGGAAAGATATTGTCAAGCTTGAAAGGGTTCAGAGAAGATTTACGAGAATGTTGCCAGGACTAGAGCATGTGAGTTATAGGGAGAGGTTGAGTAGGCTGGGTCTCTATTCCTTAGAGCGCAGGAGGATAAGGGGTGATCTTATAGAGGTGTATAAAATCATGCGATGAATAGACTGGGTAGATGCACAGAGTCTCTTGCCCAGAGGAGGGGAATCGAGGACCAGAGGACATAGGTTCAGGGTGAAGGGAAATGATTTAATAGGAATCTGAGG
Source organism: Raja brachyura (assembly GCA_963514005.1). Next base: position 23,266,831 of record OY740788.1, read on the forward strand.
GGTAACATTTTCAGACAAAAGGTGGTGGATGTATGGAACAAGCTGACAGAAGAGGTAGTTGAGGCTGGGACTATCCCAACATTCAAGAAACAGTTAGACAGGTAAATGGATAAAACAGGTTTGGAGGGATATGGACCAAGCACAGGCAGGTGGAATGGCTAGTGTTGCTGGGATATGTTGGCCGGTGTGGGCAAGTTGGGCTGAGGGCCTGTTTCCACACTGTATCACTAAGGGTTGAGGATAATAGAACAGGATGCACATTAGCAGACCTTTATGGTTGTTGAACGTGAAGGAACCTTTTCTTTCAATCCAATATGAAACATTCTCGAAGGCAAAGGAGACAATTGGCTACAATTGTCAATAGATGACAAAAGAAAACAGAGGGGCAACACTATATATACAGCCAAGAAAAGTAGGAGCACAGCACCAAATATTCTGTTTAATGGCTAAAGAAGTGAAAGTGTTTCATAAGATGGTAAAAAGGCTCCCTGTTTGACACAATGGGCAATTTCCCCAAATAACAGCAGTGTAGTATACGAAGCACATAGTGGTAGACAGAGATAGATAGGTAACTCAGAAATGCTTCCATTTGTGTATTTTTTTAATTGATCTTCAAACACTTACTATGGCTCAAGGCCATAACAGTTATGTCACATGGCACTTTTCTTTTTTGTTCCCATTCAAGAGACCATTTATAATTGAGAGCCTTGGGATATTATCATCTCCAAGGGACTTCATTGTACCACACATTATCTTTCCACAGAAGCTGCCTGATCTGCAGAGTTCTTTCCATTGCAGTTTTGTTGTCAGAATACGAGCATCTGCATCATTTTTGCCTTGAGACAGTGGAGTTCTCTAAAAGAACAATGTGTCAGAACAAACAGGAAATAAAGTGGGAGGCATTCCAACCAATCTTCGGCCACACAACCCTATTATCTAATGGTGCCCACTGATGGTGTAGGAGGGGTGCAAAGCATCATGGGATGCCCACGAGAATAATGCCCGGCATGGGCGGAAATCGCTTTTAAAACATGGGGGGAGGGGCACAATCTCCTGGTGGCCCGATGACAAGAGTGCATGACAACTAACAATTTAATCTCCTCACACACACACATCTTATGCATATCTTACACGCATCTTACACGCATCTTACTATAACGATCGTAGGGCCTGGGGAAGAGGAGAGACAATGAAAAGGCCAAAAATGATGTAAATTAAAATAGATATATATTTGCGCTGACGCCTAACATCTAGGAGCTAGCGGCCTCCACCCGAAACCGAAGGGTCTCCAACCGAAGGGTCTCGACCCGAAACATCGCCTATCTCCTTCGCTCCTTAGATGCTGCTGCACCCGCTGAGTTTATCCAGCCTTTTGTGGACCCTCGGCCTCCAACTGGAATTGACCTTGAGGGCTCTAGTCGCAGAGCCTGTGGACTTACCATCGCAGAGCTGGCTAACTTCGGAGGCAGGGTGGCGCTGTGGCTGCGACCAGATGTCAGAGGCTTCGGCCGCGGGCCCTGTGTACGGTAACATCGGGAGCTCGCAGGTCCCTGGTTGGTGGCCGACTTTCGGGAGCTCCAGCAACAACAGCAGCTTCTTCCGCCCCGAATCGTGGGGTTTGAATCGGCTCGATCTCAGGGCCTTTCATCGCCCGGCACAGTTTAAAATCGGCTGCGGGATCTACCATTGCCTAGCAGGGGCTTCAACATCGAGAGCCTCGATTGCCTCGACCGCCTAGACCGCCTTGACGCAGCAGCTTGACTGTCTGACCGCGGGAGAAGCAGGGAAGAGATAACATGGGGTGTGGGGGGGGATTGTCACCCACCTCTCGAAACATGGGGGGCCACGCTCCCCGTCCCCTCCCCCTGGGATTTCTTCCCATGCTGCCCGAGCCTAAAACTACCAAGTGTCTTGTTCCTGTGCTGTACTGTATTGTGCTTATGTGCTTACCTGCTAGGTCAAAATGTTCAGGTTCTTCTTAAATTGAATAACAAATGGGATATAATAGAAATGGAGCAGGGTGGCAGAGTACAAATGTGCAGGAAGGAACTGCAGATGCTGGTTTACGCTGAAGCATCTCTAGAGGAAGTGTCTGAAGAAGGGTCTCGACCCGATATGCCACCTATTCCTTCTCTCCAGAGATGCTGCCTGTCCCTCTGAGGAGTTACTCCAGCATTTTGTGTCTATCTTAGGTAAAAGGGTAGTCTGGAAGTAGATTGGTAGAAAGGCCTTGCACGTTCTTTTCTGCGTGTTTTTGCACGATGCGTTGTTCTTTTGGACAACTCCACTGTTTCAAAAGCAGAAAAACATGCAGATGCTGCTAATCTGAAATAGAAGTAGAAATGGAAAGCACTCAGCTGATCGGGCAGCTTCTATGGAGGGAGAGAGAATTTGAGTTAACATTTCAAATTGATACCCCCCCTCCCAACCCCATCCCAAGAGTGCGGACCAAAGATCCTCAACCTTAAAGTGTTAACTGTGTATCTCCCTCTACAAATACTGCTCAATGTTGTTTGATTTCTACTCTACATTGGCCTCATTCCCAACCTGCACAAGGTTGAAGAACTGTGCTTCTTCTTGACATGGAGTAGTTTAGTTTAGTTTAGTTTAGTTTAGTTTAGAGATACAGCATGGAAGCAGGCCCTTCAGCCCACTTAGTCGGCACAGACCAGCGATCCCTGCTCATTAAAGGGACTGTCCCACATGGCCGTCATTTGTGTGCCATTTACGCGACCTCCAAAAATGTGGTCATCGTGTTGTGATGCACAGGTAGCGTGTGGGTAGCGCGGGACGGGTGCATGGAGAGGCGTGGAGGAGTGTGGAGTTGCTGCACGAAATCCTCGCGCGCCACCTGCGTGATGTATCGTGTACGCACGCTGACGCATTGGGTACGCACGCTGACACATTGGCGTCGCACGCTGGTGTCCCAATGTCTCACGTGTATCGCATGGTGATGCATGGTTACATCACCGTGCGTAACCATGTGTTGCAGCGCGCCACAGGGTATTCTAATGACATCACACGCACCAGACGGCATGATGACGCATGATCCGCGCGCGACGACGTGTCGACCTATTTTACATATGACGTGTAAATGAGGCGCAAATGACGGCCAAATGGAACAGGCCCTTAACACTACCCTACACACACACACACTAGGAACAATTATATGTTTATACATTTATACCAGGCCAATCAATCTGTCACATTTGAAATGGAACAGACTACAAATCATCCTTTCTGACAGATGCAAAAAGGTTTACGTTAAATAAAATTGTGCTGGAGCATAAATTTCACAAACACTTTCCAATTTGCAAAGTGTTCCGTATCTTTACGTGAAATTTATGACCTTGGCTCACATTACAGAATTCTACCACCAGCATCTCTACATAATTCAGTCAAAAATAATCTACTTCCACACGTAGCCCTTTAAATGTCACAGATAGGCATTGATGCAGATTCTCTCAGACTGGTTGAAGACGGTCTTTGTTTCACTCTGAATTGCTGCACAGTCAGGTATTCCACCTTCTGGGTGAGCATTTCTACCTCTCCGAAGATAGACATAAAATGCTGGAATAACTCAGCGGGACAGGCAGCATCTCTGGTGAGAAGGAATGGGTGACATTTTGGGTCGAGACCTTTCCTCAGACTCAGGGGAGAGGGAGACACAGAGATATGGAAGGGTAAGGTGTGAAAATGAGAGATCAATGGGGACAAAAATCAAGGAAAATGTAGAATAGATCATTGTTAGCCAGGGGAGGGTGGCAACGGAGAAATGTTTTACCTCTCCAGTGGATGTAAGTGATCTTTGGAGTGTGGGAGGAAACCGAAGATCTTGTAGAAAACCCATGCAGGTCACAGGGACAACATACAAACACCCTACAGACAAGCACCTGTAGTTAGAATCGAACCTGGGTCTCTGGCATTGTAAGACAGTAGCTCTTGCACTACGCCACCATTCCGCCCAGTCAATAAAGTTTTAGGATTTTCAATAATAATAGTGATATAAATGTAAATTAAATGGATCTCATTGTGAAACTACTTGGAGTCTTGAATGCATTCTAATACTTGCTCCTGGACACAAGGTAGCATAGCGTGCGGCTCGGGTGAGGTGGGAGCACAACTAGTACTGCTGCTGACTCACAGCTCCTTTGTCTTGTGTTCAATCCTGATCTCCAGTTGAGTTTGCATGCTCTCCTGGTGATCGCATGATTTTCCTCAAGGTAGTCCGTTTTCCTCCCACTTGTAGGTGATTGGTAGGATCCGGTAGGAATCGATGGTAAGTGACAAAAATCAAATGGGTTGATGAATTTGATGATCTGTGCAGACTGGATGGGCAAATAAATTATTTTCTTGCTGTTTCAGATTGGCAAACTAATGGATCACGGCATGAATTTGATTACTGTACACCTCAGTATTTAAAAAAAATTATAGAATATCTACCTAGTAGATTTAGATCTCACTATATCATATTAACTTTAGTAATAAGGTCATAGGTCATAAGTGATAGGAGCCGAATTAGGCCATTCGGCCCATCAAGTCTAATCTGCCATTCAATCGTGGCTGATCTATCTCTCCCTCATAACCCCATTCTCCTGCCTTCTCCCCATAACCCCTGACACCTGTACTAATCAATATTTCTCAATGTTTAACTATCATCGATGCTCTTAACTTTTTTTTATTTTTAATAACCTTTGTATGGTTTTGTCCCCAAAATGGTTTGATTAAATTGATCTTTGTGCCTTTACAATGTTGATGTGCAGCTAATGTTGTACACAAGCCCTTTGTGACTGTGATCTGATGAAAATGTTGTAGTTTGTAACAATATTCCTTGGAAAATCAAACCAATGTCTCTGATTCAGATGACGTTAAAGAGCCTTGGCATTTAGAATAGTCCCCAAACCTTCTGTACTGATTGTGAATGGTCTCAACCCAGAACGTCTCCCTTTCCTTCTCTCTCTCGAGATGCTGCCTGTCCCGCTGAGTAACTCCAGCATTTTGTGTCTATCTTAAGAAGTGTCTCGATCCGAAACGTCCCCCATTCCTCCTCTCCAGAGATGTTGCCTGTCCCGCTGAGCTACTCCAGCATTTTGTGTCTATCTTAAGAAGGCTCTCGAACCGAAACATCACCCATTCCTTCTCTTCAGAGATATTGCCTGTCCTGCTGAGTTACTCCAGCATTTTGTGTCTATCTTAAGAAGGGTCTCGACCCAAAATGTCACCCATTCCTTCCCTCCAGAGATGTTGCCTGTCCCGCTGAGTTACCCCAGCATTTTGTGTCTATCTTTCGGCATTGATTGTTGGCTGCACAGACACAAATTGAAGTCTTTCAAAACAGTAATCACAGATCTGCTGTGAACAATAATGTATTTGTGTGAACCGAAAATTCTTCCATCTGTCACATTTGTCACATCTGGAACAGACTACAAATCATCCTTTCTGACAGATGCAAAAAGGTTCACGTTAAATAAAATTGTGCTGGAGCATAAATTTCACAAACACTTTCCAATTTGCAAAGTGTTCCGTATCTTTACGTGAAATTTATGTATTGGCTCACCTTAAAGAATTCTACCACCAGCATCTCTACATAATTCAGTCAAAAATAATCTACTTCCACACGTAACCCTTTAAATCTCACAGATAGGTATTGATGCAGATTCTCTCAGACTGATTGAAGACGGTCTTTGTTTCACTCTGAATTGCTGCACAGTCAGGTATTCCACCTTCTGGGTGAGTATTTCTACCTCTCCGAAGTTGGACACAAAATGCTGGAATAACTCAGCGGGACAGTCAGCATCTCTGGCGAGAAGGAATGGGTGATCTTTTGGGTCGAGACCCTTCCTCAGACTCAGGGGAGAGGGAGACACAGAGGTATAGAAGGGTAAAGTTTGTGGCAAAGGGGGTGAAAATCAAGGAAAATGTAGAATAGATCATTGTTAGCTAGGGGAGGGTGGCATCGAAGAAATGTTTTACCTCTCCAGTGGATGTAAGTGATCTGGTGCCAACATTGCAATGAAGAACAGGGGAAATATTCCACTTATAGTAAGAAAGAACTGCAGATACTGGTAAAATTAAAGGTAGACATGACATGCTGGAGTAACTCAGCGGGAGAGGCAGCATCTCTGGAGAGAAGGAGTTGGTAAAACCACACTGAATCATTGAGAGTGGGTCTCCTGCACAAAGAATTATCCTGAATTTATGTAGACACTTGCTGGCATTTCTTTCGAAAATCCAGGCTAATAAATGAAATTTGACTAATGTTAGCAATCTACATTGCAGGATGTTTATACTAAATGAGAATTGTTAAAAATTGTTTATTGCGAATGTTAGACTTTGTAAGCACACACATACATTTCACTATATTATGTTAGTATAGTTAAAGTCATAGAAAACAACATAATTTGTTGTAGTTCTGTTTCACTGTCTTCGCTCTTATTCCTTATGGTAATAGCTCACTGTGTTTGTATCACCTCAGAGTAATCTCGTTCCCCAGTAATTCTCCCTGTAACTAGTCCTTCCCACATTCCCATCAATTCTCCCAGAATTTTATTCCTTACCTACATACAAGTGTGATTTTTCCAGGACGAATCTACAATCTACATTTGGGATAAGTGCAGAGACATGTTGGTCACAAGAAGAATGGGCAAATTCTACAAGAAGCCAGAAGTCAGAATGGCACCCAGGTCAATGGAGGACTATTAGCTGTGCTTCATTCCATTCACCACCGCCTTTCTTATGGCCAGGTTCAGCTATTCTAGTGTCTAGGAAGGAACTGCAGATGCTTGTGTAAACCGAAGATAGACACAAAAAAGCTGGAGTCATTCAGCGAGTCAGAGAGCATCTCTAGACCCTTCTTCAGTCTCGACCCGAAACGCCACCTACTCCATCTCTCCAGAGATGCTGTCTGACCCGCTGAGTTACTCCAGCATTTTGTGCCTATCTTCAGCTGAGATCCTACCCTGCTGTTGCATTGCACTGTTTGCTCTTGGATTTAAAGCTGCAAAATAGCATTGCAAAAACTGCTTCACTTTTATGTCTATATGTCGTTCTTTCGGATTTTGACACAGCACATATACAGAAAGCACTTTTGTTTAGTGATCTAATGTCAACTGGAACCCAACCACCTGAATCTTTGCGTAAGAAGGAACTGCAAATGCTGGTTTACACAGAAGATAGAACCAAAATGCAGGATGAAGTAACTCAGTGGGAAACGAGAGACATAGACGGTGATATAGAGAAATATAGAACAGATTTTGCATATCTTTCATTCATTTGTTTTATACCTCTCTATATCAACATCTATATCTCTCATTTCCCTCTCCCCTGACTCTGTCTGAAGAAGGGTCTCGACCCAAAACGTCACCTATTCCTTTTCTCCAGAAATGATGTCTGACAGGTTGAGTTTTTCTAGCTTTTTGAGTTTTTCCAGCTTTTCCATCTTCAACTAATCCAGTACTCTCCTTGCCAATTTGACATGGTTGAGCAGTGAATTCTAAAGTTTAGTTTAGTTTAGTGATATAGTGCGGAAACTGGCCCTTCAGCCCACGCCGACCTGCAATACACAAACATTAACACTATCCTACACTAGAGACAATTTTTATACTCATACCAAGCCAATTAACCTGCAAAACTGTATGTCTTTGGAGTGTGGGAAGAAACCAAATTTCTCGGAGAAAACCCATGCAGGTCACTGGGAGAACATACAAACTCCATACGGACAGCGTCCAAATCGAACCCAGGTCCCTGGCGCTGTAAGCACTGTAAGGCAGCAACTTTAATGCTGCGCCACCGTGCGACCAGTAAAGTAGGAAGATAAGCATAACAAAGAGCATTGTGTCTCATCAAGCAATGATATGTAGTTTTACACCTTGAAATAGCAGTACAACATATAACAGTGCCCAGCTGTAACAGCACTTACCTTTCAGAGTGGCCTTTTTAAGTACCTTCATAGCATAGAGTTGCCCAGCATCAGAGCCTTTGATTTTCTTAACAAGAAAGACCTTAAAGGAAGAACATACACAAAAGGTTAATATATATATTTTCCATTTTTTTTCCCCCACAGACACTAAAACTATATTAAGCCAGGTGTTGTACATATTGACCCTTAGCTCTGTTCTTCGATTAAGCTAGATCATGACTGGGGTGTGTTGAATATACTGGGGTGTGTGTCCTGATATAGTAGTGGCCACAGGATCTGGGGTGACAGAGGAACTGAAGGAAATCCACATTAGGCAGGAAATGGTGTTGGATAGACTGATGGGACTGAAGGCTGATAAATCCCCAGGGCCTGATGGTCTGCATCCCAGGCTACTTAAGGAAGTGACTCAACAAATCGTGGATGCATTGGTGATAATTTTCCAATGTTCTATAGATTCAAGATCAGTTCCTGTGGATTGGAGGGTAGCTAATGTTATCCCACTTTTTAAGAAAAGCGGGAGAGAGAAAATGGGGAATTATAGACCAGTTAGCCTGACATCGGTGGTGGGGAAGATGCTGGAGTCAATTATAAAAGATGAGATAGCCGCACATTTGGATAGCAGTAACAGAATCGGTCCGAGTCAGCATGGATGTACAAAGGGGAAATCATGCTTGACTAATCTTCTGGAATTTTTTGAAGATGTAACTAGGAAAATGGACAAGGAAGATCCAGTGGATGTAGTGTACCTGGACTTTCAGAAAGCATTTGATAAGGTCCCACATAAGAGATTAGTGGGCAAAATTAGGGCACATCGCATTGGATGTAGAGTGCTGACATGGATAGAGAAGTGGTTGGCAGACAGGAAACAAAGAGTAGCGATTAACGGGTCGCTTTCAGAATGGCAGGCAGTGACTAGTGTGGTACCACAAGGCTCGGTGCTGGGACCGCAGCTATTTACAATATACATTAATGATTTGGATGAAGGGATTCAAAAGAACATTAGCAAATTTGCAGATGACACAAAGCTGGGTGGAAGTGTGCATGAGGAGGATGCTATGAGAATGCAGGGTGACTTGGACAGGTTGGGGGAGTGGGCAGATGCATGGCAGATGAAGTTTAATGCGGATAAATGTGAGGTTATCCACTTTGGTAGCAAAAACAGGAAGGCAGGTTACTATCTAAATGGCGTCAAGTTGGGAAAAGGGGTAGTAAAACGGGATGTGGGGGTCCTTGTACATCAGTCTCTGAAAGTAAGCATGCAGGTACAGCAGGCAGTGAAGAAAGCGAATGGCATGTTGCCCTTTAGAACATGAGGAATCGAATATAGGAGCAAAGAGGTCTTTCTGCAGTTGTACAGAGCCCTATTGAAACCACATCTGAAGTACTGTATGCAGTTTTGGTCCCCTAATTTGAGGAAGGACATTCTTGCTATTGAGGGAGTGCAGCGTAGGTTTACAAGGTTAATTCCCGGGATGGCGGGACTGTCATATGCTGAGAGAATGGAGCAGCTGGGCCTCTACTCGCTGGAGTTTAGAAGGATGAGGGGGAACCTCATTGAAACTTACTGAATAGTCACAGGCCTGGATAAGTGGATGTGGAGAGGATGGTTCCACTAGTGGAAGAGTCCAGGACTGGAGGTCATAACCTCAGAATTAAAGGACATTCCTTGAGGATGGAGATGAGGAGGAATTTCTTTAGTCAGAGGGTAGTGAATCTGTGGAATTCATTGCCACAGAGGCTAATTCATTGCCACAGGTGGCCAAGTCAAAGCATATTTTTAAGGCAGATATAGATAAATTCTTGATTAGTATGGATGTCAGTGATTATGGGGAGAAGGCAGGAGAATGGGGTTAGGAGGGATGGATAGATCAGCCATGATTGAATGGCGGAGTAGCTTTGATTGGCCTAATTCTGCTCCAATCACTTAGGACCTTATGAACATTCGTTAAGTAAGAGGATCTTCATGGAATGTCAAAGACTATGAGTAATTCTACAAGTTCAAGATTAATTCTAATGAATGCAAGAAGTTACCTGCAATCGTACCCACACCCCATCCCACTCCACCAGATATTGTCTTCAAATTTGTCCTCTGACATTCTTTTGAAGATAGTTTGATTTTTCCAGAGAGAAACAAAGTGTTCAATTGAATTTGTGGAAAGGGAACTTGAAAGAGTTTGGAAAAGCTCATTCAAATCAACAGAATTAGCTTGAGATAATCCTGATAATTTAAAAAAATAGCATGCAATTTCATTTCAAGGCAAATGATGGTTAGATAACAGAGCAGAAACTGACAGGCTAAATGTGGATCACTGATTCTGCCATATAATAGTAAAATTAAATGAGAACTTACCAGTTTGAAGTTTGATCTATATTTTATGAGGAGTTACATTGAGGGATTACGTGAAGACCCCGCCAGCCCGCATGCGCATCAATCTTCAAAGCAGCGGTGTGAAATCACAGATAACAGTAATTGAACTGAACATAGTAAGATTAGATAAAATAGAATACCAGCTGACCTTTATGATAGAGGGTTGGAAGTGGAGGGCACGTAATCCCTCAACGTAACCCCTCATAAAATAAAGATCAAACTTCAAACTGGTAAGTTCTCGTTTAATCTTACTATTTGACTTCGGAGTCACGTGAGTGACTACGTGACGATTTCAAAGCTCTGTGATTTCATGCAATGGAAACGAGTCCATGCGTCACACACTGCATCAGTTGATCAATGATGAGTGAACATTAATAATGCATTCAGGCATGACATAGATATAGACATGTTGATGCTTTTAATGAACAAATAATGATAATAATAACCTCCCTCAACTGGGAGGAAACCATAAACAGAACCTAAAATAGAGTTGGCAAATACCCCCGGTCTGGCAATGGGTTAGTTCTAAAATGTTTTGGAAAGATCGTTCGATTGACCATCCTGCAGCCACTAGGATGTCGTCCCACGAAACATCCATAACCCTGCTGCTGATGCTGTTGCAGCCTAGGTGGAGTGAGACTTGAAAATGTCAGTGTTCACTCCTGTAAGCGAGAACCCGTTTTAACCACCTGGAGATGGTCTGTAGTGATACCTTCTCATGAGGCTTTATGTCAACAAACATTGCTAGTTCAGATCTTCTAAGGCTCTAGTGACCTTAACATACTGGTGTAGATATGTGGCCACACACAACCAAAGGTCCATGGGATATGCCAATAAATCTCGTTTGAGACCTGATGTCCTTGGTGTATCCTGCTTGACTAAGTCATAAACAGAAATGTTATTTTGCCTGCAGATATAATCACCCTATCGAGTCACAGCTAATGCAAAGACTGGACTCATTGCGCTGAACTCAGCGCCATGAGCATAACCATTTTGTAAGTGAGTTTGACCAAGGACAGGGATGTAGCCCAATGTTAACATCCCATATCTCTGCGTATCTGGGCCTGGGAGGTTTCGAGTTGAAGATACCCTTCATAATCTAGATATCAAAAGGTGAGACCCGACAGAATGGATTCTGCTCCCCACAGCCAATATGATGAGAAGGCATGTTAGACACAGTAAATGGCACTTTAAATTAATGATTGTCAAACCCCATAGAGAACTGAACTTCAAGACGTCAGTCATCCGTGCCGAATTATATGTAATATTAGTATAAAACAAAATACTTCCCATCTCCTTATGAGGAAAGTACTGCTTATTTAGTGCTATCCCTGCAATCTGCAGTGAGCACGTCCATGGTTTGGTTTAACAACCCGAGCCGCAGGAAAGGTCTTCCTAGTTTGCAAGTCAATGAATTGATTATATCATGCAGAGGATGGTTTCCCAGGTCACGGCTAAACCAGCAATTTTGTGTCTGGGAATAACCATATAAGGTTCTATTATCATTCCCAACATCAGCGGGAACCATGGCTGTATAGGCCACCAGGCACCACGAAAATGCCTGAAGCGGGAACTTGCTGAATTTTGCAAGACCGTCTGATGAGGCAAAATGGAGGAAGACATAAAGAACATTCCTCTCCAGTGTAGCGAGAATGCATCCATCGCCACTGATATGCCGCGTATTTTTGCAACGGGTGATTGAGCCTGGATGCAAACATCTCGATCTTTTGGTGTTCCATCGAGCCCACAATGTTATTAAATACTTGTGATCCAACATCCATTCTCTGGTGTCATTGATTTTACATGATGATACACCAATGCCAAATGAGGTTAGGTAAACTATCACTGGACACTTTGACTTGATTGCACCCATGTGATTAACATATAACAGCACCAGAGTGTATCAACTTAGACATGAGCATGCAGATTATGCATATTCGCACAAAACCTTTAATCCACAGATTGCACCTAGTGTCTATAGGTAGTTGATACCATATAACTGAACAATTGGTAACTCATGCAAACCCATCCGTCTCTGTAACTAGAGATGGTATTAGTAATTTTCCATCTTTGAGCAATAGCATCAGTTTTGATTGTTTCAACTGGGAATAGCATAGGTCTGGTAGCAATGACCTACATGGTACTTGAGAGCTTACTCATTTGCACACTGTATAGCTCTGATAATGCAAAGGCCCAAATAGCACAGCTGAAAGCCAATATATTGCCAATTACACTTGAATAGAAGGCTGCTTGATAACAACTAGGTTGTTGCAGGCTTAAATTAGTTCCAATCTCTTGCCTCAGGGCGTAGTCCCAGACAATTTAATAGAGTTGAAGGTAAATCCCAATACTCAATAATTTCAGTTGGTATCAAGTTAAATTTAACTGGATGGATGAGAACCCAATTTCTGAAATATAGCTTTGTGGCTGATGCCGCTAATTTAGCAAAATACAGCGTTTAGAACATCATCCAGATAGGCCATAACAATAGCTTTTTTAGCTCTGAGCAGCCGAAGCACTGATTTTAGAAATTTGGTAAATAACCTGGGATTTGATTTTATTATTTGTCATTCGAACCTAAGAGAGGCTCGAACGAAACTCTGTTTCTACAAGCCATACAACAGAACAATTCATAAAAAAAATACACAGACAATTCAATTCACACAAATATCCATCACAGTGAATCTCCTCCTCACTGTGGGTTACACAAAAAGCTGGAGAAACTCAGCGGGTGCAGCAGCATCTAAGGAGCGAAGGAGATAGGCGACATTTCGGGTCGAGACCCTTCTTCAGACACTTTGTCTACTCCTCCTCACTGTGATGGAAGGCAAAGTCTTCTCTCTCCCCCGCACCATTTCTCTCCCGAGGTCGAAGCCCCAGGCGGGCGGTGTTAAGTCCCACGGCCATTGAAGCCGCGCGGGGCGATGTACGGTCCCGCTCTAGGCCCAAAGGTTACATTTGGAGCCCCCGGCGGGCGCTGAAATGTCCCGCGGCCATTAAAGCTGCGCCGGGCGATGTATGGCCCCGCTCCGGGTCACTCCAACCCCGCGACACGGTCTGGAGAAGCTGTGTTGCGGGAGCTCCGGAGAGCGGTCTCTCACCCGGACCCGCGAGCTCCCGATAGTCCACCAGTCTGCAGTTGCAGCTGGAGCTGGAGCTGGAGCTCTGGAGTCGGGCTGCAGTGGCGAGCTACCACCGCTCCACACACTCCGAGGCCGGCCAGCCCCACGACGGTGAGTCCGCAGCTCCGCAGGCTCAGTGACTGGAGCCCCCAGGTCGTCCTGGTCAGAGGCCGCTCCGCGGTGCAAGGCCCCCACGACAACGGAGACCCGACAGGGAAAAAGTCAGGTCTCCCGTGCAGGGAAGAGTTTTAAAAGTTTCCCCCTCCCCCCACCCACCCCCCACATATACACAGTTACAAACCGTACCAAAAAAAAAACACGAACAACTACATTTAACTAGACAAAAAATAACAAAAAGACAGACCGGTGTAGGGGCCGCTGCAACGTGAGTCGCGCCCGCCCACTTCAATATAGGAGCTGAAGTTAGCCCAAGCTTTTAACTGTATCATTGCCCCATCCAGCTAAATTTCAAATACCTCCGGTGAGCCTGTGAGCGGAAACTGATCCTCAGTTGTTAGACAGTAATGAAGTTTCCTGTTCAAAAATGTCTATATTGCACATACGAGTCGAACCGGTATCCTCCATTATGGTAATCAGCAGGCCACAACTGCGGGCCTGTCTTGAAAGGCAACTCCGGCCATATTCCGAGAACTCTGGCCAATTCCCGTGTCTGTCTCGCTTTGTATACTGTGCAGTATAAACTGATCACATGTTATCTTTATCTTTTAGATCATATGCACAAAACAAGTGCAAATTTTACCCATTTGTAAATGGTCCACATACCTCATAATTCGGAAAGAACCAGACCCACCCACCTTCATGGTTATTGGTGGTCTTGTGGTAAGCCCAAAGGCCTCTAATGTGGGTTCTATTTCCGTCCCAGATTTGGAGAGTATGATTGCTGGGGTGTGTGGATCCCATATTTTTCCCTGAGGACCAGTTTGGGCCTTGGCCTGAAAGACATTTGCCCAGCTTTGATGCTGCCCCCAGCTTCAGTGAAAACGCTTGCTGTCGATAGAGGCGTGGGTGTGTTGATAAGCCGGACAGCTTTGATTCTTCATCCGGGTCTTACCTGTTTGGACAGGTTTCCTTCAGAGAGGATTCGGCGGCTGGACATTGCTGGCCTTACTTGAGCCTGCAAATTTGGAATTTAAGACAGGTCCGATGGCGTTCTTCTGGAAGCAGTTCATTTTGAAGTGTGCATTGTACCCCCACATAGCGCTGTTCACTGCTGGTCCTTTCAGGAACAATTTTACAAGTGCATGGTATCTCACAGCCGGCACCTGTTCCTGTAATGATGTGACGTGAGGTGGCTGCTGCTTCATGAGGGAACTCTGGCCCTTCCAGGTTTCTTCGTTAGCGAAGGTCTTGATGCCATGCCAGAAATTTCTGGAACCTCACGCCTGTACTCCAGTATGTTCCCTGGACATACTTCCGAGTTTGGAGTCAGCTACCCACTGACTCCTCGCACTCCATTTCACAGAGAGGGAGATTTGTATGCAGCCCTGAAATAGGTGCTTCCGCAGGCCCCTAGGGGTCCTGCGCTGATATGGCCCTCCATGGGCCACATCAGGATGGAACATCTCAGTGGGCTGAGCGCCCTGCGGAAGCTATCTATGCACCACCTGGGTAAAAAAGGTCCGCGGAGGTACCCATGTCAGAGGGGAACCTTCCTGGCCTGACTCGTCCTGGTCCAGGCCTTTCAGACTCCGTTGAACCCTTGTCCGGGCTGCCAGAGTCTGAAATAATGCCGCTGGCTATCCACACGTCTTCCACACGGTCCCTGCGGCTGGGTTTACCCGAGCCGGGTTCATCCCGTGGCTTATATTCCTGCAGTCCCCGCGGCCGGGTTTCCTCGAGCCGGGTTCATCCCGCGGCTTGTATTCCCGTGGTTCCCGCGGCCGGGTTTCCTCGAGCCGGGTTCACCCAGCGGCTTGAATTTTCCCGCAGCTTGTATCTCCCCCCGGTCCCTGCGGCCGTGTTTCCCCAAGCCGGGTTCAACCCGCGGCTTGAATCTTCCTGCTATCCCAGGTTCCCCGCGGATTCCGATCTCCGAGATTCCCTCGCGGTACCTGAAGACGGGATTCTCCGTGATGTCTGTGGTTGGGTTTCCCTCCCGAGCCGTG
This sequence comes from Raja brachyura, assembly GCA_963514005.1. The sequence goes on from OY740788.1 coordinate 23,282,365, forward strand.
AATCCCCACGATTTTCACAGCCGGGATTCCTCCGCGGTCCCTAGGTGGGATTCCCTGTGATGTCCGTAATCGTGTTTCCCCGAGCCGGGTGGAGCCGGGATTTCAACCCCGGAACGTCTCCAGCAGGAACTCTGTAAGAGCTGGAGAAACAGACCTGGAAATAAGTTGAAAAACTTACCTCAGGTTTGAACCTTACTGCTGGTGGAGCAGCGCGTCCCCAGCCTGTCGTTGCGCAATGCAATAGACGATATGATGCGCATGCAGGCTGGCTCTGAAGTAAAATTGCATTTCCATATAATTGGAAAATAAATCAAGAGACTCATGAGATGGGCCTATTACTGAGTAAGTATGCATGTGTGGGAGATGATGGGGGTGAAAGTGAGTGTTATGGGAACATCTCATATTGTCATGGTAATATTTTTTGAGCCGAATTAGGCAGCGATGAATGTGATTCAGCCTTATGACACTTGCTACTTGTGCGCCAATAATATGTGATTCTGAATAATCACATCTCCTCTTGACATTATACAGTGCAACCATGTACTATTCTGAGATTTACAAGCGCTTTTCGGTTTGAATCATAGAATCATTGAGTCATAGAGTGATACAGCATGGAAACAGGCCCTTCGGCCCAACTTGCCAACACCGGCTCACGTGCCCGTGTTTGCTCCACATCTCTCCAAACCCGTCCTATCCATGTACCTGTCTAACTGCTTCTTAAATGTTGGGATAGTCCCAGCCTCAACTACCTGCTCTGGAAACTTATTCCATACGCCCACCACCCTTTGTGTGAAAAGGTTACCCCTCAGATTCTTATTAAATCTTTTCCCCTTCAACTTAAACCGATGTGCTCTGGTCCTCAATTCACCTTCTCTGGGCAAGAGATTCTGTGCATCTTACCGATCTATTCCTCTCATGATTCTATACACCTCTGTAAGATCATCCCCCTGAGCTCCAAGGAATAGAGTCCCAGCCTACACAACCTTTTCCTATAGCTCAGACCCTCGAGTCTTGGTAAATCTTCTCTGTACCTTTTCCAGCTTGACGACATCTTTCCTATAACATGGTGCAAGAACTGAGCGCAATCCTCTAAATGCAGCCTCAACAACGTCTTATATGACTGCAACATGACCTCCCAACTTCACTGATAGCTGGAGGCCTTGAACTAATTCCTCCTGTATCATACTAGTCACAGCCTGCTACCTTGAGAGGTATCCATTTAATCCTACTCTTTGTTTTCTGACCAATAATCATTTCTCTATCTCAGTTTCAGTTTCAGTTCAGTTTATTGTCACGTGTACCGAGGTACAGTGAAAAGCTTTTGTTGCATGCTAACCAGCCAGCGGAAAGACAATACATGATTACAATCAGGCCATCCAGTGTTCAGATACATGATAAAGGGAATAACGTGAATAATGTTTCGTGCAAGATAAAGCCAGTAAAGTACAATCAAAGATAGTCTGAAGGTCAAAGATAGTTCAGGACTGATCTTTGGTTGTGGTAGGATGGTTCAGTTGCCACTACAAGTCAAGTTAAGAGAGTTTATTGTCATGTGTCCCAGATAGGACAATGAAATTCTTGTATTGCTGCAGCACAGCAGGAAATCGTAGTCATAAATACAGATCAGATCAGTGTGTCCATATACCATAGAATATATATATACACATGCTACATATACATATATATACATACATATACATACATTATCCCTAAATCCAAGTTACATGACATTAATGAAAAATATGGCCATGTGGTTTTCCAAATAGATCATTTAACAGAAAGACCAAACAATTCTAATAATTCACTTACTTTTCCATAAGATCCCTGGCCCAGGACTTTGAGCAATTCGAACTGAGAGGGATCTGCTTTTTCAAAGCCTTCTTTCACATGGTTGCTGATGTCTATTTCCTTCACAATACGTTCATCCTGTCGGGAAATGTTTACATGGAAGATTATAGGAGGTGCAAATCCCATAATGCAGCAATCAACCATACATTCTGCACAGGATCTTTTCAACCCTGTTCAGATGCTGGAGCAAACTTTTAATACAAGAAGCGATTGATCATTCTAATCTGAGATGCAAATAAAAATGTGTTGAGAACGCCGCGAGCTGTAAACATTGGATTGAAAAGCAATAATTAAATATGGAGATACAAGACATTGCGGATGCTGGAAAATTGAAAAATAAACAAAATTGCTGGAAGAATGTGTCAGGCAGCATCTGTGGAGGGAAGTGAACAGATGATACTTTGGGTCTGGATCCGGAATCAATTATGCTTTTTTAAAATTTAAATTGAATGAAAGCTTTCCTTTTCCCCTGTTCAAAATAGTTCATGGATTTCTTTATATCCATAGGAGAAAGCAAACACACAATCACCTAATTAAAATCTTTGACTTTAACATAGTGCCATTCCCCATAGCACACCAGAACTGCATTGCAGCACACGGACACCTTTAATCCTAATTTTAACCTGAAACCAATACAGGCCCTCCCTCGAGCATTCATCCACCCTTCTGCTCCCCTCACAGCCTGGGTCTGAGCTAGGGTTGCCAACTGTCCCGTATTAGCCGGGACATTCTGCAAATTGGGCTAAATTGGTTTGTCCCGTATTTGACTGCTACTACGCAGGTCGAGGGGACTGTCGGGTCGGAGTGCCGCGTCCAGCCCCACCTTACCCGTCCCGATGTAGTGCATCCCATGGAGTGCAGCAGCAGCAGCACCTCGCCCATTGGTCGGAAGCCCGGCCAGCTGTCTGACCTTCGGACCTTCGCTTACCGCCGATACCACCATCCCTCCTTCTCATGGCCGATCATCAGTTCATGAGTTGGATGGAGTGCCGGACTTTGCGCACAATGTCACCCGCAAAGTCCGACACCCGGGCCAAAACTCCTTAACTTTCCCGCTGGCTGGGCTTTGTGTGCAGCCCAGCACCCGGGCCAACTCATCATTCACCCAGCTACGGCCGAGTCGGTCAATGAATTTCCGTCTAGAATTTGTCCCTTATTTTGACCTTTTGTTCCTTATTTGGGAGTGGGAAAGTTGGCAAACCTAGTCTGACCCCAACCCTTATCCCTGTCGGGTCTTCACTAACTCTCCCCTCCCCCTCTCCTGTCTCTAATATTTCTTCTGGCCTCTCTGGACCTCTGTATTTCCAACTGCCGGCACCACATCAATCATATTGACTTCTCCACTCCCTTTCCCCGCTCCAATATCAATCATAACCTCTGAATGTACAACTCGCAGCCCACGCAGCAAAAGTCCAAACCCTGTTACTAAATCCACCAATTAACAGAGGTGTCGTAGTTTAGTTTAGTTTCGTTTCGTTTCAAGGTACAGCGCATAAGATACAACATGAGTCCACACCGATCAGTGATCCATGCACACTAACACTATCCAACACACATGAAGGACACTTTATATTTATAAGCCCGTTAACCTACAAACCTGTATGTCTTTGGAGTGTGGGAGGAAACCAAAGACCTCGAAGAAAACTCACACAGGTCATGGGGAGAACGTGCAAACTCCATACAGACAGCACCCGTAGTCAGGATTGAACCCGGGTCGCTGGCGCTATAAGGAAGTAGCCCTACCGCTGCGTCACCGTGCCACCATGACCGTGTAGTCTGGCAGGTTGACCTCAACCGTGCCAGCTTTCGGGCACCTCCTCATCCCTAGCCCTTGGCCAGGACCTCCGCAGATGAACACTGGGACATCATCTCTCAGGTGGTTTCCAATCCTATCACCTCTGGCGACCTCCACTCTGCTTCTCTCTCTTTCCCAAAATCCACAAACAGGACAGCATTGGCATATCCAAAGTTCCTGCCTGCTCCTTATCATAGAATCCATCTCCATATACCTTGATTCCACCCTATGCCCCCCGAGTCCAGTCTCTCGCTCCCTCTCACCATACATAAAACAAGGATAGAGTTCCGCTGGTCCTTACCTTTCACCCCACCAGCCTCTGCATGCAACAGACAATCCTCCGACATGCCCTCCCCCTCAACGTGATCCCACCACCAGCCACATCTTCCAAACTCCACCTCTTTCTACCTTCAGCATAGACTGCTCCCTCTGCAACTCCTTGGTTCACTCATCCCTTCCCGTCCAAACCACCCTCTCTGCAGGTACTTTCCCCTGCAACCGCAGGAGATGGAACACCTGTCCCTCTACCTCCTCCCTCAGCAGCCCTTCCGAGGGAGACAGAGGTTCACATGTACCTTCTCTAACCTCGCTCACTGCATCCGGTGTTCCTGGCGTGGCCTCTTTTACATCGGTGAGACCAAGCGTAGACTTGATAACCATTTTGCAAAACCCTTGATTTCAGTCTGCCAAGGCTAGTTTAGTTTAGTCTATTTTATTGTTGTCGTGTGTACCAGAGTACAGTGAAAAGCTTTATTGCTGCGTGCTATCCAGTCAGCAAAAAGACTATACGCGATTACAATCAAGCCATCCACAGTGTAAAGATACAGGAAAAAGGGAATAATGTTTAGTGCAAGGTAAAGTCCTGTAAAATCCGGCTCATGAGCCTATTTCCACGCTGTGTCTAAACTAAAGTTCTGGTCTCCAAATCTGAGGAAGGACATTATTGCCATAGAGGGAGTGCAGCGAAGGTTCACCAGACTGATTCCTGGGATGTCAGGACTGTCTTATGAACAAAGACTGCATAGACTCGGTTTATACTCTCTAGAATTTAGGAGATTGAGAGGGGATCTTATAGAAACTTACAAGATTCTTAAGGGGTTGGACAGGCTAGATGCAGGAAGATTGTTCCCGATGTTGGGGAGGTCCAGGACAAGGGGTCACAGCTTAAGGATAAGGGGGAAATCCTTTAGGACCGAGATGAGAAGGAATTTTTTCACACAGAGAGTGGTGGGTCTCTGGAACTCTCTGCCACAGAGGGTAGTTGAGGCCAGTTCATTGGATATATTTAAGATGGAGTTAGATGTGGCCCTTGTGGCTAAGGGGATTAGAGGGTATGGAGAGAAGGCAGGTACGGGGTACTGAGTTGGATGATCAGCCATGATCATATTGAATGGCGGTGCAGGCTCGAAGGGCCGAATGGCCTATTCCTGCACCTAATTTCTATGTTTCTATGTTTCTAAAGGGCAAAGGACAAAGAACATTTATTGTCTCCTACAACAATTGGTGCAGTGAAATTTGAGTTACCATGCAGCACACAAATAAGATAAACACAACACTATAGAATTTAACATAAAACATAAAACACCCCCCACAGCGGAATCAATGTTTCCCACTGTGAGGGAAGGCAATAAAAGTTCAGTCCTCTTCCCCTTGTTCCCCGTAGTCGGGGCCTATTGAGGCCTCCGCAGACGCCGCTATGGATGGCCTGATGTTTCAGGCCCAGGATGATGGAGGTTCGGTGTCGGAAGAACACTCTCAGTGGCTTCGAGTTCCGAATCGGCCGCTTCCTACTGGAGACCGCGGCTCCCGAAGTCCTTAGGCCGAGCTGGGCGAAGCTCCAACACTGGCGACCTCGGCGAAAGATCCCAGGCCTCCGCGATATTAAAGTCAGTGCCGCCCGCGGCTGGAAGCTCCGCGGACCATAGAGAGGAGACCGAATCAAGCGTGGCATGCTAACATCACAGTTAGTTTATTATATGTATGGCATAGTTTGCAGTGAATTTCTCACACCATTTTGTATAATATGCTCCATTGACTTTAAGTAAAATTAAGTTACTCTCTATAATATAATGCACTTTAACTGTGAGAGAGAGCATTTTGACTATGACATCTGGGTTGTTGTTGCCTCCTTATTTACCTCACAGTTAGGAAAAGATTTGAGAATCCAAGGGGATTTTACTTAGACTCCGTGACTAGAATATTATACGCATCTCACAAGTCCTTGTAATCTATTCTCTTTACCTAATTACATATAATTACAAGGATTGTAATTGCAATTAACTTCTGGCATGTGTGAGCTATTTAATGATACAAGTGTGATGCTGTGGATCCAGTTAACACAAGTGGTGCATTGTAACAAATTACTGGAGATACAAAAGCCACCATATCAGAGACTGATGGAACAAAAAAAAATGGCGGATGTAATTTAACATGGAGAAGTATCAATTACAAATAAAGTGGAGAATTTCAAATTAAATGTGGAAAATTAGGACACCAGGTTCTGAGATATATACCAGTCTTTGAAGATCTCCTGCGCCTTTTCTAAATCCTCAATTTCCTCATAAAATCTGGCTGTAACTGGATACAGTATTCCACCTATGATTTAATCAAGTTCTGCTATCAATGTACAGATTGACCTGTCCTATCTTTTGACTATTTGCCATTGTTATTTAAGGCACAGTGTTTTTTCTGGCTGTTACTTCATTTTTGCTGAATTTATTTATATTACCGAAGTAACTAAACTGACATTAATGATTGCAAATAATGAAATATTGATTATTCAGTTTAAGGTTGAGGTTTAATTATTACTAGACACAGTGGGACCCGTTGGGTCCCTGTCACACGGGAGGCCGGAGCCCCCAATGCAACCCGTTCCCCAATGTAATATTCCACCACTAACCCATTCCCCTGACGCAATATTTCACCACTCACCCATAGCCCCCAACTGCGTAAGTGTGGCTCATTTCACCTCATCCCTCCCCCACTCTTCACCCTCCCTCTAATTTCCCCACTCCTCCTCCCCTCCCCAAATCCCTCACCTCTTCCTCCCTCCTTTCACCTACCCTCAGTCACTCCCTCCCTCCATAACTCCTCTCCCCTCCCTACCCCCTCCTCTCCCTCTATCCCCCACCTCCCCTATCCCCCCCACTATCCATCCTTACCTCCCCCACTGACCTCCTCTCCCTCTTTTCCCCACTCCATACCTCCCTCACTCCCTCCTCCTCGCCCTCTATTCCCCCTCCCCCCTCACTCTCCCTTCCTCACCTCCCCCACTTTCCCCCCTCCCCTACCTCCTCCTCTCCCTCAATCACCCACTCTCCCTCCTCATCTCCCCAGGATCATGAGGGTGCCACTCCTTTCCTTCCTTGCATGCTCGGAGCAGCAGCACTGCCGCCCTCAGAGCCAGGCTCAGCACCCAGGCCACGGATCCTCGGCACAGCCCCAGGCCACTGCGTGGGCCCGGACCAGCAGCAGCCATCAGCCTCAGCACCCAGGCCTCAGATCCTCACCGCGACCTTTCCCCGCCCCAGGAGCCTGCAGCGTGGACCCGGAGCAGCAGCAACAGCAGCCGTCCGCCTCAGCGCCCAAGCCCCGGATCATCGGCGTGGCCTCTCCACGCCCCTGGAGCTGGCCAGTGCCACCCGCAGATGCAGCCCTAGCGCCAAGCGGCGGATCCCCGTCGGCCCGGAGCAACAGTAAAATGGAAGTAATCATACCCGTGTCGCCGATGTGAAAGAAAGATGGCAATCTGGATTCTGGAAAGGCCCCAACTGCGCAGGCGCAACTGAGGACCCCTTGGGTGCCCTTTGTGATGCCAGTAAAGATACACACAGGAACTCTCCCCCAACTGCACATGTGGTGGTGGGGGCACTGTTTGGTTAATTTAAGTTTTAAACATTAATAACTTTTAAAATATACCATCAATCTGAACAAAACTTGTTTCATTTACAAAACAAAACAATTGTGAGTAAGGTGAGACAAAAATTGTTGCGCTATCATGTACCATTTCTGCACAACTAGAAGTACAACACCAAGCCTGCAAACAAACAAACAAGATGAGAGTATTAATAATATACTAGACTAAGTGGGACTCGTTAGGTCCCAGTGACATGGGAGGAGGGGAGGTTGTGAGACTGGGGTGCGTTGTGGGGGCTGGGGAGGTTGTGGGGGTGGGGTTGGGGTTGTGTGGGTGGGGGGGGTTGTGGGGGAGGGAGGTGTGGGGGAGGGTGGTGTGGAGCAGGAGGGGTTGTGGGGGAGGGGGGTACATGGGAGATTCAACCAATCTGAACGAAACTGCAATCACTGCGCAGGAGAGCGGTGAATGAACTTGTGAAAAGTCATAGTCCCTCTCCCCTCCCACCAGAAGGGGCTTGGCCTTCATGGCGTGATTGACAGGAGAGAGAATCTCAAAATTTTTTAAACACTAATAACTCTTTTATTTTTCATCAATGGGAAAAATTCTCGGCACCTGATGAGCGGAGGGGGACTGAGTAAGGTGGCCAAAATCACAGCCACATGTGGTAGCATTTTTTCTAAAATCAACATAAAACGCAAACAGGAAGTGGTCAAGATTAGACGTTTAATTATATAGAAGGCAAGGCAACTTTAATTAGGCAAGGCAACGTTAATTTGGCAAGGCAACTTTAATTATGCAAGGCAAATTTAATTAGGCAAGGCAACTTTAATTAGGTAACATAGCTTTAGCATTTCCAAACCAAAGGCAACACAGCTTTAGCATTTCCAAACCAAAGGCAACACAGCTTTAGCATTTCCAAACCAAAGGCAACACAGCTTTAGCATTTTCAAACCAAAGGCAACACAGCTATAGCATTTCCAAAACAAAGGCAACACAGATTTAGCATTTCAACACCAAAAGCAACACAGCTTTAGCATTTCCAAACCAAAGGCCACACAGCTTTAGCATTTCCAAACCAAACGCAACACAGCATTAGCATTTCCAAACTACATTTTCAAACCACATTAAGGGCACTGACGGGTCAGTAAAACCACTCACAGTTTAGTAGACATGTGTTCAGTGTTATTCACAGCTCAGACTGAGAGACGTGACCCTCTCGCTTCCCCTATCTTGCAGAGACTGACTGAGGCACTCAACACTTCCGGGTTTTATAGTCCCTCCGGAAGGGGCGTGGCCTTCAGGAAAAAGAATCTCAACATTTTTTAAACACTAATAACTATTATATTTCATCGATGTGAGATATCCTCTTGTACTGCGCAGCGGAGAGGGACTCTGAGTAAGATGGCCACAAATCACAGCCGTAAGTGGCAGCGTTTTTTCTAAAGTCAATATACAGCACAACAGGAAGTGGTCAAGATCAGAATTTTAGTAATATAGATAGATTATTCTTGTGTTTGGCAGAAACTAACAATGGCAAAGGGCCTCAGAATACATCACGGAAGGAAGAAGTGCTTGTTAGAGGGAGGGCAGCGAAATCGCAATGAGCTCTACTTCATGAGAAGAAGGGCCAAGTCAGTCAAATGAAGTCCAGTGACAGGTAGAAAACCACAGTTCGCAGGATATCATTGCATCTGTCACTGATGAGGAGGGAACAAGTGCTGTCAATGGTGATGAAGCTGGTGGTGAGTTTAATCTGCCAGTTAGGGAGAAGAGCGGTGGGCTGAAACCTAGAATTAAATGGCCAAGGGCAAATGAAAGGAAGGAATGGGAAACCATTAATATAATTTGGTTATAAGTTGGTATAATTAGTTTAGATAGTAGTGTGGCTTTGGGCTTGGTTTTCTAGGTTGAGCACTTATCCTGGTGTATAGCATGTACTTTGTATTTTAATTGTAATCTAACAGCCTGTGTTGGCACCGAAGATAGACACAAAATGCTGGAGTAGCTGAGCAGGACAGGCAGCATCTCGGGAGAGAAGGAATGGATGACGTTTCGGGCCGAGATCCTTTTTCAGATATTATGTATTGTGTGGTGGACTTGGTAGTATTACGTCACAATGTTCACTTCACAAACAGGAACATAGTTCTGCAAAACAGTATTTAACCCCATGGGGAAAGAGTTCCTAAAGGGGCTGATCCTTGCAATCTGGCTGCATTTCTCACCCACCATCCTCATCTTTGGACACCCTGTGAGTAAGGAAGAGGGTAGGGCTGAAGATGTCCTGGTTGGGTTGCTCCTGGGCCTGGCCAAGCTGGCCATCCACGAGTCATGGCACAATGCAGAAGAGGGCTCTGCCCGAGCCGGCTGCCTGCCCATTTTCCGGGGTTACGTCTGCGCCCAGGTGGTATTAGAGAGGGACTACGCCATGTCCGCGGGCACCCTGAGGGATTTGGTGAGGGCAAAGGTACATGCACTGAGAATACATGCAGGTCATTTCAATTGGCCCATGCACTTACCACCTGCAGCCATTACTGAAGTACAGTGGTGGATTAGAAACATTTCAAATTGTTCTAGGAAAATTTTGACCGAAACAACTTCAGACTGATATTAGTGCCCTAGGTTGGGGTGCTACTGACACTGGGTCTAGCTGTGGGGGCAGATGGAATATGCATGAGGCGTTGATTCTTCAATCACATGAAATTAATTATTTAGAGCTTTTAGGAGCATTTTATGGGCTCAAAGCTTACTGTACCACTAAGCATCACTTACATATTCAGCTTCAGATTGACAACACCACGGCAGTGGCGTATTTCAATCACATGGATGGAATCAAATCAAAATCTTGTGACGGCTTGGCTAACCTTATTTGGCACTGGTGCATGAAAAATAATATTTGGATTTCAGCTGTGTACTTGCCAGGCAGATTCAATATGGTGGCAGACACCAGGTCACGCAAATTCAACAGCAACACTGAGTGGATGATGAATCATGATGTATTTAAGGAAATTGTTCTCCGGTATGGGATGCCAGATATCGATTTGTTTGCATCCAGACTTAATCACCAGGTACCGAAATATGTTTCATGGGAACCCGACCATGGGGCAGTTGCAGTGAATGCATTCTCGCTGCACTGGGGCGGAATGTTTTTATATGCATTTCCCCCCTTCTGCCTCATCAGTCGGTGCTTGACTAAGATCAAACAGGACTCCGCTTCAGGGGTTTTGGTGGTACCCGACTGGCCTACACAGTCATGGTTCCCTCTGATTTTGGATATTAGTACACAACCTATTATTCCTGGTGGTTCCAAAATGTCATAATCTCTTAGTGCACCCTGTGACTGGAGGTCAACACCCGTTGTATGATCGTCTAAATTTGTTGATTTGCAGATTTTAAGAAGGCCATATCTGGGTCTGGGACTATCCAATCGGACCGTGGAAGTCATCACAGCATCCTGGAGGGATAGTTCGAAAAGGCAGTACATCTCTCATGTCAGGAAATGGGAGGAACATTACCTTCCACACAGCGTCCATCCTTGATGTGCTCGAATTTCTGTCCAACTTACATTTCGATGAAGGGTTGAGCTATAGTGCCATCAACAGTGCCAGGAGCGCTTTGTCCTCGTACCTATGCTCGGGGTCAGACCTTCCGTCTATAGGATCTCATCCGTTAATTTCCAGATTTATGAAGGGTGTTTTTAATGCTAATCCTCCCAGGCCTAGGTATTCTGAGATCTGGGATGTAAGCATGGTACTGACGCTGCTCCGTCAATGGGGTACAGCCACATCTTTGCCCTTAACAAAGATTACCCTTAAGTTGGTTATGCTCATGGCGCTCGTATCAGCGCAAAGAGTTAAGACCTTGCATAAACCGTGCGTTGACAGGATGGTGTCCTCACAGAATGATGTTAAATTTTATATCTATTACCTAATTAAACAAAGCAGGCCAGGGGTGTCCGGGTTCAAGATTGCACTGTCAGCTTATCCCACGGATGTACGGCTGTGTGTGGTGGCACACTTGTGGCATTATATTGAAGTCACAAAGAACCTTCGAGGCTCTGAGCAAGCATTGTTTATTAGCCACAAAAAGCCACATATGATAGTGTCAGCTCAGACCAGATCACGATGGCTGAAGCAAGTATTGGGGTGTGCAGGAGTTAATACTGACAATTTTAAATCTCACTCCACCAGGGCAGCATCAACATCAGCGGCGAGGGCAATGGACGTCCCTCTACACCATATCCTCATGGCCGCAGGATGGTTAAATGAATTGACTTTTCAAAGGTTTTATAATAAGCCGCTTATTGAAGCCGGGTGTTCGCCCATTCTGTTTTAAGTTCTATTCATAGCTTCTCCCTGGGAGAGAGGAGTCGCTATTGTATAGTTGTTTATTTGTGAATTAAAGCTTTAACATGTTAATCAGTATCATGTTTCGATGTTTTGCTATATTCACTCCTCCTGAGTCAACTGATTGCAGTAAGACGCCTGGATTTGAATCGGCGTGAGATCACAGACCTTTGAAATCTTCACGGAATCACTCACATGACTCCGAAGTAAAATAGTAAGATTAAACGAGAATTTACCAGTTTGAAGTTTGATCTTTATTTTATGAGAAGTTACGATGAGCGATTACGTGTCCACCGCTCCCAACCCTCATGTTACGAATGCTCATCTGGTAGTTCTAGGTTTCTAATCTTACTATAATACTTCAATTGTTGTTCTTCTGTGATTTCACACCGCTGCTTTGAACATTGACGTGCTTGCCGACTCGCAGGGTTTTTCACATAATTGGTCATCGTAACTCCTCATAAAATAAATATCAAACTTCAAACTGGTAAGTTCTCACTATTAAATGTAAAGCCATGTATGCAAAAAATTTTAATTTCAGCTTGGATAGTGGCCTAGAAACCTAATACATAATAAAATGTGATCAACTAGGTTGATGACAGCAAAGTAATTGTGTTGTTAAAAAGATTATGCTATCTCAGAATTACAAAATGAATTTGGCAACATATCTAAGTGAACTGATTAATTTGAATCTAGTACCCACCGAGTCCGTGCCGACCAGCGATCCCTGCACACTAACGCTATCCTACATACTAGGGACAATTTTTTTACATTGATACCATTTATAACAAGCCAATTAACCTACCAACCTTTACGTCTTTGGACTGTGAGAGGAAACCGAAGATCTCGGAGGAAATCCAGGTCACGGGGAGAACGTACAAACTCCGTACAGACAGCACCCGTAGTCAGGATTGAACCCAGGTCTCTGTCGCAGTAAGGCAGTAGTTCTACCACTGCACCACTGTGCCACCCCCATACCGGGTCTTTCATCGTTAAAACTAAGCAGCTGAGACGCTAGCTTTTAGAGTTATTATATATTAAAAAGTAACTGGTTTGTAAGAAATGAACCTAGAGAACAAGCATCAATAAAAACCTGACAGTGTTACAATAAATGTTACGATTAGTATCGGAAAGTTCTTTACAGGCAGAATATATGAAATGGCTAATGAAGGATAAATGGCTTGCAAATTATTTTTAAATGACAGTGAGAGATCATCTTTCTGGGGAGATCGATGAAAATTATTTTTTCAACTATATCTGTCTCATTGCCTGTAACTCGTTTTCACCTAGGCCTTCAGCTAACAATGGCCAGTTTCCTTTATCATCATCACTTTTTTGAATATCTTTCATTCATTTGTTCCATATCTCTCTGCATCACCGTCTATATCTCTCGTTTCCCTTTCCCCTGACCCTTAGTCAGAAGAAGGGTCTCGACCCGAAACGTCACCTGTCTCACCCGCTGAGTTACTCCAACTTTTTGTGTCCATCCTCGGTTTAAACCAGCATCTGCAGTTCCTACCTACACATTTTTTCTGTATCCTAACTGGATACAGAATTGGCTTAATAGGAGGAATCAAAGGATGGTGGTGGAAGGTTGTTTTTTCCGACTGTCAGCCTGTGACTGGTGGTGCGCCTCAAGGGTTGTCACCGGGTCCATTGCTGTTTGTCATCTAAATCAACAATGAGAATGTACGAGGCATGATTAGTAACTTTGCAGATGACACTAACTCAGATGGTAAAGTTGACAGTGAAGATGGTTGTCAAGCACTTGACCTTGGGTAGCACTTGCCAGTGGGTAGGGGTGACAAATGGAGTTTAATTCAGATAAGTGTGAGGTGTTGCATTTTGGGAGGTCAAACCTTCACAGTGAATAGTAAGGTCTTGAGGGGTGTTGTAGAGCAGAGGGATCTGGAAGTACGAAGAAACCTGAAAGAGGCAAGGACTATCCCAACATGTAAGAAACAGTTAGACAGGTACATGGTTAGGAGAAGTATGGAGGGATATTGACCAAATGCAGGCAGGTGGGACTAATGTAGCTGGGGCATATTGGTCGGCGAGGGCAAGTTGGGACAAAGGGCCAGTTTCCATACTGTATCACTCTATGACTATGGCATTGCAGGTAGATAGGGTAGCAAGGAAGGTTTTTGGCCTTCATCAGTCAGAGAACTGAGTATAAAAGTGTGGATCGAAGGTAGACACAAAAAGCTGGAGTAACTCAGCGGGACAGGCCGTATCTCTGGAGAGAAGGAATGGGTGACATTTCGGGTCAAGATCCTTCTTCACACTAAAAGTCACCGGAAAGGGAAACTAGGGATATAGACGATGATGTAGAGAGATATGGGACAATGAATGAAAGATATACAAAAGAGTAACGATGATAAAGGAAACAGGCCATTGTTAGCTGTTTGCTGGGTGAAAATTAGAATTTGGTGCGACTTGCGTGGGGGAGGGATGGATAGAGAGAGAGAATGTTGGGGTTACTTAATGTTAGAGAAATCAATATTCATACCACTGGGTTGTAAGCTGCCCAAGCGAAATTTGAGATGCTATTCCTTCAATTGCATTTAGCCTCACTTTGACAAACTGTTTAGAAATTTAGCAAATTTTAGCAATGTTAATTCTCCTTCCCATTCCCACACTGACCTGTCTGTCATAGGCCTCCTCCAGCGTTTTGCGTCTTTCTAAGGTTTAGACAGGGGCGGGGACCCTTTTCATGGAGGAAGGCCGTAAGTTAGCTGTAATCTAATAAGGCCGCATCCAAGAAACTTCAATTAGATATACTTCAAAATGTACTTTTTTTTTTAAATAGCCCTCATGACTTACTAATGTTTTAATTGTGGTGGTCAGTCGGGGAGGATTATTTTGTTGAATCTTCTTTTACTCTTTGGTATTTTAAATACGTTCATTTTAAGATTAAAATAAAAATAATAAAAGATGAACAAAACCATATTAATAATAATAAAAAGATTTGTTCTACAAAATTTGGAACACTGAGTTACTTCAGTAATATTTTTATTTAAGTGGGAAACTGCAATTAGTGCATTTAATCAAAATAATCACAATTTAATACACACTTAAAATTTCGTGATGACTCAAATGTAGAACATAATTTGCCCACTTCCAACTAAAAGTCTTAATCTTGGAAAGTCTGATAATTCTCCACTGGGCAGTATGGCTTTGAATTTAAAATAAGATAGTGCAGATTTATCTAGAGATAAGGGCTTAAATAATTATAACAATTAGTATGACAAACTCCAAATGAGCTTCAAACAATATTCTTTAAACCTTACCTTCATATATATATGCGGTATATATATATATACCGTATTTCCCGGCAACCAAGACGTTGTTTTTTACTCTAAAATAAGGCCCGAAAATTTACCTGCGTCTTGGAGGCCGAAGGTTAGGCCAAGTAATGCCACTCTCGTAGCAACTGCTCCGTGGAACGCGCCACACCTTCCACCCTGGAACTGTGTGAAGTGGCTGTAAAAAGACAGCACCGCTGGGGTGGGGGGGGGGGGGGGAGAGAGTTCCTTTCCACAGTGCATGGGGAGTCTGGCCCGGGTCAGCACTGCCTGGGCTGCACGAAGTAGGAAACTTGGCTGGGCAGCCAGGGGTAAAGTTGCGAGGAGGGCAGGAGCATTGAGAAGGAGGGGCCAGAGATCATGCCAGCAACTCACTCCCCGTTATGTGATCTCCCTGAGCCAGGAAGTCCCAGTCCTTCAGACCTGAACTGCACAGTGCATTGTGGGACAGGCGAAGATGGAGGCTCCATAGGTCCAGATTGCCTCCTTGAAGGAGTTTCACATCTTCCTTTTTTACTGACTAAACCAAACCCTTGATCCTGTCCCGCCAGCCTTTTTTAAAAATGTAGCAACTCAAAATGGGGGTGCATCTTCAACACAGGTGCGTCTTCATTGCCTGGAAATACGGTACATACATACATACATACATACATACATACATACATACATACATACATACATACATACACTTTGGAATAATTTGGAATGTGCACTGAGCTAAAACCTCAACAGGATCCAAAACTGATACAGAAATAAAATGTCAACTAGTCCCTAAGTCCCTCTCACATTCGAATACTCATATTTTCTTACATGATAAAATAAATAAATATCTTCCTCTTAATGTTACATTCTATGGTCATCAGTAAACATTTTTATGATAAATGATAATTTCATGATTTTCATAACTAAAAATATCTGTAAATCTCCATCAAAGGACATAACCAAACAAAGTGGAAAGGGCAAAACAGCTGGTCAGAAGATAAAAGATACTGTCACATTATGTCAGGCAGTTTGCTTAACAGTAGTCGGAATTCAAATATCAGAGTGGAGCATCAAATGCTAGGTATTTTACAATTTGGTCAGTCATTCAGTCAAACATTTGGGAAGTGTTCAGACATTGCTGCAAATTGGAAGAAAAAAAGAGTCAAATATTTATCAGAGTCTAACAGGACCATCTGAAACCCATTGACTGCAGAAGACTCATCACTAAAATCAATATCCAGGTCAGATAGCCAACGTGTGCTTATTAAACAAAATGTTCGGAGATTGCTTTGAGTTTGGGCATAAAATCTGAAATGTTTCAAATGTCCTGCAATTGAGTCTTTTGTGACTGTGCTCTTTGTGGGTGTACATTTACCATTGTTTACATTCGGCTGAGAAGTGGTCACCTTATTAATTACTCTTCGTTATCCTACAATTTCTACTTTCTACTATGGAAAAGAAAATAGTCATAGAGTCGTACAGCATGAAAATAGGCTCTTCAGCCCAACTTGCCCATGCTGACCACCTATACTAGTCCCACCGGCCTGCATTTTGTCCATATCCCCCTAAATCTTACCCATCTCCTGTGGCTCCATACAAAGAACAATGTTTTGGTTTCAAAGAGGCCCTTTTCTCTCTATAGTTGTTACCCTAGTAAATGTGCAGAAAACTGCAGTCTTAGAGAAAGAATGATGGGAATAACTTTAAATCAAAATTAACTTCAGAAGGTTTTGAATTATAATAAATCCTTTCCATAGCTCACAAACAGAAAAACAGAACAATGAACAAACAGAATAATGAACAAAAATCTTAATTTTTAAGAAACGTTTTATACCCCTCATCGGCAACCCCAAGCACTTCCATAAATGAGTCAAAGTGTTAATTTTTGTGTGTGGGTGCAGGAGGTGACACCAAAGCAGTCATCAATGTAATGGAGGTAAAGGTCGGGGGTGGGGCCCTGGTACGCTGAGAACAAAGATTGTTCGACAGTCAGTTCTAATTAGATATGTTTATCACTTGGTTCCACTTTCGACATTGTAACTTCACAGAGCTAAGAATACCATTTCAACCAGTATTTCAACGTACTGCAGCAAAGTAATAAGTGTGGGTACACAAAAGGCTGGAGAAACTCAGCGGGTGCAGCAGCATCTAACGAGCGAAGGAGTTAGGCAACATTTCGGGCCGAAACCCTTCTTCAGACAGCATCTGCAGTTCCTTCTTTAACAAAGTAATAAGTGTTATTCCTTCAGTTAAATTGTAAACAGAAGGGTCAGCTCCCTTCGCCACATGTTAAGGATAATATCAAAATCTCTCCATAGTTAGTGACGGGAAGTGCAATCCATCAGAATTTAATTTGTCTGTACAAAATTAGCTTAAACTGTTCCAAATGAACTGGCTCCAGGACTTTCACCTCGACTACTCTGCATGAATATCTACTGATCATTGGGAGAAAGGGGTCTGGATTCTGAAGAATGGTCTCGACCTGCAACGTCACCTATTCCTTCTCTCCAGAGATGCTGGTTTCGAAAAGGACCCTTTTTTTAGAGTTACTCCAGCGTTTAGTATCTATCTAAAAGCTGGAGTAACTCAAAAGCTGGAGTAAATCAGCATCTGCAGTTTCTTCTGACACACAGTGAAAAAGGGACAGCTTGACACCAACTCTTCTTCCTACTTTTACTTGTTTGAATTTATTTGAATTTACCTCTGCTCTCTTACTTCTTAGAGGCTTCCATTCCAGATGGAAATTCATGTCTTCATTTCTTTGTCATCTGATGCTCGGAATCGGCTTTATGTATCTTTTCTGCACAATCTCCCGCATTTAAATAGCTTCATGTGTTTTAATGGCACAAATAGGTCAAATGTTCATAGTGTGGCCTTGCTAGAACACTGTGCAATTGGTACCTCGATGGGACGTCAAAGGACGAGAAACGGAAGCCAAGAAGTACATCATGTCGAACAGCCAAGATACCAAAAGTACACCACGCCGAAAGGACACAAATGTGAAAGTGAATCACGCCAAAAGGATACGAACCAGAACGGATACCACGCCGAAAGGACAAGACGCAGAACGGACATAATGCCGAAAAGCCGCCAAAGGGACATGCCTCTGTGGCAATCGCAGCAGCTTGGAGTCACTGCCACCATTTTACAAACGCAAGCTCAAGCTCCTCCCCCGCCCACCCTCCCGTCTCCACCCGGCCAGTGATGTGATGGACATGGGGGTCTGGACCAATCGCTGAAAAGGTATCGGACAAATCCCGTTCCTGGAGACGTGATGTCCATTCGGCGGCTTTTCGACGTCCTGTCCATGGTGCGACTTGTCTTTGCGGCATGGTGTCCGTTCGGGTTCATATCCTTTCGGTGTCGCGTGCGTTCGGTATCCTGGCTTCCACTTCTTGGTATCCTGGCTTCTCGTCCTTCGACATCCCGTCCGCACATGGTGCAATTTCAGCATGACTGCTTGAAATAGTGATTATTGGCAGATAAACCCCTTCAGCAGAGTCTAGAGTGGTGATGTAAGTTAGTCCTTGAAATAAAGATTGATACAGTATAATCTCCCTAGAACAGCGGTTCTTAACCGGGGGGTTGTTTGTGATTTTTCCGGGGGTCATGAAGTGGTCATGAATAACATATCAATTTGTTGAGCCCGTTTTTAGGAACCTAACAAAGGTACATACCACACACAGTATTCTGTTCACGTATGTGCCTATATATACACACACAAACTGTTCGTGTTGTGAACCAGGTCTGCCAAGAAGCGCACGTATAGTGAAGCATTTCTCAAGTTCGAAGGAGTTCAAGTTCACAAGCATTGTTCAAAAATCCATGGTCAAGCCGCAATGTGTTCTCTGTGCCAAGGTTTTGACCCACGAGAGCATGAGGCCCAGCAAACTGTAGATCCATTTGGAGTCTTGTCACAGCGACCTGGCGGGGAAGGGCGTGGACTATCTCAAACAAAAAGAAGCCTTACTCAAGGGTTTCTGCATCTTCTTCTTCTTCTTCTTCTTCTTCTTTTTCTTCTTCTTCTTCTTCTTCTTGCGAATGAAACATAAAGCAAAGGAATAGTTATATCTCAAACCGGGTGTTGAGCAGCCAGGTTGTTGTCTCTGCATCAATGTATGCCAGGCCCTGAGCTCCATTTGGTGGGTGGTAGAGCGGGCACCCAGAGATGACATGGTTGGCTGTCTGTTGTTCTGCTCCGCATTCACAGGCTGGGCTCTGGTGGAGCCCCCGTATCCACATGCTGGCATTGAAACGCCCAACTCCAGTACCAAGTCTGTTGAGCTTCACCCATGCACCTCTAGGGTGGTCAGACCCTGGACAGCTTTTATCTGGTGAAGAGATGTAGCTGTGTAATGGAGATGAGGTTGCCTTCCACTCCTATGACCACTTGGTGGCTATCCAGTGTGCTTTTGTCTCAGTTGGCTGGATGGATGCTAGGAGTTGTTTTCATTGTGGGGCAAAGGTGTGACGGGACTTCAGTCGGGGTGGCCTCTGCTCTCTGCTGATAGCCTGATGGAGGAGGTGATCTGGGTCCAGGACACGATGAGATAGTGCCAGAGTTGCTGTTTGCCTTCGGATCCCTGCAGGCGGAATGCCTGCAAGTATAGGGAGCTGCTCGACTGGACTAGGTTGAAGGCACCCAGTGACGGTTTGCAAGGTGCTGTTCAGGCACGTGTCTACCAGGCTAGTATGTCCACTTCTACTCCATACGGGTGTGCAGTACTCAGCTGGGTCATACACAAGACCTAAGGCAGAGGTGCGAAGAGTTGATGGACTGGCTCCCCAACTTGTTCCTGCCAGGCGTCGGATGAGGCCGTTATGTGCCAGGACCTTGCCGCGGAGACCAGCCAGGTGTTGACGAAATGTAAACGACCTCTCCAGATTTACGCCGAGTTAAGTGGGTGTTTGTTGGAAGTCCAAGTGCCTGTTGTTAACGAAGACAGCTAGCTCTCGCTTAGCTTCCTTGTTGTTCAGATGGAATGCTGTTGTCACTGGTTTGCCTTTGCTCAGCTTTAGACGCCACTGTCGTAGGTATACTGCCAAAGTCCCCATGTCATGACTCAAGGAGCTTTCGATTATCTTCCACTCTTCGTGGCTAGATCGTCAGCATACCCATATTTCCCAACGATGGTCATGGATGTACACGTTGAAAAGCAGCGGAGCCAAGACGGATCCCAGTGGGACGCCATTCTTCAGTCTACGTAGCCTACTCTGCTGTCCATCACTGGTGTTAAGCACAAAGCTGCGGTTTGATATCAGCTCCATGATGCAGTGTACCATGCGCCTATCTGGCAGCACCCAAAGTAGCTTTGCCGGTCCCCGGTGCCACATGGTGTCATAGGCAGCTGTCAGATTTATAAGAACAGCTCCTGCCTTCTCCTTTGCCTCAAAGCAGTCCTCGATGTCTTGGATGAGGAGTGTTATCTGGTCCGCAGTAGATAGACCTTGGAGGAAACCAGCCTGCTCGTGGGGTAGTTGAGGGTCTATAATGGGGTTGATACGCCCATGGATCAGCCTCTCAAGCAGTTTGTATGGGATGCAGAGGAGTGAGTTGGGCCGGTAGCTTTTAGGATTATCCTTTGGCTTGTTCGGCTTCGGGAGAGCGATGACTGTTGCACGACGCCAGATCTTTGGTATTTTGCACTTCTCCATGCTGATCGACAGGTACTGACAGATACAGTCGGTTGCAGCATCTCCAGAATGTAGTAGAAACTCCGGGTGTATGCCGTCAGATCCTGTTTTCCACATCTTGGGTGCTGTGCCCATTTGCTCGGAGGTGAAAGCCGTTGTTAGATCCATATCCACTCTGTCAGTTTTCCATGTCTCGGCCACCTCTTTGCTCACTTCGCGCGAGAAGTCACTGTCAGAGTTTGTGAATCGACCATTCTTGACTAGTTGAGATGCGATTGCATTGGCGCACACTGGGCATTTGCTGGGTTTGGATGTAGCTCTGCCGGTCAGGCAATTGACTATGTGCCATGATTTACGGCTCCAGTGGGTGAAGTTGATCGATTCAACCGTCTCAATCCAGCGTTCTTGTCATTTCTCATCCAAGCGTGAGAGCAATGTAGTGGCAGTGGTTTCAGAATCCTCTTTGGTGCCAGCAGCAGTATGATCTTTGTATAGCTGTTGACACTCATCATCCCAACATGGAATCTAATCCCTCTGGTAGCCACGGGGGATGGTTTTCTTGCCTGCACTGATAAGCATGGTGCGGTAGGCTGGTAGGAAGAGTCCAGGTTGGTACTGTCTGGGGGAGGAAGGCCCGAGACGGCTGCGATGGTAAGTTGTTGGAACTTGTCCCAGTCGGCCTTGCGGAGGTTCCACCGCTTCACAGGTTTGCTCGGTGTTGGTGCAAGCAGTGGTGTTGTGGTGATGAGCGATGATCGATGTTGGGACCGTGGGAACTTCTCCAGAACCCGGCGCTTTGGTGGCTAATGGTTCTTTGCATCCAGCATCGATTCGACGCATCACTGCGCTCGTCAAAATGAAGAAGCACTGGAGTGGGTTGGATTGGATGGAGCTCATAATCAATCATAGTGGATTGATTATCGAATCACACAGACTAAGAAACCTCACACCATCGATGAAGAGCTTATCAAACCACAGTCGAAGCAGGGAAGTTGGTGCTGGGGGAACAGCAGTCAAACAAGTTCAGGCAGATTTTCCTTTCGAATGACACAGTCAAAAGTCGAATCTGGGATATGAGTAACGATATTCTGCTGCAAGTAGTGAGCGCTGTGAAGAGCAGTCCAGTGTATTCACTGCAACTGGACGAGTCAACAGATGTTGCCTCATGTTCCCAACTGCTGGTCTACATTTGTTACCTCGACGAAGAAGCCATGAAGGAGGAGTACCTGTTCTCGGAGCCATTGGCCACTACCACTCGGGGAGAGATGTGTTCAGAATGCTGGAATCCTTCCTCATCAAACATGAGCTTGGCTGGGAACGATTTGTCGGGGTGTGTACAAATGGGGCACCTTCCATGGTTGGATGCAGATCCAGCTTCAAAACCTTCGTGAAGGATGTCGCTCCCCATGTCTCCTTCACCCACCGCATGATGCATCGCCATGCTTTAGCGATGAAGACTCTCCCTCCTGGTCTTCGAGAAGTGATTTCGTATGTGGTGAAGATTATGAACCACATCCGAGGGAGTGCAACAAATGCAAGGATCTTCAAAGCGATGTGTGAAGAAATGGGCGCCGATTTCACTGTTCTGATATTCCACACAGAGATGCGCTGGCTTTCGCGTGGTAAAGTTCTCAATCGTGCGATTCAACTTCGAGGGGAAATAGCGCTGTTCTTGGAGAGAGGGTGTACTGAGAAGGAGAATCAGCTTCACAAACAGATGCAGGATGAACTGTTCGTGATGAAGGTTGCTTACTTGGCTGACTTCTTCGCCGAGGTGAATTCCTTGAACCTGTCACTTCAAGGCAACCTCCCAATGCTACACACGGCTCGTGACAAAGTGGCAGCGTTCAGGAGGAACCTTTACCAGAGAAGAGTCCAGGACGGTGACATGACTATCTTCCCTGAGATGACGACTCTCCTGGATGCTACGCCGGATGAATGCCACTTCCACGAGGAGATTTCAACACACCTTCCGGCAATTAGTGAAGCCATCGAACGTTACTTCCCCAGGCTGGACGACCACTCTCGTGATGAGTGGATAGTCCGACCCTTTTCCATTGATGACGGTGCCATTAGCGATATTGACGTGGCTGCGAAGGTTGAATTTTACCAAATACTGAAGATACGCAGCTCAAGAGTGACTTCATGGAACAAGAGCTTGTCACGTTTTGGCTGAAAGTGAAGGACTGTCCTGTTGTTTCGAAGAGGGCCCTGACTCTAATGGTCCAGTCCCCCTCAACCTATCGCTGTGAGGCTGGATTCTCAATCATGGTAACTAAAAATGAAGGCACGCAATAGGCTTGTGATCGACGCTGATATGAGGTGCTGCATGTCGAGCATTCGTCCTCGTTTTGATCGCCTGATGGGTGCAAAGCAATTTCAGGCATCCCAACAACTGAATATTGGCAGACATGTTTTAATAAATCAGACTGTTTTTTTTTCAATTTTTGTTTTGGGGGTCACGGTACTGACGAAGAATGTCTGATGGGGCCGTGGGGCCGTGGGGCCAAAAGGGTTAAGAACCACTGCCCTAGAGTGTGAGTGCTTGTAGATACTTATAACAGATAAGACTTAAGGTCTTGACTTAAGTTTGAGGCACTCGGCTGGGTAAACTCAATAGTCAAGTCAAGTCACTTTTATTTTTATAGCACATTTAAAAAACAACTCTCATTGGCCAAAGTGCTTTACATTGGTGGAAGTACTAACGTTATACAACATTGGTTCATAGATTAAGTACATACATAAATACATACATATAGCCCTCGCTCAGTGGACGTCAAGAAAGGCTTGAGAGTAAGGATGAGTTTTAAGTCTCGACTTAAAGGAGTCGATGGAGGGGGCAGTTCTGATGGGAAGAGGGATGCTGTTCCACAGTCTAGGAGCTACAACCGCAAAGGCGCGGTCGCCCCTGAGCTTATGCCTAGACTGCGGGATGTTCAGTAACCCCAAGTCGACTGATCTGGGGGACCTGGAGGTGGTGTAGTGGGTGAGCAGAATTTTGATGTAGGTGGGGCAAGCCCGTTAAGGGCTTTGTAGACATAAAGAAGGATCTTAAAATTTATTCGGAACCGCACAGGGAGCCAGTGGAGAGAGGCCAGGATCGGGATGATGTGGTCCCTTTTTCGGGTGCCCGTCAGGAGTCTCGCCGTGGCGTTTTGGACCAGTTGCAGGCGGGACAGGGAAGGTTGGCTGATGCCAGTGTAAAGGGAGTTGCAGTAATCGAGGCGGGAGGAGATAGATGTGTGGATGATCTTTTCAAGGTCATCAAACTGGAGGAATTGTTTTATTTTAGCTATCGTCCAAAGCTGGAAGAAGCTAGCTTTTACCACGGCATTGACTTGTTTGTCAAACTTCAGTGCTGAGTCAAATATCACACCAAGATTTTTGACGTGAGGTTTGAGTAATGCGGTAAGGCTTCCAAAACTGCCTGCTATCATTTGGATTGAGTCCGAGGGGCCGAGAAGGATGACGTCAGACTTACTCTCGTTTAGTTGGAGGAAGTTCTGGGCCATCCAACACTTTATATCCTCGAGGCAGTGGATAAGGTTAAGTAGATTTGATCGGTTTTTGGGCTTCAAGTGGAGATAGAGTTGGGTATCGTCTGCGTAGCAATGGAAGGAAATGCCGTGCCTTTGAATGACTTGGCCTAAGGGGAGCATATACAGGGAGAAGAGAATGGGGCCAAGGATGGAACCTTGTGGAGCCCCGCAGCAGAGGCTAGCTGGGGAGGAGAAAGAGTTGCCTATGTTAGTAGAGAAACTCCCACCTTTGAGGTAGGAGATGAACCAGCCCAAGGCAGTGCCATCAATACCAACCCTGTACCGGAGACGGTCAATTAGGATGGTGTGGTCGACAGTATCAAATGCTGCGCTGAGGTCGAGAAGGATCAGGATTGCACAGTCGCCGGAGTCAACGGTGAGCAGGAGGTCATTATGTACCTTCAACAAGGCAGACTCTGTGCTGTGTTGGGCCCTGAAACCTGATTGGAAAGTTTCCAAGATAGTATTTTGGTGAACGTAAGAAATAAGTTGACAAAATTATATTTTCAAGGGCTTTTGAATGGAAAGGCAGTTTTGAAATAGGTCTGTGGTTGCTTGGCAAGGTGGGGTCGAGGTTAGGTTTTTTTCAGGAGGGCTGGACCACCGTATGCTTGAAGCAGGTAGGAACAATGCCATCGCAACTTAAGTATTTGCATTTCCCCCATTCCCTATCCTCTCCCCACCACCCCTCCAACGTAGAACCAAATGCAGCTGGTTTATGGTTACATTGATACATAGATAGATAGACAATAGGTGCAGGAGTAGGCCATTCGGCCTTTCGAGCCAGTGTCGCCATTCAATGTGATCATGGCTGGTCCTACACAATCAGTACCCTGTTCCTGCCTTCTCCCTATATCCCTTGATTCCACTAGCCCTAAGAGCTCTATTTAACTCTCCTTTGAATGCATCTAGTGAATTCTGTGGCAGGGAATTCCACAAATTCACAACTCTCTGTGTGAAAAAGTTTTTCCTCATCTCAGTTCTAAATAGCCTACCCCCTATTCCTACACTGCACTCCCTCAATAGCAAGAATGTCCTTCCTCAAATTAGGAGACCAAAACTGCACGCACAATACTCCAGGTGTGGTCTCACTATGGCCCTGCACAACAGCAGAAGGATCCCTTTGCTCCTAAACTCAACTCCTCTCTATATGAAGGCCAACATGCCATTAGCTTTCTTCACTGCCTGTTGTACCTGTATGCTTACTTTCAGTGATTGATGTACTCGGACACCCCAATCTCATTGCACTTCTCCTTTTCCTAACCTTGTCTCCAAAGTGGATAACCTCAAATGTTTTCACATTATATTGCATCTGCCAACTCACCCAACCAGTCCAAGTCACTCTGCCTCCTTATAGCCCCACTTCACAGTTCACACTGCCACCCAGCTTTGTGTCATTTGCAAATTTGCTAATGTTACTTTTAATTCCTTCATCTAAATCTTTAATATATATTGTAAATAGCTGCAGTCCCAGCACTGAGCCTTGCGGTACCCCACTAGTCACTGCCTGCCATTCTGAAAGGGACCTGTTAATCCCTACTCTTTGTTTCCTGTCTGCCAACCAATTTCTATCCATGTCAATACCCCACCGCAATACCACGTGCTCTAATTTTTCACACTAATCTCCTGTGTGGGACCTTATCAAATGCTTTCTGAAAGTCCAGGTACACTACATCCACAGGTTCTCCCGTTTCCATTTTACTTGTTACATCCTCAAAAAATTCCAGAAGATTTGTCAAGCATGATTTCCTCTTCGTTGCCTGGAGAGAGTAGTTTAAGGGTTGATGATTCTTCCCTGCAGCAATAATATGGTTGCTGTGAGATTCACTCTCTGCCCAACACAAGGGAATAAATTCAAATTTTGCCAAGTACGTAATGGGCCTGTCCCACTTAGGCTATTTTGTAGGCGACTACAGGCGACTAGGCTGTCGCCACATGGTTGCCGGAGTGTCGTCTGTAGAGTCGTGAGTAGTCTCCTCAGTCGCCCAAAGAGTCGCAGCGCCTTTCTGGTCGCCTCTGGATTTTCAACATTGGAAAATGTTCGGAGACAGTCGGCGACAGTGGGCTTGCGCCAATGAGTGTGGCTTGACTTCTCCTGACGTAGGTGCTGTCGTAGTTGTCGCCAGGTTAACGTAGATTGTCACCAGGTGACAACTTCATTTTTTTTGCTGTTGTTAAAGTAATTATTCTATTTCAAATTTTATGTCCAGTCGCCGGCTTTTCAGTGACCTGCAACGACTATGACAGTCGCCAGCAGTCGCCTAAAAATAGCCTGAGTGGACAGGCCCTTAATAAGCTGATTTGCTTTTGTCATCTCACGTATGTGAAATAAGTCAAAAAAATTGTTATCTTTTTGTAATTGAAAATGCAATAGATCAAAGGAAAATATAAATAAAAATGACAAATGTCAGAAATCTGAAACGCCACCAGTAATTCACAGCAGGTCAGAACATACTTGTTAACAGAAATGTTGATTGTGCTCAGGCATCTGTCTCCCTCTCCATCAGTAGGATACAGATCAAATGAACTTCATGTAGAGTCACTAGCATAGAACCATTCATGCCCTGTTTTAGCGATTCTCATTTCCATGCATTAGCACCATATCCCTCTAAACCTTTCCTATCCATGTGCTGCTCCACAGACACAAAAAGCTGGAGTAACTCAACAGGACAGGCAGCATCTCTGGAGAGAAGGAATGGGTGACGTATCGAAGTCTGAAGAAGGGTCTCGACCCGAAACGTCACCCATTCCTTCTCTCCAGAGATGCTGCCTGTCCCGCTGAATTACTCCAGCTTTTTGTGTCTGGCCTTGATTAAAAATCTGCAGTTCCTTCCCAAACATATACCTGTCCAAATATATTTTAAATGTTTAAGAAGGAACTGCAGATACTGGAAAATCGAAGGTAGACAAAAATGCTGGAGAAACTCAGCGGGTGAGGCAGCATCTATGGAGCGAAGGAAATAAACAACTTTTCGGGTCGAAACCCTTCTTCAGACTGATGTGAGGGTGGGGGGACGGGAAGAAGAAAGGAAGAGGTGGAGCCAGTGGGCTGAGGGAGAACTGAGAAGGGGAGGCGAAAGTAGGGACTACCTGAAATTAGAGAAGTCAATGTTCATATCGCTGGGGTGCAGACTGTCCAAGCGAAATATGAGGTGCTGCTTCTCCTCCACTCTGGCCATGGAGGAGGCCCAGGACAGAAAGGTCGGATTCGGAATGGGAGGGAGAGTTGAAGTGCTGAGCCACCGGGAGATCAGGTTGGTTATTGCAAACCGAGCAGAGTGTTCGGCGAAACGATCACCAAGTATACGCTTGGTCTCACCGATGTAGAGCAGCTGACATCTAGAGCAGCGGATGCTATAGATGAGGTTGGAGGTGGTGCAGGTGAACCTCTGCCGCACCTGGAAAGACTGCTTGGGTCCTTGAATGGAGTCAAGGGGGGAGGTAAAGCGACAAGTGCAGCATTTACTGCGGTGAAATGGAAAGTGCCCGGCGAGGGGGTGGTTCCGGTGGGAAGGGACAAATTGACCAGGGAGTTACGGAGGGAGTGGTCTCTGCGGAAAGCAGACAGGGGAGGAGATGGGAAGATGTGGCAAGTGGTGAGATCACGTTGGAGGTGGCAAAAATGTCAGATGATTATTTGTTGTATGTGCCAGCTGGTAGGATGGAAGGTGAGGACAAGGGGGACTCTGCCCTTATTATGAGTGCGGGGGATGGGGAGTGAGAGCAGATTCACGGGGTATAGAAGTGACCCTGGTGAGAGCCTTATCTATAGTGGAAGAGTGGATGTCGGTCAATAGTCTATCACCGACGATGGAGATAGTGAGGTCAAGAAATGGTAGGGAAATGTCAGAAATGGTCCAGGTGTATTTGAGTGCTGGATGGAAGTTAGTGGTGAAATGGATGAAGTCAGTGAGTTGTGTGTGGGTGCAGGAGGCAGCACCAATGCAGTTTTCGATGTAGCATAGGTAGAGTTTGGGCATAGGGCCGCGGTACGCCTCGAACAAGGATTGTTCGACGTACCCTACAAAGAGGCAGAGGCATAGCTGGGGCCCATGCACGTGCCCATAGCTACGTCTTGTATTTGGAGGAAATGGGAGGAGTCAAATGAAAAGTTATTAAGGGTAAGGACCAACTCCGCTAGGCGGAGGAGAGTATTAGTAGACGGTGATTGGTTGGTTCTTTTAAATGTTATTGTATTTACCTCCACTACTTCCTCTGGTCTACATACCCACCACTCTCTGTGTGAATAAATTGCCCCTCAGCTTTCTCTTAAATCTTACCCTTCCCACCTTAAACCTATGCCCTCTAGTTCTTGATTCCCCTACCATGGGAAACAGACTTTGTCCATTCACCCTATCCATTCTCCAAATGACCTCCATAAAATCATACTTCAGCCTCCTACGTTCCAAGGAATAAATCCTAGCATGTCAACTCCCCCTCCCATTCCCAATCTGACCTTTCTGGCCTGGGCCTCCTCCATTGTCAAAGTGAGGCTCAGCGCAAATTGGAGGAACAGCACCTCATATTTCATCTTTACACCCCAGCAGCATGAACATTGGCTTCTCTAACTTCAGGTAGCCCTTGCTTTCTCTCTCCTTCCCCTTCCCCTTCCACTTACCAGTTCTCCCACTAGTCTTACTGTCTCTTATTACATTCTATCTTTATCCTAACCCCCTCCCCTGACATCAGTCTGAAGAAGGGTCTTGACCCGAAACGTCGCCCATTCCATCTCTCCTGAGATACTGCATCACCCACTGAGCTACCCCAGCATTTTGTGTCAACCTAGCATGTCCAACCTCTCCCTATAGCTCAGGCCCCTTGAGCCCTGGCAACACTTTCATATATCTTTCCGCACTGTATATATTTGAAGTGAAATTCAATTAACCTACTGCACAAAAGACAGATATTCAGCCCGATCATTCTCCACTTAAAACTCTTTTCATCCTTCCTGGTCTACCTCCATCTGTTGAGTAAAAAGGAACTGCAGATGCTGGTTTAAACCGAAGAGAGACACAAAATGCTGGTGTAACGGACTTAAAATAAGACTCGGAACACACCAGTAATTAACATACTTGTATTGTAATCGCCATCTTGAGTCTCTCTGCCCATGCGTACAAATGCGCAAGACATTAAATATGCTAATCATATTTTCATATACAACACAAATAAAACTTTGAAAACAGGGGGCTAAAAGGAGAGAGAAACTTAAAACAATTATTGTCAATAGATTAAAAAAAGGACGTGAAGAAAAGATCTCTATATCTTCTGGTCTGTACCGCAGGGACTTGAAAGTGGGTAGGCAGAAACAATGAATATGATTTGCAATCTTTCAAAATTCCTTAGATTCTGGAAAGATTCCAGAGAATTGGAAAACCACAGATGTTAACAATTCAATTTAAGAAAGGCGATAAAAAAACAAGAAACTATATGCCACATAAATTAACATCTATCAATGGAATAATGCGGGAATCCTTGGAAACAAAATAAGCAGGGTCATAATGGTCTGCTGAAGCATAGTAAAATTCTACAGGACATGAGATAGAGACAGAATAAATATGTAGGAAGAAACCCCTCCACTTCTAAAGGGCCTGTCCCACTTGGGCGACCTAATCCACAAGTTCTGGCGAGTTTTCCCTCGACTCATACTCGCAGCATGGTCGACACGAGGTCGTAGGAGGTCTCCGTAACTCTCCTTCATGCTCGAGATTGGTCTCCACGTGCTCGAGGCCTCAGCTAGGTCGCAACGTTTTTTTTCAATATGTTAAAAAATGCCCGCTAGTAAAAAAAAGTCGCCATGGAAAAAATCGATACATTTTTTAGTCGTAGTAGGTCGTAGTAGGTCAGAGACCGAAGGAAATCGACTTCACTCTCCACTATTCGGTGCCCAATTTTCCCGAAGTTAGTCATAGCTAGCCGTAGCTGGTCGAAGTTGGTCTTCAACATAGTCGAAGGAGGTCTTCTACATAGTCGAAGGAGGTCTTCAACATGTCATTTTTTCAAACTCTTCTAAACTCACCAATTAGGTCGTCCAAGTGGGACAGCCCCTTAAGACTCTTCTACTCTTTTACTCTTATTCCTTATGACCTTATCTCCAGATGCTGGTTTAAACCGAAGGTAGTCACAAAAAGCTGGAGTAACTCAACGGGTCAGACAGCATCTCTGGAGAAAAGGAATAGGTGATGTTTCGGGTCGAGCCACTTCTTCAGACTGAGAGTCAGGGAACAGGGAAATGAGGGATGTTGACGGTGATATAGAGAGATATAGAGCAAATGAATGAAAGATATGGACAAAAGTAACAATGATGAAGGAACCATAAATAATAAAGTCTGTAACTCGTTTTCACCTAGCCCACAGCTAACAATGGCCTGTTTCCTTTAACTGGGAGTTGAAGCCAGCATTTATTTGTACTGCAGCTTAAAGAACTGCAGGTGAAACTCAGCGAGTCAGGCAGCATCTATGGAGGGAATAAGAACAGAATACGTTGTGGGCTGGAACACTTTGTACTGCATGTCAGTTTGAAAGAGAGCAAACTGGAAATTAAAGTGGCTTTGGAACAAATCAAACTAGATAGATGGTTTGAGATAGAAACCAAACGTATTAATACATTATTAGTAAGGGAAAGAGTGGACCTTCTGGAGGAGAAAAGGAAACAGAGTGAACTAATAGTGGATGGTATTTGGTGAAGTAAAAGACAATAGACAATAGACAATAGGTGCAGGAGTAGGCCATTCGGCCCTTCAAGCCAGCACCGCCTTTCAATGTGATCATGGCTGATCATCCACAATCAGTATCCCGTTCCTGCTTTCTCCCCATATCCCCTGACTCCGCTATGTTCAAGAGCCCTACCTAGCTCTCTCTTGAAAGTATCCAGAGAACCAGCCTCCACCGTCAGAGAATTCCACAGACTCACAACTCTGTGTGTGAAAAAGTGTTTCCTCATCTCCGTTCTAAATGGCCTACCCCTTATTCTGAAACTGTGGCCCCTGGTTCTGGACTCCCCCAACATCGGGAACATGTCTCCTGCCTCTAGCGTGTCCAAACCCTTAATAATCTTATATGTTTCAATAAGATATCCTCTCATCCTTCTAAATTCCAGAGTATACAAGCCCAACCACTCCATTCTCTCAGCATTTGACAGTCCCGCCATCACGGGAATTAATCTTGTGAACCTACATTGCACTCCCTCAACAGCAAGAATATCCTTCCTCAAATTTGGAGACCAAAACTGTATACAATACTCCAGCCAATTAATTGACAGTGGGGGAGGGGGAGAGGGAGTGGTAAATTTGAATCAAAAATGGAATGTGAGTCAGGGACGACATGTCCTGGCACCAGGATATGTGTACAGAACAAGTCTGAGTCAGAAGTTTGCAAACTAGCAATGAAAGTGAGTTGGGAACAGAATGAACAGGTACCAGACACTATGTGTAGGAAGGAACTGCAGACGCAAAATGCTGGAGTCACTCAGCGGGACAGGCAGCATCTCCGGAGAGAAGGAATGGGGTCAGGTCAAGACTCTTCTCCAGACTCCGATATGAGTTGAGGACAGAGACAGAACTGTACAGGAGTTCTACATAGAGTGAATTGGCCACAGACCACACTGATTTTAGAGTAATGGGCAGAGCGAACCGATATAGAACATAGAACAGTACAGTACAGAAATGGGCCCTTCGGCCCACAGTGTTTGTGCCAAACATAATGCCAAGTTTATCTGAATTCTTCTGCCTGTACATGATCCATATCAAACTATTCTCTGCATTTCCCTGTACCTATCCAGAAGCCGTTTAAACACCAGCTTTGCATCTGCCTCCACCACCTTCCCTGGCAGTGCATTCCAGCCCACCACCATTCTCTGCGTAAATATACTTGCCACTCAAATATTTTCCCCCTTTCACCTTATAGCTACATATGCCCTCGAATGTTGGACACTTCCACCCTGGGTAAAATGTTCTGACTGTAAGATAGGTACAGAAAAAAACTGGCACTGGGTGTGAGTGAGAATGGGAGCAGATTTGGGATGGTAGAGATCCACAGGCAGAGTGCGATGTAGTGGGTGTGAGTGATGGACAGAGTGAGCTGGTATTGGGAGTGAGCTGGCAGTGGGTGTGAATTACGGGTAGAGTGAGGTGGCAGTGGTTGTGACTTGGGAAAGATTGAGTTGGCACTGGGTGTGACACGGGGAAGAGTGAGTTGGCACTGGGTGTGACTCAGTGCAGAGTGAGCTAGTACCGGGTATGTCTCAGGGAAGAGCGTGCTTGTACTGGGTGTGAGTCAGTGCCAGGCACGTGCCGTCAGGGTAGGCAAGGAAGGCAGTGCCTACCTTGACTAAAATTATAAAATGATAATTATTAAATATAAATAGTAAGATTGATCTCTTAGGTAGGCATAATTCTCCGTGCCTTTCATGCGCAGTACACGTAACACGCGAAAGTGTGTGCAGCTGATGTGCCGTTGACGCTGCTTCAAGCCATTAATTTCAAGGGGAGCTGAAGGCAGCTGAAATTCTGCCTTTGGAGCGTGGACTGTGTACTGCGTATGCGCAGCGCAAGTTTCTTGGTGGGTTTTTCAAACATGGATTGCCATTATCTTATCACACTCTTTTCTTAAGAAACAAAGAGAGAAGAATGGAGTTTGTGTACAAATAATGTAGTAAGTAGATTTATTTGAGCTACATGTTTTTAAATATCGTATTTCCCGGCAGTGAAGACGCTATTTTTCACCCAGAAATAAGGCACGAAAATGTACCTGCATCTTGGAGGCCGAAGGTTAGTTTGTTAGCCAAGAAATATAGACTTGGCTATCCATCAGTACAACAACATCATGAACGATGTTGCTGTACTGAGGGATAGCCAAGTCTATCCCTCATTGCTAGCAGCTGATGGAAAGCGGCTGTAGAGTGGGAAGCGGCTGTAAAAGGACAACGCCGCTGGGGGGTGGGAGGGAAAGAGTTCCTTTCATAGCATGTGGGGAGTCTGGCCAGGGGTAAAGTTGCGGTGAGGGCAGGAGCGTTGAGAAGGAGGGGGTTGGGGATCATGCCAGCAACCAGCTCAAGAGCAGGTCAGCAGGTGATGGATAACAGGGCAGCGGGTGGTGGAGCTTACTCCATGTGTCAGTGCGAGTAACCTCAATTGGTCCCTTGTTCGCGCTGACACAGGAGTGAGCTCCACTGCCCACTGCCCTGTTATCCATCGCTCACTGACCCGCTCCGCTCCGCTCCGCTCTATGATCTTTGCTCTTGAGCAGGTCCCCTCACTGTTCAGACGGAGAGAACACTGCCAGAAGTGAGAAGGCCAGCAGAAGGCGCTGAGATGGCAGTCGGTTCTGCTGTCCGGTCCCGGCGGCCGCTCGCAGTCACCCGTGCTACTTCCCTCCCCGGCCACAATGCAGTGGCTCCGCGCACGGAGCGTCACGGCAGCGGTGAGTGAGTTACTGCCATGATCCCCGACCCCCTCCTTTTCAACTCTCCTGCCCTCCCCACAACTTTACCCCTGGCCAGACTCCCCACACGCTGCGAAAGGAACTCTCCCCCTAATTGGTGCCTTGAACTAGTATTGTCAGTCAATAAGATCACAACTGATTCAATTTGTCCCGGTATGCTCCCGTTTTTTGGTGTGGTATTGGGTGTGAGTCGGAAAGAGGACAAGCTCGGGATGAAATTATATCATGGAATGAGTGAATCAGACTGAGTAATCTCGTGCTTGATTGGGGTTGGGGACAAAATAAACTGTAATGTGAGTCAGGGAAGAAGAAACTATTACAGGAAGATCGACAAAAAATGCTGGAGTAACTCAGTGGGCCAGGCAGCATCGCTGGAGAGAAGGAATGGGTGACGTTTCGGGTCAAGACCCTTCTTCAGACTGATGTCAGGGGAGTGGGCGGTACATAGATAAGGAAGTGTAAGGTGTGAAAACAGGACCAAGGGAATGGAGATCAAGGAAAATGTAGAATAGATCATTGTTAACTGGGAGAGGATAACAACAAAGCAAATACAGATAAAATGTAGTCGGAGACAGTAAGATTGGTCGAAGAACTGTGAAGGGGGAGGAGATGGAGAGAGAGGAAAAGGGAGGGCTACTTGAAGTTAGAGAAGTTTTTCCTACACAAACTATTACAGGACAGGGTGGGGCAGGGTGTGAGGCAGAATGTGGGTAAACTGATGACAAAGGTCAGTCAGAGATGGAGCAAATAGGTGTCAGAAACGAGCAGACTAGTACTGGCCAAAGATCATGGTACTGGCAGTGAGTCAGAATGAAGCAGGTCTGATACTGGAATGAGGGTCAAAGATAGAACAGACTGGTTCAGAATGGGAGGTGGGGACTGAGCTGGCAACAGGTTGATCTGCTGCTTAGGATCTCAATCAGGGACAGAGCAAATGTGTATTGGTTGTTAATCACAGGCTGTGCAAATACAAACTGGGTATGGATCCGACATTGTACAAATATGTATTGGATGAGATTCAGGGATAGTGAAAATATCAGAGATGTGCATCAGTGACTGTGCAACTATGTACCATGCAAATCAGAGAGTGTGTAAATGTGTACTGAATATGAATTGGGGACAGTGCAAATATGTACTGTGTGTGAACCGGGACAAGAGAATAGTACTGGGTGTGATCAAAAACAGTGCAAACACTAACTGGATGTAAATCAGGTAGAGTGTAAGTACATAATGAATATTAATCAGGCACAGTGCAAGTAATTATTGGGTGTGAATCATAGTAGTGCAAATATATGCTGGGTTTTAATTGGGGACTGTGCAAATATGTACTGGCTCTGTATCAGGGAGAGTGTAAAAATGGAGTGAATGTGAATCAGGGATGGTGCAAATAAGTGCAGGAGTGAATCAGGGATAGTGCAAATGTGTAGGTGTGAATCAGGGATAGTGCAAATAAGTGCAGCTGTGAATCGGAGATAGTGCAAATGTGCAGGTGTGAATCAGGGATAGTGCAAATGTACAGGTGTGAATCAGGGATAGTGCAAATAAGTGCAGGTGTGAATCAGGGAAAGTGCAAATAAGTGCAGGTGTGAATCAGGGATAGTGCAAATAAGTGCAGGTGTGAATCAGGGTAAGTGCAAATAGGTACTGGGTGTGAATCAGGAAGAGTGCAGCGGTGACAGACCGACAGCATCACCAGGCCAGGACAACCACTGCAACACCGAACCAGTGCTGCCGCCAGGATAACAGGCCTTTAAGGCCAAGATAAGACTTCGTACTATTATGTAGTTTGAAACTTGAAGGGTTGGTGCAGGAAACGTGGCGATTCATTGTGTACTGTCTTGGTGATGTCACAATTATTACACTTTTGTGTTTATCAATGATTATGTTCATGATTATTGTATGATGGTACTGGATTGGATGCAATAAAAAGATTTCACTGTACCTAGGTATCTGTGACCATAAAGTATCATTGAAACATTGCATGTACAGGATATGAATCAGGAAATAGAATGAGAATTTGTGAAGTGGTATTATGTAAGTACGTCAATTATGCACTAAGGGCGAGAAGGCTGCAAGGTTAATCTATTAATTTGCTCATGCTTGCATTATAACTGCACGATAAATTACAGGGCCTTTAAACTTTAAAATATAGAAATTCATAAATAAAAGGAAGGATACAAACTTAATCAGTATTTTTTAGAAATAAAAAATAAATACATAGAATCTGGTGTCATATCATGGAGGATGGACAAACTAATCTTGCTGATGAAATGTCAATTTGAAAAATGCATAGAAATAGTTCATAAGTGATAGGAGCAGAATTGGGCCATTCGGCCCATCAATTCAATCATGGCTGATCTATCTTTCCCTCTCAACGCTTGCCTTCTCCCCATAACCCCTGACACCCGTACTAATCAAGAATCTATCTATCTCTGCCTTAAAAATATCCATTGACTTGGCCCCCACAGCCTTCTGTGGCAATGAATTCCACAGATTCACCACCCTCTAAAGAAATTCCTCCTCATCTCCTTCCTAAAGGTATGTACTAGTGGAAACATCGTCTTTTTTCTGGAGATGCTCCATTCAGAGATATGGGATTGGAGGCTGGTTGGATTAAAGAGGCATTAAAAATAGAAGAGTAGAAAGGATCAAAGCGAGCTGTGGGCGGCAAAAGGAATCCGTGACCCATCCCAACAGCAGTCCTGGCTCTCGCACCGGCAAACCAGGAACAGGCCCAGAGAAGGACGTCGCGGAGAGGAGGATGATGGGAGACAGTTGTGGACTCTGTGCAAATGGGCCGTTAAGAAGTACCAGGAGGTCTTGCCATCCATGCCCTCAAGGTCAGCTGCAGGAGGTGTCCCCCTGCAGGAGAGGGCCGTGCAGGGAGAGGGCCGAAGGTTCGCGGGGTGACCAGAATGGAGGTGACAGCTGCAACATAGCAAATAGGTGCAGGAGTAGGCCATTTGGCCCTTCGAGCCTGCACCGCCATTCAATATGATCATGGCTGATCATCCAAAATCAGTAACCCGTCCCTGCTTTCTCCCCATATCCCTTGATTCCTTTAGCCCTAACAGGTGTATCTAACTCTCTCTTGAAAACATCCAGTGAATTGGCCTCCACTGCCTTCTGTGGCAGATAATTCCACAGATTCACAACTCTCTGGGAGAAAATGTCTTTCCTCATCTGTCCTAAATGACCCACCCCTTATTCTTAAACTGTGACACCTTGGTTCTGGAGTCCCCCAACACCAGGAAAGATTTTCCTGCATCTAGCCTGTCCAACCCTTTAAGAAGTTTATATGTTTCTATAAGATCCTCTCTCTTCCTTCTAAATTCCAGTGAATACAAGCCCAGTCGACCCATTCTTTCATCATCTGTCAGTCCCGCAATCCCGGGAATTAACCTGGTGAACTCCCTCAATAGCAATAAAGTCATTCCTCAAATTAGGAGGAGCCTTTGTGGCCATCTGCAGCTGGGACTAAAATTTTGCAGAATCTTGCATACGGACTCAGTGGGCTGTTCTGTACATTCTGTACTGACTGGGAGATCGTGTTTATGTATTGTGATAGTCCTGCAGAG
The DNA here is from genome assembly GCA_963514005.1 of Raja brachyura. The sequence goes on from OY740788.1 coordinate 23,319,683, forward strand.
CTGTATGCAAAAATAAAGTTCAGTCTACCTTGGTACACGTGATAATAAACAAACCATTAAACCTTTGAACCATTGAGATTAGAAAAGGGCATAAAGTCCCAGAGTGACTCAGCGGGTTAGGCAGCATTTCTGGAGAACATGCACATGTGATGTTTTGGGTCGGGACCTTTCTTCAGAGTTGGTAGAAGAGTTCCGACCTGAAACATCATCTATCGAGTCTAAAGAAAGGACCCAACCCGATATCCATGTTCCCTGGTTATGCTGCCTGATCCGCTCACTGTGTGTCTTTTATGTAAACCAGCATCTGCGGTTCCTTCTATCCACAAGGAAGGAGATCAGCATCATTTTATACAGAGCACAGTCACACCACAGAAATGCAACACAACAAGAACAGAATCAGACAGAGCCACATTCAGGGAACGATACTCTAGCATATAAAACAATGTGGAATACTAACATGGGCTTTTCCCAATAACAGTATTCTTAGTTCAGTTTAGTTTATTGTGATGTGTTTCGAGGTACAGTGAAAAACTTTTGGTGCATGCTATCCAGTCAGCAGAAAGACAATACATGATTACAGTCAGCAGAAAGACAATACATGATGCCAATCATCCCATTTACAGTGTATAGATACATGATAAGGAAATAATGTTTATTGCAAGGTAAAGCCAGCAAAGTCTGAACAAGGATAGTCCGAGGGTCGAGTCTGTCCTGGAAAGCGCCCTCCAAGAGATGACAACCTACTACAATAACAACCACCTGAAACCAAACCCATCAAAAACCCAACTGTGCAGCTTCTATCTTAAAAATTGAGATGCAGGAAAACAACTGAGCATCTCATGGGATGGCCACAAACTCTCCAACCACTCCCACCCCGTGTACTTCGGAGTCACACTCAACAGGACACTCTTTCAAAACCCACCTTCAGAACACCAAAGCCAAGGTCAACACTCGCAACAACATCCTGCGCAAACTGGTAAACTCAAAGTGGGGCGCTGATCCACCAACCATCCATGCAACTGCCCTAGCCCTGTGCTTCTCCACAGCTGAATACGCATGCTCAAGCTGGAGCCGCTCCCACCACACCAAACTGGTTGACACAGCCCTCAATGACACCTGCCGCATTATCACGGGATGCATAAAGACAACGCCAGTCCTGTGCCTCTATGCCCTAGCTAGTATTGCCCCCCCCCCCATATCAGACGATCCATCATCGCCCAAGACGAGCGGAGAGCACAGGAGATCGATACCAGGCACCCCCTGCAGGACCTGGCTGCACCGACCCGACCAGCTGTGACCTGCGCCAGATACTGGCAGAACAACATCTGAGATTGCAACGGACTCGAAGAAGAAGACTAACGAGATAGACAGTAGTTCAGGACTGCTCTCTGGCTGTGGTATTCAAAGGAAGATGGTCAGTATGTTATCAACAGGAGGCAGCTCAAGGAGTTGAACAATTGGAAACATTTGTTGTACCTATTAATTTTCAATACAGAGTGTCCTTCATCATTTTGAGAATGAACATTATCAGGATAAAATATGTTTCAGATGAACAGTCAAAGACTATGGAAATGCAGGGCAAGAATCATGATACATATCAAACCTAAGAATGTGCGTAAGAAGGAACCACAGTTTCTATCTGCAAACAGTAAAACTGAACTAACTATTCACAACCTTCTTCTTATAATTGACCCTGAAGTGAGCTTCCTTCCGCACAGACTCAACTCAACTACTTTAGTTTTGTTTAGAGATACAGCGCGGAAACATGCCCTTCGGCCCACCGGGTCAGCGCCGACCAGCGATCCCCGCACACTAACACTACCCTACACACACTAGGGACAGTTTTTACATTTACCATGCCAATTAACCTACAAACCTGGACGTCTTTGGACTGTGGGAGGAAACCGAAGATCTCGGCGAAAACCCACGCAGGTCACGGGGACAACGTACAAACTCTGTACAGACAACACCCGTAGACGGGAGCGAACCCGGGTCTTTTTTGCTGTGAGGCAGTAGCTCTACTGCTGCGCCACCGTGAGTCTCACATCATGCTGAAACTCTCACCCATTATCTCTACTTTTGTCTATTCCAATATACTCCTGTTTGGCTTAACTGTTCTATCTAAATCAAATTTTAATTTTAATTTCTTATACTTTATTATTCAAACCGTTCCTTAGCCTTCCACATCTCTATAATCTCTTCCAGTCCTTGAACGCTTTCAGATATCCTAGAGATGGGGAAACAAGACGATGTGTGGAATAGAACTGCAGATGCTGGTTTACACCGAACATAGGCACAAAGTGCTCGAGGAACTCTGCGGGTCAGGCAGCATCTCCGGTGAAAAAGAATGGGTGACGTTTCGGGTCGGGACACTTCTTCCGAATGAACAGCAGATGCTGGAATCCCAAGCAAAACACAAAGTGCTGGAGTAACTCAGCGGGTCAGGCAGCATCTCTGGAGGTCTGAAAAAGGGTCTCGGCCCAAAACGTCACCTGTTCCTTTTCTCCAGAGATGCTGTCTGACCTGCTGAGTTACTCCAGCTTTTTGTATCTATCTCTGGAGGACATGGATAGGCGGTGATTAGGATCTGAAGGATCCCAAACTAAAATGTTGCCTATCCATGTCCTCCAGAGATACTGAGCCACTGAGTTACTTCAGCACTTTGTGTTTTCTTTGAGATATCAGCCAGTTTTTTCCATTCCTAGTCCCAAATTTAGAAACACCTGTTTCTGTCGCCTTGCCTTGTGCTGCCAGGATTTAGGCATCCAGTGGCCTCTGCCTGAATCTCTCAACATTTCATCTCTTTCCATCTTGAAGAAGCTCTTTAAAACTTACATTTTTGTTTACAAAGCTTTTGGTTATCCGTTCCAGTAATGCCTTATGTGATTTAAAATCAAATCGTATTTGATGATGATCCTGAGAAAACAAACCTTTTCTGCATTGGTTATTGCTGTTTTTGCATAAATGCAAGCTGGCTTTATGTTTGTTGTGTATATTATGGCCGTTTATGGAGCAGCAGGGTCAAATTTATAATCTCCAGAATGTTACCCGAGATAAATGCTAATTGATTTTGGGAAAAAAACATATCAACAAAATAAATACACGGCAGAGAGACTGCATCTGAGGGTCAGATCAGATCTGAGATTTCAGGGGATACTGACACCAACATTTAAGCATTAGGAGTGTGCATCTTGGGTTGGCTGCATCTGCAATGTACCATTTTTTTTTAATGGCAGATAGAATAAAATGTCAAGTCAAGTCAAGTTTATTCGTCACATACACATACGGGATGTGCAGTGAAATGAAAAGTGGCAGTGCCTGCGGACTTTGTGCAAAAAAACAAACAAACAAACAACCAACCAACATACTACAAACAGAATCACATGTTCTTTTCCATAATAAAATATTGTGGGCGGTATTGTGGTACAGTAACTGTAGTATCATCATAATCATCATCATCATCAACATCATCATCATCATGGTTGAAAACATCAATGGGTACGGTGCCTTACAATGCTATGTACAACAGTGATCGCAGCTTCTACTGAAGTGTGGATGGCCGTTGGCTCGCGAGGAGCTCAACCGCCCTTTGGCAGGTCTTGTTTCTGGTCCTGCTGGGGGTCCACAGCCCCCTCCTCACCTGGCAACCCAGGTGGGGGAGACGGTTTAGTCGCCAACTATCCAACCATGGAGCAGGTAGCATGGGATTACCCATGGCAGTCGGAACGTCCACTGACCTGACCTAAAAGAGTGATGTGGAGGTCAAATACTCAAAAGAAAAATGATAAAAAAATCTTAAGACAATAAACCTGGGATATAAACAAACGTTTGGAGATGAATGGATATTTCTAAGGCAGAGATAGATAGATTCTTGATTAGTACAGGTGCCAGAGGTTATGGGGGAAATGCAGGAGAATGGGGTTAGGAGGGAGAGATAGATCAGCTACGATTGAATGGTGGCGTAGACCTGATGGGCCTGAATGGCCTAGTTCTTCTCCTATCACTTATGAGTGCAGATAACATAAAACTCTAGGAACCGTAAAAATGAAACAAAGCTATGGAATAATGCCAGATAATAATAAAGCAGGAATGATAAAAACAATAAAACAAAAAATATTAAATTGTCTGTATAGCAATGCCCAGGACAATTTTCAAATTTGTGTGAGCAGGATAACAAGCATTGGAAATATTACATCACAGTTTTTGGCCAGCTGTAAGGGATCTGTACTCACATGTGGGTCCTATAAAAACACTCGGGTAGGATACTGTCTTCTATACTGTGTGGATAAATACTATGGATTCTATTTCACTGCTACTGCTAGATATTTTAGGATTTGTACCTGTGCACAATCACAGAGTTATCAAAAATGCTGACATCTGCTTACTCATGTTTTCGTAGCAGGAGGCCATCAATAGTTTAGTTTCGTTGAGTTTCGAGATGCAGCGCAGAAACAGGCCAATGTTTTACATTTATAACAAGCCAATTAACCTACAAACCTGTGCGTCTTTGGAGTGTGGCAGGAAACCGAAGATCTCGGTGAAAACCCACACAGGTCACAGGGAGAACGTACAAACTCCGTACAGAGAAGCATCCGTAGTCGGGAGCGAACCCGGGTCTTTTTCGCTGTGAGGCAATAGCTCTACTGCTGTGCCACCGTGCCACATGGCCTCCTGTTGGATATCAGAATGCTGGGTTGCAGCAATCTCCAAACATTTACAATACGCAATCCAGTTGAAACAACCAGTCCCAGGTAAGATCTGGTGCAGTGAGATTTCCATTATTTTCAATTATGAAAATTAACTGGAACCGATGAAGATACAGATTTTATTTTAATTGATCAAAGTGATTTGATAGATTTTAAATGCCTTAATTTCTTAATTATGTAAAACACAGCACACAGTACAGCACAGGAACAGGCCCGCAATCCATGTCTGTGCTGAAAATGATGCCAAATTAAAATAATCTCTTCTGCCTACGTGTAATCCATGTCGCAAACCGAGCATATTCATGTGGCAACCTAAAAGCCTCTTAAACACCATGTCGTATCTGCTGCACCGTCACCACCACTGGCAGCGATTCCCCATTTTCTGCAAAAAACTTGTCCTGTACATCCCTATTACACCTTCCCCTCTCATCTTAAAGCAATGTCCTCTACTATGTGACATTTCCACCGATGAAATAGATTCTGACCTCCTACCCTCTCAATGCCGCTCATAATTTTATAAACTTCTATCAGGTCTCCCTTCAGCCTCCCACACTCCAAAGAAAATAATCCAAGTTTGTCCAACCTCTCCTTATAGCCAACACCCCCTAATCCACACAGAATCTTGGCAAACCAGTTCTGCACACTTTTCAAAGCCTCCACATCATTCATGTTATGGGGCGACCAAAATTCCATTCCATACTCCAAAAGCAGTCTAACCAAAGCTTTATAAAGCTGCAACATGACTTCCTGACTCGTATACACAGTGTGTATGAGTGTTGAAGGCAAGTATAGCCTGCACATTCTTTACCATTCTCTCTACTTATGTCTCCACTTTCAGGGAACCATTGGACGGACCCCAAGATTCCTCTGTATATCACTGCTGTTAAGGACCATGCCATAAACAGAAAAAAATGTTCCCGATGTTGGGGGAGTCCAGAACCAGGGATCACAGTTTAAGGATGAGGGGAAAGCCATTTACTACTGAGATGAGGAAAAACCTTTTCACCCAGTTGTGAATCTGTGGAATTAACTGCCACAGAAGGCAGTGGAGGCCAATTCACTGGATGTTTTCAAGAGAGAGTTAGATACAGCTCTTAGGGCTAACAGAATCAAGGGATATGGGGAGAAAGCAGGACCGGGGTACTGATGCTGGATGATCAGCCATGATCATTTTGAATGGTGGAGCTGGCTCGAAGGGCCGAATGGCCTATTCCTGCACCTATTTTCTATGTTTCTATGTATATTTTCCCCTTACATTGGAACTCTCAAAGTGCAACACCTCATGCTTGCCTGCATTACACTCCATCTGCCTCCTGTCCACCTATGTCTGTATCTTATCTATATCACGCTGTATCCTTTGATAGCCTTCTTCACTGTCTGCAACGCCATCAGGTTTGTGTCATCTGCACATATAATAAACAACCTATCTGCATTTCCATCCAATTAATTTATATAATGTTGAATAATATATCATAGTATATGACATATAACATTAAGTATATAATATTATATATATCAAATAATATTATAATATAATATATTAATATTATATAATATTTAGTGTAGAGCCAAAGGAGATGGGCAAAGTCCTTAATGAATGTCACTGTTAGTTTAGGTTAGTTTAGTTTAGAGGTACAGTGCGGAAACAGGCCCTTCGGCCCACCGACTCCGCGCCAACCAGCGATCCCCGCACACTAACACTATCCTACACATACTAGGGCCAATTTACACATACACCAAGCCAATCAACCTACAAACCTGTACGTCTTTGGAGTGTGGGAGGAAACCAAAGATCTCGGACAAAATCAGGGAGAACGTACAAACTCCGTACAGACAGCACCAGTAGTCGGGATCAAACCCGGGTCTCCAGTGCTGGAAGCACTGTAAGGCAGCAACTCTACCGCTGCGCCACCGTAGACACCCATGGTTTTAACCATGAAAAAAGACATGAGATCCAGGGGACTTGGGGCAGTCAATGGAAGTGTCTTGAGGGCAGTCATTATTGCGGTCAAGGAGGCACTGTAGGTCCTAACGCCTTTGAAGGTAGACAAATCTCCCGGGCCTGATCAGATATATCCAGGGGCACTGTAGAAAGCTGGAGAGTAATGGCAGGTGCCCTGGGTGAGATTTATGAGGCTTCATTAAGTACGGGTCTTCCTATCGAGTCCACAAGATTAGAAATTGTTCAGCCACTTCTCGGCATCTGCATACAATGGTGTCTTGCGCTTCTTGTGCATGGTGATAGAAAGATTGGTGGAAACAGGGCCGTGACGTGAACGCTCTTTCCTTGACCCCATTAAGTACAGGTGAGGTGCCAGAAGACTGGAGGGTGGCAAATGTTGTGCCGCTATTTAAAAAGATCTGCAAGGAAAACCCTGGGAACTACAGGCCAGTGAGTCTAACATCTGTGGTCAGAACGTTACTACAAGGAAGTCTGAGGGAAAAGATACACATGGATTTAGATGGACGGGGGCTGATCAGGGCTAGTCAGCATGGTTTTGTACATGGGAGGTCATGTCTCACGAGTCTGACTTTATCGAAGATGCACTAAAAAGGTTGAGGAGGGCAGAGGTGTAGATGGTGTGTGGATTTAAACAAGGCATTTGACAAGGTCCTGCATGGTAGGCTGCTCTGGAAAGTTAGAGCGCATGTGATCCAAGGAAAGCTAGTTGTGTAGCGTCAGCCTAAACACGAGCCACTTATGCTTGAACCCTCGTCAGGAGATACGAGGGCGGGCACGTGTCACTATGGGCTAGAGGGAGTGTCCTGGTACTTACGGTCTCTCACCTCGAGACCTAAGAGAGGCAACAGGTAGCTGAGCCGGAGAGTACAACCTCGCTCAGCTACAGCAGCATTATAATATGGTTAGCGCACCAACTTAACGTGTCACCACTGAATAAACAACACTTTGAACCGGCCTGACGTCTCACCTTTATTCACCACGTATAGTGCCGCTACAGTTGACAGGATAGAGAATTGGCTTCACGGAAGGAAGCAGAGGGTGATGGTGGAAGGTTGTTTTTCAGACTGGAGGCCTGTGACTACTGGTGTGCCTCAGCATTCTGTGCTGGGTCCCATTGCTGTTTGGCATCTTCATCAATGGTTTGAATGAACACCCAAGGCATGGTTAGTAAGTTTGAAGATGACACTAAAATGGGTGGTATTGTAGATAGCGATGATGGTTGTCAAAAATTGCCACAAGATCTAGATTGGTTGGGCAAATGGGCTGAGGAATGATTGATGGAGTTTAATGCAGAGAAATGTGAGGTGTTGCCTCTTGGGAAGTGAAAGGGCTGGACCTACAAAGTGAATGGACAGGGCTCTGGGAAGTGGTGTAGAGCAGAGAAATCTATGATTGCAAGTACATAGTTCTTTGAAAGTAGCAAATAGGTAGCAAGAAGGCTTTCAGCACATTGGCCTTCATCAGTCAGAGTGGGCCCATTGCTGTTTGTCATCTATGTCAATGATTTGGATGAGAATGTGCCAGGCATAATTAGTAACTTTGAAGTGGACACTAAAGTGAATGGAATTGTAGATAGTGAATATGGTTGTCAAAGTCCATGTAGAGAACATCCACCTGCCCAAGCCTCATCAAAAACATAAAATGTTATGTATTAGCAGATGTACCATCCTGTCCCGTCGCAATTTACATTATGACTGGACCCGTAGCACTGAGGCCAGTGCCATGAGGATAAGAAACTTAGAGAGCCGGCTAAAGCTTAGGATGTAGCTGGAGCCCCCTGGTGAAGTAATGTTAACATTACATCTATGTCCCATACTTCCGTGTTACCGGGCCTGGGAGAACTTGTGTTAAAGATATCCTTATATTCTGGAGATCGGAGCGTGAGGCCCAACAGTGTGGGTCCCACTGCTGCAGCGAATATGATGAGAAAGCACGTAGGCATAGTGAATGACACTTTCCTTAATTATTGTCATAGACCCATTTGAAAATGAACTGTAAGACATCAGCATCCATGCTGTGTTGTACGTAACATGTATATTTGAACAAAATGGTTCCCATCTGCTGAAGTGGAATAATACTGCCTTATGGTGCCTCCCTGCACTCTGCAGTGTGCACTACATGGATCGTCGGACAATCCGAGCCATAGGCATAGTCGTCTCAGAATCTGCACATCAATTAATTGATTTTCTTGCAGTGGCTGGTTTCCCATGTCACAGGCAGAACCAGCAAGTGTTATGTTTAGAATAACCATATTAGGTTCTCTATTATTCACAACATTAGCGGGAAACCGTGGCTGTGTATGCCAGTTAGTCAGTTTGAACGCTTGAAGCAGTGTCTTGCTAGATTTATTGCAAGACCCGACTGATGTGGCAGTATGGAGGAAAAACATGCAAGAACCATTCTTCCCCAATGTGGCGATTGATGTTTCGGATCTTGACTGAAACTCGACCCGAGTCTTCGGGTGTGAAGAAGGGTCTCGACCTGAAACATCACCCATTCCTTCTCTCCAGAGATGCAGTGAGTGATTGGATCTGGGTTGGGCAATTTGATTCTTCAAAGGCCTTGCACATTCAAACATCAGGGCTGATTGGTGACCTAAATTTTGCTTTCCTGTCTAATCCCCATGATCCTGATCTTGTTTAAGTGGCCAAAAATCTGTCAACGTCAACCATAAATTTATTCAGAGATTGAGCAATCAAAGCCTTCGGTGCAGAGAAATGCAAAGATTCATGATAATTAAGTGAAACCTTGAAACACGCCACTCAAGACAATTACAAACAATTTATAACAAACAAAATGAAGATCATAAATTGGGAAAAGCTTTTAGATTTTACATAATGGATTCTCTTCTACTCCCTTCCATTAACTCAATTTATACCTCACGCTGCGTCGGCAAGACCAACAGCATAAACAAGGATGGGTCGCACCCAGGCCAATCCCTCTTCTCCCATCAGTCAAAAGATATAGAAGTGCGAAAACGCACACCTCCAGAATCAGGGACAGTTTCTTCCCAGCTGTTATCAGGCAACTGAACTATCCTACCACAACCAGTGAGCAGTGCTGAACTATCTACCTCATTGGTGACCCTGGGATTATCCTTGATCAGACTTTGCTGGCTTTACCTTGCACTAAACATTAGTCCGTATTGTCTTTCTGCTGACTGGATAGCACACAACAAAAGCTTTTTACTGTACCTCGGTACACGTGACAATAAACTAAACTGAACTGAAGCAATTTAAGCAGAACCTTAAAAAATATTTCATTTTCTTTTACATTTAGCAAAGGCATTCATGTCTGAAGAAGGGTCTCGACCGGAAACGTCACCCATTCCTTCGCTCCATAGATGCGGCCTCAACCGCTATGTTTCTCCAGCATTTACGTCTACCTTCATGTCTTATTCAACGTTACTTTTCTAACATGGAGCTTTGCTCCATATTCTCCAAAGCATAGACTGCAATCAGACAAGAAAGCTAAAGTCTAAATGCTTTAGGAATTGATGACTAAAGCTCCACTGTTGAATAATCGATTACTTACAGTGCATCAGTCAATTGATGACTGCACCCCGACAGGCTAAAGAGCCTGCATCAATCATGATTTTTCACTCTGGCTGTTTGAATCTACCTCTAACTCTCACATCGTGAGATAAAGCATAGTAAGCCATGTTCCCATTTAATCAGGGATGGTAGATAGAAACATAGAAACAGGAAACAGAAAAATAGGTGCAGCAGTAGGCCATTTGGCCCTTCGAGCCAGCACCGGCATTCAAAATGTTCATGGCTGATCATCTAAAATCAGTCCTCCGTTCCTGCTTTCTCCCCATATCCTTTGATTCCGTTAGACCCAAGAGCTAAATCAAACTCTCTCTTGAAAACCTGATAAATAACCTGATTGCGAAGTGGCCAGATCATCCCCATTGCTGTAGCCGAGTTAACAGGGCATCCATACCACGAGAGACCCTTGTCATCCCACACTGATCTACCATTCTGAAAGAGAACTAACATTTTGAGTGCTTCTGCTAACTTATCACACACACACAATTCCAATCAGTCACTCCTTCACTGCGAAACGATGAGGGAAAACTGTTTTCTACTTCATTCCAAGGCCAACCTACATTTGGCACGGTGGCGTAGTGGTAGAGCTACTGTCTTACAGTGCCAAAGACCCGGGTTCGATCCTGACTACGGGTGCTGTCTGTACGGCGTTTGTACATTCACCCCGTGACCAGCGTGGGTTTTCTCCGAGATCTTCCGATTCCTCCCACACTCCAAAGACGTACAGGTTTGTAGGTTATTGGCTTGGTATGAATGTAGAATTGTCCCTGGTGTATGTAGGATAGTGTTAGTGAGCAAGGATCGCTGGTCATTGCGGACTCGGTGGGCAGAAGGGCCTGTTTCCACGCTGTATCTCTAAACTAAAAAACGGAACTAAACCAAACCTATCCTCAGGTCTTCGGTTTAGTTTCTTTTTGTAACGTGTACTGAGGTACAGTAAAAACCTTTTGTTTGTCAGCTATCCAGTCAAAGAAAAGACTACATTTATACAATCAAGCTGTCCACAGTGTACAGATAAAGGAAAAAGGGTTAATGAAATATCAACAAGGTAAAAAGAGGGAAGTAAACCCTAATCTCTGATCCACATAAGCTTTTCCTTTACATGACAAGGACCTGATTTATTAATTAAAATACGTACCTGCCTTCAAAATTTGTGAAATGAGCAGTAAATGAAGTTTTTAAATAATACAATAAAATACCAAAATATATATTCATATCCTAATCAATATGACTTATCCTTTAAAGCACAAAGATGATTTTACTACATTTGGCTACATTCATTACATTTCACGATATTTGTTTGTTATAAAGTACATTGGTAGTTTATTGACCCTTACTGCATTACCTCTTATTATGTATTAATCCTACTTTCTTGTAGGAAAGTGCATATGTGGCAGTGCATTTGGACTTCTGATGCTGCAAGTACAGGCAGGGCCTCGTTACAATAGGTCTGGATATAGCAGTGTTAAGGAAATGTACTACAGTGCATCCAGAGAGTATTCAGACCCCATCAATTTTTCCACAGTTTGTTACATTACAGCCTTAAACTAAAATTGATTAAATTATTTCTTTTTAATCTTCAATTTACACCCAATACCCCATAATAAAAACGCAAAAACATGTGTTCAGAACTTTTTGCAAAGTAATTAAAAAGAAATAACTGAAATATCACATTTACATAAGTATTCAGGCCCTTTACTCAATACTTTTTGAGGAACCTTTGGCAGTGATTACAGCCTCAAGTCTTCTTGGGTTTGACGCTACAAGCTTGGCAAACCTGTGTTTGAGTATTTTTTCCCCATTCTTCTCTGCAGATCCTCTCAAGCTCTGGCAGGTTGGATGGGGAGCGTTGATGCACAGTTATTTTCAGGTCCCTCCAGAGATGTTCAATCGGGTTCAAGTCCGGGCTCTGGCTGGGCCACACAAGGACGTTTACAGACTTGTCATGAAGCCACTCCTGTGTTGTCTTGGCTGTGTGCTTAGGGTCGTTGTCCTGTTCGAAGGTGAACCTTCACCCCAGTCTGAGGTCCAGAATGCTCTGGAGCAGGTTTTCATCAAGGATCTCTCTATACTTTGCTCCGTTCATCTTTCCCTCAATCCTGACTAGCCTTCCAGCTCCTGCTGCTGAAAAACATCCCCACAGCAAGATGCTGCCACCACCATGCTTTACCGTAGGTATGGTATTGGCCAGGTGATGAGCAGTGTCTGGTTTCCTCCAGACGTGACACTTGGCATTCAGGCCAAAGAGTTCAATCTTGGTTTTATCAGACCAGAGCACCAGAGAATAGAGTGCCACAGATATAGTTGTTCTTCCAGAAGGTTCTCCCATCTCCACAGAGGAACTCTGGAGCTCTGTCAGAGTGACCATTGGGTTCTTGGTTACCTCCGTGACCAAGGCCAATCTCCCCTGATTGCTCAGCTCTATATTGAGTCTTGGTGGTTCCAAAGTTCTTCCATTAAAGAATGACGGAGGCTACTGTGCTCTTTGGGACATGTAATGCTGATGAAATTGTGGTATACCCTTCCTCAGATCTGTGCCTCAACATAATCCTGCCTCGGACATCTACGGACAATTCCTACGTCTTCATGGCTTGGTTTTTGCTCTGACATGCACTGTCAACTGTGGGACCTTATATAGACAGGTGTGTGCCTTTCTAAATCATGTCCAATCAATTTAATTTACTACTGGTGGACTCCAATCAAGTTGTAGAAACATCTCAAGGATAATCAATGGAAACAGGGTGAACCTAATCTCAATTTTGAGTGTCATAGCAAAGGGTCTGAATACTTATGTAAATGTGATATTTCAGTTATTTCTTTTTAATTACTTTGCAAAATTTCTAAACACCTGTTTTCGTTTCTTCATTCCAGGATATTGTATGTAGCTTGATGATAAAAAAAATAAAATAATTGAATCCATTTTAAAATTAGGCTTTAACGTAACAAAATGTGGAAAAAGTGAAGGGGTCTGAATACTTTCTTAATGCACTGTAGATACACTACCAGATTCAGGCACTACCAGATCCAGAGAACTGTGCTGAACTACTATCTACGTCTTTGGTGACCCTCAGACTATCCTTGATCAGACTTTGTTGGCTTTACCTTGCACTAAATGTTATTCCCTTATCATGTGTCTATCTATACGTAAATGGATCGATTGTAATCTTGTATTGTCTTTCCGCTCACTAGTTAGCACGCAACAAAAGCTTTTTACTGTGCCTCGGTGCACGTGACAATTAACTAAACTGAACTGAACATAATTTCTGCAAGATGGTGAAAAGCAAAAAACAAAGACAGGAAATGAGTGCAAAAGCACAATTGGACAAAAGACAGGTCCATGGGAGTGCAAGAGGTGGTCTGTGGTTGTATGGCTTGGTCTAAGAACGTGATAGTTGTGGGATTGTAGTTGTTCACACATGGTAGGAATTGGTTGCTCTGAGAGAAAACCCTGTTAAGGGCCTGTCCCACTTGGGTGACCTAATCCGCGAGTTCTGGCGAGTTTGCCCTCGACACATACTCGCAGTACGGTTGACACGGGGTCGTAGGAGGTCTTCGTAACTCTCCATCATGCTCGAGAGTGGTCTCTGCGTACTCGAGGCCTCAGCTAGGTCGCAGAGTTTTTTTCAATATGTTAAAAAATGCCCGTGAGTAAAAACAGACCGCCATGGAAAAAATCAATACTTTTTTTACTGGTAGGTTTAGTCGTAGTAGGTCGTAGTAGGTCGGGGGCTGGAAGATTGCAACCTTCATGTGGTCCGCCCTGTTTCGACTAATGCAATCAACTCGACGTGCACAAACGGAAGATCGAATAGAACAAGTTGTCCTACAACTTTAGGCTGTGCACGCCACACGAAAGAAGAAGAAGAAGTAGTAGGTCGGCATGTTAGTCGTAGGTAATCAAGGGTAGTCGAAGGTAGTCGTAGATAGTCTTCATCATAGTCGAAGGGAAGTCGAAGGGAGGTCGAAGGAGATCGAAGGAGGTCGTCTTCACTCTCCACTATTCGGTGTCCAATTTTCCCAAAGTTAGTCGTAGCTAGTCGTAGCTAGTCGAACATAGTCGAAGGAGGTCGAAGGAGGTTTCTACATAGTCGAAGGAGGTCTTCAACATGTAATTATTTCAAACTCTTCTAAACTCGTCAATTAAGTCGCCCAAGTGGGACAGACCCTTTAGTTCCAACACTCCCCCCCCCCCCCCCCAACCCTTTCCCAGTAGCAATGAAAACTACATTGCCTCCACACCTAACTAGTTCTCTTTATACATGCCTTTGTCTTTGTACGGTGTGAATTCCACATTATAGCCACGCGTTGCATGAAACATTTTTATTTTATCATTCCTTTTGTATCGTTCACTTTAAATCTATATCCCTGGTCCTTCAAACCAAATGGTGCAGTCCCCTATAGTCCTTTCAGGTTAGGCAGAGGTTCACCTGCACCTCCTCCAACCTCATCTACTGTATCCGTTGTACCAGGTGTGGACTCTTATAAATCACCCGCGACCAAGCGCAGGCTCGGCGATAGTTTCGCTGAACACCTCCACTCAATCTGCCTAAACCCACATGATCTCCTGGTTGCTAAACAATTTAACTCCCCCTCCCTTTCCCACACTGACCTTTCTGTCTTAGGTCTTCTCCACTGTCAGTTTTAGGCCCAACGCAAATTGGAGGAGCAGCACCTTATATTTTGCTTGGGCAGCTTACACCCCAGCAGTGTGAACATTAACTTCTCTAACTTCAAGTAACCCTTGCTTTCCCTCTTTCTCCATCCCAACCCCACCCTAGTTCTCCTGATTAATTTTTATGTTTGTGTGCTTGGCTGTCACCTTCCCCTAGCTAACAATGATCTATTCTACATTTTCCTTGAACTTTGTCCCCTTTGGTGTCTCATTTTCACACTTTACCCTTCCTTATCTCTGTGTCTCTGTTGCCGGCCCTGTTTCGTTCTCTCTGGCTTTTTCTTACACCCAGTTCCCTCCTCTCTACTTTCAGTCAAAAGAAGGGTCTTGACCCGACCCGTCATACATTCCTTCTATCCAGAGACGCTTCCTGTTCGCTGAGTTACTCCAGCATTTTGTGTCTACTTTCATCTAAATCATTCATATATGTGACAAACTCCATCATTGATCCTCCTGCCACATCATTCTTGACAAGCCTCCAATCTGAAAAACAACCCTCCACTACCACCCTTTGATTACTTCCACCAAGCCAATGTTGTATCCCACTGGTGTAGAAAGAAACTGTAGATGCTGGCTTAAACCGTAGATAGACACAAAAAGCTGGAGTAATGGGCCTGTCCCACTTGGCGATTTTTTAAGCAACTACCGGTGACTGTAAAGATCGTAGCAGGTCGCTGGAAAACCGGCGATAACCTTCAATCCCTCTTTACTCTATCTAAATCCATTATAATCTTGTATATATCTCTATCAAATCTGTGCTTCCTAGGAGAACATTTCCCATACCTCCGGGTTCTATATCCAATCGTATTTTGAATGTTAGCTGAATCCGGATATTGTGATTGTCCGGACGTTTCAATGTGGCCGGTGAGATGTGTTGTGGCTGAGGACAGGAGAGAGGTGGGGATAAGGTGGGGAGGGAGAGAAGTGTTCAGAGCAGAGTTATTATTTTGAGATAATGTCGAAGTGAAACAAAGGAATGCTCCAAAATCGAAGATAGTCACAAAAAGCTGGAGTAACTCAGCGGGTCAGACAGCATCTCTGGAGAAAAGGAATGGGTGATGTTTTAGGTTGAGAGTCAGGGGAAAGGGAAACAAGAGATATAGACGGTGATGTGGAGAGATATAAACCCAATGAATGAAAGATATGCAAAAAGGTAATGATGATAAAAGAAACAGGCCATTGTAGGCTGTGTGTTAGGAGAAAACGAGTTACAATGAGACTCAACAAGCCGACTTTGAAGCTGGTATGACTTGGGTGGGCGTTGGATAGAGAGGGGATGCAAGGGTTATTTGAAGTTAGAGAAATTAGTATTCATAACACTGGCTTGTAAACTCCCCAAGCGAAATATGAGATGCTGCTCCTCCAATTTGCATCTGCTCTGACCTCACTCTGACAATGGAGGAGGCTCAGGACAGAAAGGTTAGGGTGGAAATGGGAAGGGGAATTAAAGTATTTGTCAACCGGAAGATCAGGTAGGTGGACTGAGCAAATGCGTTCAGTGAAACAATCGCCCAGCCTACATTTGGCCTCACCGATGGAAAAGAGTCCACACCTTGAACAACTTATACAGTGGTTGAGATTGGAAGAGGTGCAAGTGAACCTCTGACTAACCTGAAAGGACTGTCGGGGTCCCTGGACTGAGTCGAGGGAGGAGGTATATGGATAGGTGTTGCATCTTCTGCAGTTGCAGGGGAAGGTACCTGGGGAGGGGGTGGTGTGGGTGGGAATGGATGAGTTAACCAGGGGGAGGCTCAGAGAAACCACTGAGTTACTCCAGATTTTTGTGTCTGCTGCAGATGCTGCAGATGAAGGTAGACACCTACGTTCAGTTTAAACCAGCATCTGCAGTTCCTTCCGAAACATTGTGATGGTATGGACATTTCAATGTGGCAGGTGCAATGTGGGGTGGCTGAGGATAGGGGCTAGGGAGGGAAGTGTTGAGAGGAAGAGTTATTATTTCCAGAGATAGATGGGAACGAGGAAGAAAGGTCTCGACCCCAAACGTCACCCATTCCTTCCCCCCAGAGATGCTGCCTGTCCCGCTGAGTTACTCCAGCTTTTTGTGTCTAATCTTCGGGTTTGCTTTCAGTGTTTCTCGCTGCCGAATATCAGCTGACAACCATTCAGACAGGAAGTATAAAGACTATCTCACTTGGGGGGAGGTCGCTGGTGCGGGTGTAGTGTAGCAACGCCCAAAATCCACCAGGGCTTTCGGGAGAGAAGAAAACATTGAAAGGGGATCAAAATAAAACCTTACGGTCTTTGATGCAGCACTTGAAACCCACACCGGTGACCTGGTTTAGCATTATTTTGCTTTGCGTGCATGTCAGATATCGCATTTCACGCCGCTGCCGGCAAATTCTGAAGAGGGGGTGAAGATATTTCCTGGCTCCACACAAAAGGTTTTTGTTTAGATTTTAAGCATGAGCGAGCTGTTATCATGCAGAGGATGAGATAACACGGGAAGGGACGGCTGCTGGAGATTCGGTTTCACATCTACAAAGGACTCGGGGGGGGGGGGGGGGGGGGGATTGATTGGCCTGTCCCGGATAGCTCGCCTTTGTGAGAGGGCTTCGCTCGGAATGAACCCAATCTGGTCACCGTACACCCACCCAACTCCGCAAATCCCTGCCCATCTGCTGCCACACAAGGCTGGCTACCCCAAACTAAATAGAATCCATTGTGTGTTTGTCCCTGAACCGCAATTGTATAAACGCCTGTTCTAATCCACTCTGCAGTTTTCCCATCCGTCCAAACCCTCCAACTTGCAGTGAGACTGAAATTAAACAAAAAACCGAGAACGCCCAATTTTATATTACTATTACACAAAACACTTTTCAATGCCAGAATATTTAGTTTTAAAAGATAGACTTGATTATAAGGGCGAATGTGATTTAAAAAAAATGTTAAGTCGTTTATCAATAACATTAATAATCTGATGTTTTAAAATAAACTATGCACAATCAGGACTCGGAAGAGTAAGTATAAGGCGGTGGTGGGTGTCTCAGTAACTACAGCACATCCGAGGGTGGTCGAATAAGAGGTCAAATCTAACATTTGTTGGGCAGTTTATACCGCTGGGTTGTAAGCTGACCATTACCCTTCCATGTCTCTATTGTGAATCTGTGGAATTATTTGCCACAGAAGGCTGTGGAGGCCAAGTTAATTATTATTTTTAAGGCAGAGATAGATTGATTCTTGGTCAGTACGGGTGTCAGTGGTTAGGGGGAGAAGGCAGGAGAATGGGGTTAGGAGGGAGAGATAGATCAGCCATAATTGAATGGTGGAGCAGGCTTGATGGGCCGAATGGCCTAATTCTGCTCCTATCATGTCTGAACGCATGACCTCTAGTCTCCCTCTCCCTTGACTCTCAGTCTGAAGAAGGGTCTCGACCCGAAACGTCACCCATTCCTTCTCTTCAGAGTTACTCCAGCATTTTGTGTCTATCTTCAGTGTAAACCAGCATCTGCAGTTCCTTCCTAACCTTTGTTCAAATCCCTCACAAGCTTCAACACTCATATTCCATATTATGTATCTTTATTTCCCACTCAATCACAGTTGCTACTTTCTTCCAGTACAATCACCTCTCCTCACGCTGTCTTTGTTCATTATTAACCATCCAACGCAACTTTATCCCAGTCGGAAATCTCAACATACCACAGCCCAAAACCATTCTCTTTAAAACGGGGAGAAATCTGTACACAAACCTCATATTTGCTTAAGGTGGAACTCTTGCATCGAGATTTCTTGCGCAGGTAGACGGAGAAGAAGCGCCGCACTGTGAATTTCTTCACGTTCGTGTCCATTGCCCTCTCCCCACCCACCCCCCACCCCCTGCAAGTCTCTGGCCAGCACTCGCCCTCGCAGAATATCCTGCCGCTCGACAAGCGGAGAGAATCGGTCTTCAATCCGCACCCGGGAGGAGAGGGGAGATGTCTCGGCGGTGGATGTGAACAGCAGAGGATCACATCTCTCCCAGTGCTGCGCCCAGTGCTGGGTTGAGCTGCTGTCTTCAGCACCAGGCTCCTCGCACTGCCACAGCACAGACAGCTCTGCCCCCGTCGCTTCACACCGCCACTCCTTCCCCTGCCTCTGCTCCCCGGCGCCCCGTCAGCCCCTCAAGAAACGCCTCAAGGACGGCAAACACCAGCTGCTCTCCACACTGCATCCCGCAGCCTGGTTATGACCTCTCTCTCCATCCCTCCCCCTTCCTAGTCCTCCCACCATTCTACTGTAACTATCCTTTTGATTACATTTTAACTCCGTGCACTTCGTTGTCACCATCTCCTAGCGAACAATGATCTATTCTATATTTTCCTTGATGTCTTGTTTTCACTTACCCTTCCTTATCTCTGTCTCCCTCTTCCCTGACTCAGTCTGAAGAATGGTCTCGACCCGAAACGTCACCCACTCCTTCTATCCAGAGATGCTGCCTGTCCCACTGAGTTACTCCAGCATTTTGTGTCTGTCTTCTGGTTATGGCAGAGTTCACTTGTGCCTCCTCCAACCTCATCTACTGTATCCGCTGTTCCAGGTCTCTCCGAAATTTCGGCGGGACCAAGCGCAGGCTTGGCGATCATTTCGCTGAACACCTCCGTTCAATCCACCTAAACCTACCTGATCTCCCAGTTGCTCAACACTTTAACTCCCCCTCCCATTCCCTATCTGACCTCCTGTCGTGGGCCTCCTCCATTGTTAGAATGAGGCCCAGCACAAATTGGAGGAACATCACCTCATATTTCGCTTGGGTAGTTTACACCCCAGCATATGAACATTTACTTCTCTAACTTCATGTAACCCTTGCTTTCCCTCTCCCTCCATCCCTCCCCCATCCTAGTTCTCCGACCAGTCTGACTGCCGCCCTGATTCTATTTTATCTCTGTATGCTTCGCTGTCAGCTTCCACAGCTAACAATGATCTCTTCTACATTTTCCTTGATCTTTGGCCCCTTTGATGTCTTGTTTTCACACCTCACCCTTATCTCTGTGTCTCTCTCTCCCCTGACTCTCAGTCTGAAGAAGGGTCTCGACCCGAAACGTCACCCACTCCTTCTCTCCAGAGATGCTGCCTGTCCCGCTGAGTTACTCCAACATTTTGTGTCCATCGTATGTGTTACGGCTGTTCTACTCTCCCTGTTCCTTAACATCTGGACCAAAGGAAACGCCTCCCTCTCCAGCCCTGGCCGGGTCCAGCAGAACCTTCCTCAGGCTCAGTAATGGTCAAAGGTCAGTAATGGACACTGTTTGATGATGAGAAATCAAGCTGTCGGAGAGTGTGTGTCGTTATTCGCACAACGCGGGCTGGGATTGACAAAGCAGCCCTGGCATTATGGTGGCAGATGGGTGAGAGCCAACCCTTGCTGGCATTAAGTCCTGACTTCACTTCATTACTGCTGACCGCACTACCTTCAGTCATTTCACTTCTTCTGCCACAACAAAAGACCAGTTGAACTCACACAAAGCAGGCGCAGTATTCAGTTGTACATCATAAGGAGCATCTTGGAATTCCCACATGCTGCAAACCGTACAACCGTATGTAAGCTACCCTACCATACTTTGAATTTCAAGTAAAGGAAATGTTATCCTGCTAGAAATAAATTACTTTTAAACTGAAGATAGACACAAAATGCTGGAGTAAGTCAGAGGGACAGGCAGCATCTCTGGAGAGAAGGAATGGGTGACGTTTCGGGTTGAGACCCTTCGTCAGACTGAGAGTTCTCTCAGTCTGAAGAAGGGTCTCGACAACTCTCAGTCTGAAAAAGGGTCTCGACCCTAAATGTCACCTATTCCTTTTCTCCAGAGATGTTGTCTGACCTGCTAAGTTACTCCAGCATTTTGTGTCTATGATCAGTGTAAACCAGCTTCTGCAGTTCCTTCCAACACAGAGAGTCAGGAGATAAGGTTCAGTTGACATTAGATCTTTAAACAAAATGCTTTCTCTACATTTGTTGCGACAAAATCCGAAAGAACTCCAAATAGAAATAACAGGGAAGAAAGTCCAGTTTTTGTAACACTATTTTGCAGGTTGTGATCATTCCAAGGTACAAGTTCATGACTACACCACCTTCAGTGTGACTAGACAGTGGGATTGTTTGCAGTAAGCAACAATCTTTTCTTACATATTCTACTTTATCCAAATTTGTGTTTAACTATCCCAGAGCAAATAGTGTAATGCTATTCGTGATTTCGTGAAGATAGACACAAAATGCTGGAGTAACTCTGTGGGTCAGACAGCATCTCTGGAGAAAAGGAATAGGTGTCGTTTTGGGTCGAGAACCTTCTTCTCTTCAGTCTTGACCCGAAATGTCACCTATTCCTTTTTTTTCCTGCTGAGTCTTTTTTGTGTCTATCCAGCCTTTTTGTGTCTATCTTCGGTTTTAAACCAGCATCTGTAGTTCCTTCCTGTACATGTGATCTCAGCTTCTGTTCTGTGGCATGGCATGAGTTTATCTTCCTGATATATTTACACAGTTTTCTCCCAGAGAGTTGTGAATCTGTGGAACTCTCTGCCACAGAAGGCAGTGGAGGCCAATTCACTGGATGTTTTCAAGAGAGAGTTGGATATAGCTCTTAAGGCTAAAGGAATCAATGGACAGGGGGAGAAAGCAGGATCAGGGTACTGATTTAGGATGATCAGCCATGATCATTTTGAATGCCGGTGCTGGCTCAAAGGGCGCAATGGCTTACTCCCGTACCTATTTTCTATGTTTCTATGATTCTAAGTAACTGCAACAATGGGGATTGGGAAAATGAGTATGAGGAAGTGAGTTGGCATTAATAAAAGGATCCCATCAGTTTGGAGGGAGCTTATTGTTCTTCTACAGGCATTCAACATAGACAAGGACTATGTGATGTCTTTTAACTTTAGGACGTAAAGGTTTTTACAATCAATCTGAAGAAGGGTCTCGACCCAAAATGTCACCTATTCCTTCGCTCCATAGATGCTGCCTCACCCGCTGAGTCTCTCCAGCATTTTTGTCTACCTTTTACAATCAATTAAGTCACTTTCAGATGTTTGTTTCAGTGTCAGATGTTAGTGTTAACTTAAGGATAGAGTTATCCTTCTAAACTCCAGCGAGTACAGGCCCAGTGCTTTCAAATGCTGGTTTACACCAAAGATAGCCACAAAATGTTGGAGTAACTCAGCAGGACAGGCAGTGAAGGAAAGGGTGATGTTTTGGGTCATGCCCCTTCTTTAGACTGAGAGTCAGTGGAGAGGGAAACCAGATATGGAAGGGTACAAAGACACTGTAAGGTGTGGAAAGAACAGATCAAATCAGACAATGATAAGGAAATGTGGAATGGTTCATTGTTCGATCAGGGGAAGGTGACAACGAGGCATACAAACAGTAAAATTAATCAGGAGGACTGTGAAACTAGTCGGAGAACTAAGGTGGGGGAGGGATGGAGAGAGAGGGAAAGCAAGGGTTACTTGAAGTTAGAGAAGTCGATATTCATACCGCTGGGTTGTAAGTTGCCCGTGAAATATGAGGTGCTGTTCCTTCAATTTGCACTGGGACTTTACTCTGATGGTGGAGGAGGCCCAGGACAGAAAGTTCAGCGTGGGATTGTGAGATATGAGTGTGCGAAATAGAGCTGTTAGCTTAAGCACAGCAAGGCCCCATTGGTAATTACGTAATAACGAGGGTAGACAAAAATGCTGGAGAAACTCAGCGGCTGAGGCAGCATCTATGGAGCGAAGGAAATAGGTGACGTTTCGGGTCGAGACCCTTCTTGAGACAATAGGGGTCATTTGTTGTGGTGGTGTTGGCTGAGTGATAAATATTGGGTGTCAAGGAGAACTCCTTTGTTCGTTAAAAGATTGCAATGG
Organism: Raja brachyura; assembly: GCA_963514005.1. Next base: position 23,342,405 of record OY740788.1, read on the forward strand.
GATATTTTCCATCGATTTGCGAGCACAAGCAAGGCCTCGTGTTACTCAAGATTCCAGCATCTGCATTGCCTTGTATTCCTACTCTTTGTGGGAGAGTCTAGGATTAGAGGTCATAGCCTCAGAATTAAAGGATGTTCCTTTTAGGAGGAATTTCTTTACAAGTACACAAGTTCACAAGTTATAGGAGTAGAATTTGGCCATTTGGCCCATCGAGTCTACTCTGCCATTGGCGCTCTTTTGGAAACAGGGCGAGGAGGAACCTCTTTATTCAGAGGGTAGTTAATCTGTGGAACTCATTGCCACAGAGGGCTGTGGAGGCCATCAGTGGATATTTTAGGCAGAGATAGAAAATTTCTTGATAACAACGGGTATCAAGGTATATGGGGAGAAGGCAGGAAAATGGGATTAGGAAGCAGAGATCAGCCGTGATTGATAGGCGGAGTAGACTCATTGGGCCGAATGGTCTAATTTTACTCCTATGACTTGTAAACTTGTGAACGTATAAATTCCATACAGACAGCACCCATAGTCAGTATTGAACCCGGGTCTCTGGCATTGTAAGGTGGTAACTCAACTCCTGCACCACTGTGCCGCCCTTGGGCCACATATCTGAGGTGGGATGTGCTGGCATTGGTGAGGGTCGAAAGGAGGTAAATGAGAATTATGCCGGGGATGATTGGGTTAATGTATGATGAGTGTTTGGTGGCTCTGGTACTGTATACGCTGGAGTTTAGAAGGATGAGGGGGGACCCAATTGAAACTGACTAAATAATAAAAGGCCTGTATTGAGGTGATGTGGAGAAGATGTTTCCACTAGTGGAAGAGTCTAGGACCAGAGGGCACAGCCTGAGAATAGCAACATGTACTTGCAGAAAGCAGATGAGGAATTTCTTTAGTCAGAGGGTGGAATTTATTGCCATGTGAAGGTAAATAAATTGCCTGTGAAGGCCACATCAATTTTTAAGGCAGAGATTGACACATTCTTGATTGGTAAGGGTGAAAAAGATACGGGAAGATGGCGGGAGAATGGGGTTGAAGGGGAATATATATTCTTTTGGATAGACAGAGATAAAAATATAGGAACATAGAAAATAGGTGCAGGAGGAGGCCATTCGGCCTTTTGAGCCAGCACCGCCATTCATTGTGATCATGGCTGATCGTCCCCAATCAGTAACCCATGCCTCCCTTCTCCCCATATCCCTTGATTCCACTAGCCTGCCTTCTCCCCTTATCCCTTGGTTTCAGATCAATTAGGGATAGTCAACATGGTGTCTCAACATGGAGATCATGTCTCACAAAACTTGAGTTTTTTGAAGAAGTAACCAAAAAGGTTGACAAGGGCAAGGACGTAGACATTGTCTATATGGATTTCAGCAAGGCCTTTGATAAGGTTCTGTATTGTAGGTTGCTCTGGAAGGTTAAATCACTGGAGATCCAGGGAGAACTAGCTGCCTGGATACACAATTGGCTTCATAGAAGAAATCAGAGGGTGGTGGTGGAAAGTTATTTTTCGGACTGGAGGCCTGTGACTAGTGGTGTGCCTCAGGGATCAATGCTGGGCCCATTGCTGTTTGTGGTTTATAATGAACAATTTAGACATGAATGTGCAAGGCAGTATTAGTAAGTTTGCAATGATATAAACTACCGTGGGTGGTATCATTGACAGTGAGGATGGTTATCAGAAATTACAGTAGGATCTTTATCAGGTGAAGGTTATTGGTGTTTAATGCAGACAAGTGTGAAGTGTCGCATTTGGAGAAGTCAAACAAGGATGGGACCTTCACAACGTATCATTGGCAAGTGTTATAGAGTAGAGGGATCTAGGAGTACAGGTGCAAGGTTCCCTGAAATTGGCGTCACAGGTAGATAAGGTAGTCAAAAAGGCTCGCGGTACAATTAGTCAGGGTACTGAGGATAGAACTATCTGAAGAAGGATCTCGACCCGAAACATCACCGATTCTATCTCTCCAGAGATGCTGCCTGTCCCGCTGAGTTACTCCAGCATTTTGTGTCTAACTTTGATTTAAACCAGCATCTGCAGTTCTTTCCTATACATACTGAGTATAGAAGTTGGGGCCTTATGTTACAGTTGTACAACTATACCGGTGAAGCCACATTTAGAGTATTGTGTTCAGTTTTAGACTCCATGCTATAGAAAGGATGTCAACAAGCTGGAAAGAGAGCAGAGAAGATTTAAGAGTGCATTGCAAAGACTTGAGGGGCTGAGCTATAGGGAGAGACAAGGCAAGCTTAGAGTTTATCCTTTGGAGCACAGAAGGCTAGGTGATCTTATAGAAGTGTATAAAATCATGAGGGGAATGGTTAGGGTGAATGCATGGAGAGTCTCTTACCCCGTGTAGGAAAATCAAGTAGAGGACATAGGTGTAAGGTGAGAGAGGAAAAAAATAATAGGAGCCTAAGGGGAAACTTTTGGACTCAGAGAGTGTTGGGTATACGGAATAAGCTGCCAGACGAGGTAGTTGAGGCAGGTACTAAAAGAATGTTTAAAAGACACTTTGAACAGGTACATGGATCTATTCTGTGTTGTCAATGATTTACGTGATGATACATCAGCGCCAAATGAGGTTAGGTAAACTATCACAGGATATTAACTTGATTAAACCCATTTGATTAATATATGCTACCACCGTAGTGTGTCAACTTGTAGGTGAGCATTCAGATATGCATATTCGCACAATAAGCCTTTAATCCATAGAATGCACCTAGTGATTTTAGGTAGTTGATACCACATAACTGAGGGATTGGTAACTCATGCACATCCCATCCGCCTCTGTGACTAAAGATGGGATAGTAATTTCCCATCTTTGAGCACTAGCATCAGTTTGTAACATAACTGAAGGTTAAATGACCAAAAGTACTGGAGCAATGCTGAATACTGTTTGTCCATCATTGTCACATAGCTTCTGCTGTTAATAGCATAGATCTGTTAACAATGACCTACATGGTACTTGAGAGCTTGCTCCTTTGCACGATGTAAGTTCTGATAATGCAAAGGCCCCAATTACGCAGCTGAAAAACAGCCACTAAATTGCCAATTACACTGGCCACTTGATGAGTAAACAAGAAGATAGTTACAAGCTTCCATTAATTCTAATCTCTTGCCCCAGGGCGAAGTCACAGACAATTAATAGAGTTAAAGGTAAATCGCATTCTATAACTCTAGTTGGTATCAACTTATTTTAACTGGATGGATGAGAAACCTCAATTTCTCAAATATTAGTTTTGCAGCTGAAACATTGTTTTGCGGCTGAATTAGTTTTGCTAATTTAGCAAGATTCAGCATTTTTAGAATATCATCCAGATAGGTCATAAATATGTATTTTCGAGCTTTGAGCAGCCCAAGCGCTGGCTTGGTAATTTGGTAAACAACCTGTGAGCTGAAGTTAGCCCATTTCGCAACGCTTTAACTGCTATCATTGCCCATCCAGCTAAATTTCAAATATCTCCAGTGAACCCTGTGAATGGGAACTGAATAGTATGCATCTTTGAGGTCGATGCATGCCATAAAGTAACCTATGGGAATCCGTTGTTAGACAGTAACGAAGTGTCCCATAAAAAGGCTATACTGCATATGTAAATGTGAATTCATCAAGGGTGATCCAACATCATCCATCTTTTGCTTGTTTGGATATTTGCTTGTACGCCCAAACCTTTTTTGTTTGGAATGAATAGATGTCCAATTTGGTGTATGTGTATGGGTGGCAATGAGTTAAAGGAAATTCAATTTGAAATCCTTGTATATTGTGCAGCATAAACTGATCTGATGTTATTCGTCGATATTCATGCAAAAACAGTGTAATCTATTACCCCACGTAATTAGTCCACACACCACGTGTTTCGGAAAGAACCAGACCCACCTACCTCCATGGTTATCGTTGGTCTTTTAGTGCGCCCAAAGGCCCCTGATGCGGGTTATGTTTCCGTCCTCAGGTTCTGATTCCATCCTTGAATTTGGAGGATAGGACTGCTGGGGTGTGTGGATTGCACATTTTCCCTCAGGGCCGGCTTGGGCATTGGCCTGAAAGACCTCTGCCCAGAGAATCAGCTTTCAAGCTACCACCAGCTTCAGTGAACCACTTACTGCTGATGGAGTCGTAGGGGTGTAGTCGCCGCAACGGTGAGGCTTTTGCTCATCGTAGGTACCTTGACTGATCCGACAGCTTTACTTCCTCATCCAGGTTTTTTGCCTGTTTGGCTAGGTCTTCTCCAAGGAGAAGATTCAGCGGCTGGACATTGCTGGCCTCGCGATCCATAGTCTCCCCAGATAGCGCTGTTCACTGATGGCACTTTCTTCCTGTAATGCATCCCCGTATGTTTCACGGATATACTTCCGAGTTTGGAGTCAGTCACATATTGACGCCTCGCACTCCCTTCCACAGAGAAGGAGATTTGTAAGCAGCCCTGCAACAGGCGCTGCTGCAGGGCCCCGACAAGACCTGTGCTGATATGGCCCCGTCCATGGACCATATCAGGATGGAGCATCTCCTCAGTGGGATAAACGCTCTGCGGACGCATCCATGCTCCACCTGGGTAAACGTCCGAGGACGTACCCATGGAGGGGAACCCTCCTTTTTGCTTCACGCTGCTGGCGTGTCGTGGAATGTTCCCCCGCCGACATATCACCGAACTGCGACTGCCTACGCTCCCCTCCTCAGAGAGGGAGATATAATGCAGCCCTGCACCAGGCGCTGCCGCGAGCCGCTGAGACCCGCGCTGATATTACTCCCCTCCTTGGAGCATCTTTCCCATGAGATGCTCTATCCGGGAAAGACATCCGAAGGTGCTCCCAACTGCAGGAGGCGAACCCTCTGCCGGGTCTCAGCACGGAGCCGGGATTCTCCGCGGGTTTTGTAGCCGGGTTTCTCCGAGCCGGGTCTCCCCACGGAGCCTTGATTCCCCGCAGTCTCCGTGGCCGTGATTACCCAAGCTGGGTTTCCCTTTGCGGAGCCGGGATTCCCCGCGGTCTCAGTGGCCGGAGTTCCCCGAGCCGGGTTTGACCCGTGGAGCCAGGATTCCCTGCGGTCTCCGTGGCCTGGGTTCCCCAAGCGACGCACATGCGGGCTGGCGGGCTCTTCACGTAGTCACTCACATGACTCTAAAGTAAAATAAAACATTAATGATAAAACACCATTGATCAAGCATGTGAACCAACAAAATACCAGATCAAAGGGAGGCTACAGATTTTTGGCTGTTGAGTAGAACAACTACTCGTGGATAAAAACTGTTTTTATGTCTGGCTGTGGCAGCAAAATGATCAAAAGTCACTTTAATGGAACAAATTTCAAAACCATAGTTTAGAGATACTGCACGGAAATAGGCCCTTCGGCCCACCGAGTCCGCGCAGACCAGCGATCTCTGCACATTAACACTACCCTACACACACTAGGGACAATTTACATTTATACCAAGCCAATTAACGTACAAACCTGTACGTCTTTGTAGTGTGGGAGGAAACCGATCTCGGAGAAAACCCACGTGGTCACGGGGGAGGATGTACAGACTCCATACAGACAGCACCTGCAGTCGGGATTGAACCCAGGACCCCAAAGCTACAAACGCTGTAAGGCAGCAACTCTACCACTGCACCATCGTCAATGTGCAAATGTACTATAATGATATTTAGCACATCCTGAGAAGAAAAATAAGTAATGAAATGGTCTCAGCTGCTTATATCTGTGCAAAATACAGGTCCTCGACTACTTATGAAATGCCTAATTATATACAGCATTGTACGTAAAAACAAGCATTTGGGTCACTGGTGCTCTGAATTTGCCAGCTGCTGTAGTGCTGCAGACAAATACTCCTGATATGAGCTGGAATTCTGCCATATCGAACCCAAGAAGAATACATTGTAGTTAACACATTGATGTCCTTTTTGCAAATCCCATCTGGAGACACGTTGTCTGTGCTTTCTTAAAACTGAGATGGGCTTGGGTTAGATCTGATACTATCAATTTTCAAGACAAGATATAAAATCCTTCTCCGGGCTAAATATTCCTAAGAGACAACCCACTCTGTAGGCACCTTCTGCCCTTTGGTGACCCAATTCATGGGCACGTTTCCAATTTGCAAACTGTTCAGGTTATGAACAGTTCTGTCACTGACTCCCACAACTATCTTGACTACACTTCTTCCCACACTACTTCCTGCAAGGACTCTATCCCCTACTCCCAATTTCCCCATCTGCGTCGTATCTGCGCCCAAGATGAGGTGTTCCATACCTGAACATCCAAGATATCTCCTTTTCCGCCATCCACAAAGACCGTTCCCTCTGCCACTCCCTGGTTAACTCATCCCTTCCCACACAAACCACCCCTTCCCCAGGTACCACAGAAGATGCAACACCTGTCGCTATACCTCCTCCCTCGACTCTGTCCAGGGACCCCGACAGTCTTTTCAGGTTAGGCAGAGGTACACTTCCAACTCCCCCAACCTCATCTACTGTATCCTTTGTTCAAGATGTGGACTCTTGTACATCGGCGAGACCAAATGCAGACTGGGCGATCGTTTTGCGGAACACCTTCGCTCAGCCCGCTTGAACCTACCTAATCTCCCGGTTGCTGGACACTTTAATTCTCCTTCCCATTCCTACACAGACCTTTCTGTCCTTGGTCTCCTCCATTGTCAGAGTGAGGTTAAACACAAATTGGAGGAACAGCATCTCATATTTCGCTTGGGCAGCTTACAGCCCAGTGGTATGAATATTGATTTTGCTCACTTTAGATAGCCCCGGCATTCCCTCTCTCTATATCCCTCCCCAACCCAAGTCGCACTAGCTTCTCAATTTCACCCTACAAACAGCTAAATGGCCTGTTTCCTTTATCATCGTTACTTTTTTTGCATATCTTTCATTCATTGTTCTTTATCTCTCCACATCACCATCTATATTTTGTTTCCCTTATCCCTAACCAGTCTGAAGAAGGATCTTGACCCGAAACGTCACGCATTCCTTATCTCCAGAGATGCTGCTTGTCCCGCTGAGTTACTTCAGCTTTTTGTGTCTATCTCAGGAACTGAACCCTGTCATAAGCCAGGTAGGTCTATAATGCCACAGTACAGGTTAAATAGATCATCTTAAATAAATTCATAAATGAGGTTGATATTTTCAAATTGCACCGACTCACAGCTTCTGTGGGGATGGATTTCACAAACATTTGGGATGCCCTGATTTTTTCCCCATGTAATGTTGATCTTATTATTCTCCCTAATTCATAACCACATATTCCTCACTTCACCTCTCACATTTGGATTTAGTTCACCTGCAATATTCTGGCTTTGTATTTTGTGACAAGTCTGTGCTAGCTTTAGGAAACAAACTTCTGGGCATCTTATTATTCACAGTTTATATCTATTATATTAATTGATGATTTCAATGCTTTATTTTTTGCAGTGTATATTATTGCATTTGTGACCACCCATCCCTCAGTGGAAATTAGTTTCAATAGTCAAGAGTGTTTTATTGTCATGTGTCCCAGATAGAATGAAATTCTTGCTTGCTGCAGCACAACAGAATAAGTAAACATAGTACACTGTAAAAAATATGATAAACGAGAAAGAGAAGAAAAAAAAGTACAGTGTGTGTGTATATATATATACGCACGCACGCACACACACACACACACGCACGCACACGCACACGCACACGCACACGCACACATTCTAGCATGGGTGTTGTGGGTCAAGTCAAGTCAAGCACAGTGAGTGCAGGGCCAACAATTCATTTAATGTGAAGTCAATCCATTTCAAGTCAAGTCAAGTCAATCCAAGCCAAGTCAAGTCAAGTCAAGTCAAGTCAATCCAAGTTAAGTCAAGTCAAGTCAATCAATTTCAAGTTGTCAAGTCAATCCATTTCAATCCAAGTCAAGTCAAGTCAATCCATTTCAAGTCAATCCAAGTCAAGTCAATCCAAGTCAAGTCAAGCACAGGGCAGGCATGGCCAGCCACCAATACAGTCCATTTGCTTTCATTTCAGATGAGCTCAAGCAAAGGAGAAGCAAAGAAAATGCAAAAGCACTGGGCAGGAGGGGCCAGCCAACAATACAATTGATTTACTTTCATTTCAGGTGAGCTCAAGCAAAGCAAAGGCAAAGCAAAAGCAAAAGCACAGGGCAGGTGAGGCCAGCCAACAACACAATCCATTTGCTTTAATTTCAGGTGAGATCAAGCAAAGCAAAGCAAAAGCAAATGCAGGGCAGTTGGGGCCAGCCAACAATACAATCTATTTGCTTTCATTTCAGGTGAGGTCAAGCAAAGCAAAGCAAAGGCAAAGCAAAAGCAAAAGCACAGGGCAGACCAAACAACTAATTTCATTTCATTTCTATTTCCATTTCAAGCACAGGGCAGGCCAAACAACTAATTTCCTTTCATTAAGGGCTAACAAACCATTTATTGCAAGCACATTAAGGGTTAAAAGAATCATCATTCATTGCAAGCACATTGCTGGTTAACAAATCATTTATTGCAAGCACATTAAGGGTTAACAAATTATCATTCATTGCAAGCACATTACTGGCTAACAAGTCATTTATTGCAAGCACATTAAGGGTTAACAAATCATCATTCATTCCAAGCGCATTGCTGGCTAACAAATCATTTATTGCAAGCACATTAGTGGTTAACCACATAAAGCACATAACCACATAACATGATGCACATAAAGGGTAGACTCACAGTTCAATAGACTCACAGTTCAGTAGACACAGCAGAATCAGAGATGTGGCCTCTCCCTCGTGATCTTCCAGAGTGACTGACTCATGTCCAGGCATCCGGGGTTTTATAGTCCTGCCCCCACCACCCGGAAGGGGTGTTTCCTTCATCATGGTGATTGACAGGTGAGAGGACCATTCAACTGATCTCAAGATTATTTAAACGTTCAAGACTTTTTTATATTTCATCGATCGGAAAAATCCTCACTATGAGTAAGATGGGCATAAATCATAGCGATATATGGTAACATTTTTTCTAAAATCAATATACAGCACAGAGAGGAAGTGGTCAAGATGAGACTTTTAGTTATATAGATAGATTGTAGTTCAGAGCTTATGAGGTTGTAGTGTTTAATAGCCTGATGGCTGTAGGGAAGAAGCTGTTCCTGAACCTGGACATCACAGTTTTCAGGCTCCTGTACCTTCTTCCCGATGGCAGTGGTGAGATGAGTGTGTGGCGTGCATGTAGTATTATGTCTGCTTGTAGCATTTTGCATTCAATGTCCTTTCCATCTCCGTGTATAACATTGCCTGTGTATTTTCCATCTCAACGTGTTTAACCCTACATGTGATTCCCTCTTTTAGCGCGTTTAATTATCCATACAATTTTTGTCCTTCAATGTTAATCATTCTTCACGAGACTCCTTCTTGCAGTCAGGCTGCTCTATCTATGACTCCCCTCTTTGCTGTGTCATCTCATGACTTCATACTAAACTGCATGGAAAATATTTAAGCTGCATTTTCAAACCACCAGACATTTCACAAGTATAGGAGTAGAATTAAGCCATTCGGCACATCAAGTCTACCACCATTCAATCATGGCTGATCACTGTTTCCTAATTCTAATCCCACCTTCTTCCCATAACCCTTGACACTCGTTCGAATCAAGAATTTGTCATCTCTGCCTTAAAAATATCCACTGACTTTGCTTCCACAGCCCTCTGTGGCAATGAGTTCCACAGATTAACTACCCTCTGACGAAAGAAGTTCCTCCTCACCTCCTTTCTAAAAGAGCGTCCTTTAATTCTGAGGCTGTGACCTCTGGTCCTAGACCCTCCCACCAGTGGAAACATTCTTTCCACATCCACTCTATCCATGCCTTTCATTATTCTGTAAGTTTCAATGAGGTCCCCCCTCAACCATCTAAACTCCAGCAAGTGGAGACCCAGATTCGTCTTAACTGTTCAGCAAGAGGCAAATCATCAATACTGCTAAAGACCTTTTAAGAAGAAAATGGGCTTCAGTGTTAGTAATACACAGCACATTAAAAAGAAATTGCAGGAGCGTGAAATATTAACAGATTAAATATAACACCATAACACTGCAGTTTGAATGATGTCCATAATTATTTAATATTTCTCTCCATCTGAGAGGTCTTAGATGAAGCATACTAAGTGAGTGTTGCATTAATAATACACATGCAATGAAAGGCAAGCAATGTTAAATTACGTCTACTAATCCCAATGAAATCTGCTCACAGATATTTAAACCTATATAAACTGTTCAGGTTACGAACAGTTCTCAAGAACCCCTGCCGTAAACCAGGGTGGTTATTTAAGGTGGTTTAGCCACAGTACAGGCTAAACCACCTTAAATAAATTTAGATATGATGCTGATATTTTCAAATTGCACTGACTCAACTTGACCTTCCATGGGGATGGATTTCACAAACATTTGGGATGTCCCTCACCTGAGTTACTCCAGCATTTTGAGTCTAACTTATATAGATAATGCAAAACGGCTTTCTTCTAATTTTGTCCTCAATCACCAGAGTTTTAGATTAAAAATTCTAAATTATACTGCTAAGATGTTCAGACCAGCTTCAAAGAGTTCTCTCAGTCTGAAGAAGGGTCTCGACCAGAAGCGTCACCCATTCCTTCTATCCAGGGATGCTGCCTGTTATGCTGAGTTACTCCAGCATTTTGTGTCCATCTCCGGTGTAAACCAGCATCGGCAGTTCCTTCCTACACGTTGCATCATCTATCTGTTCACTGTTGCTCAAGTTAGAAGACTTATGCCCCTGTCCCACTTAGGTAATTTTTTAGGCGACTACAGGCGACTAAGCTGTCGCCACATGGTTGCCGGGGTGTCACCTGTATGGTCGTGAGTGGTCTCCTCAGTCACCCAAAGAATCATAGCATTTTTCTGGTCGCCGCTGGATTTTGAAATCTTCAAACCTTTTCGACGACAGTCAGCTTGTTGTAGGTTGTCTCCAGGATAACGTAGGTTGTTGCCAGGATGACGTAAGTTGTCGTCTGGATGACGTAAGTTATCGCCGGGTGCTGACTTCAGTGAATTCCATTGGCAACTACATACGTCAACATACGTCAACCGGCGAAAGGTACCGGCGACTAAATTGTCTTCATTTGTCGCTGACAGGGTCGTAGCTTGTCTTAGCTTGTCGCGGGTGGACATAGATTGTCGTAGGTGTGGTTGTAGGTGGACATCCTAATGGGTCGCCGGTTGTCGGTAGCTTGGCATAGCTTGACGTGGTAGGTTGATGTGTTTTGTCGTAGACATTGTCGTGGGGGTCCAGTTGCCGGTTTTTTGGTGACCTGCTACGACTATCTCAGTAGCCAGCAGTCGCCGAAAATATCGCCTAAGTGGGACAGGTCCATAGCAGTAACATTGTGGTTTAGTAACTGGAATAGTAATGCAAAGGCCTAGCTAAGGAGAGACTATTTCAAACTCCACTAAAGCAACTAAGTTTAAGTTGTTCAACATCTGGGTTAGGGGAAAACTATGGCTGAAATTCCATCGATTAATCAGATCGCATACTTTAGTCAATAGTCTGACAGAGACACACACTAGCATACTCCCTCTTTACTGATTTGATCAGCCAGCTACAGTATGTATATTCCAAAGTTTCTTAGTTCTGTTTGTGAATTTAAATGACATCTTGATAAAGCAAGCCCAGATGGCCCCTGAGAAATGCTACCCTCAAGCTCATGGTCAACCAAGTAGAAGAATCCCCACCCTCCTGCACATTTCAGAGACATGGACAATCTACACCAGGTTCCCCAACGCACTGATGAGGTATCACCAAAGATATCTCAACAAAATCCACCCAATCCAACGGTAGAATAAGTGGATCAATGTCAATGTCTCTCCCAGGTCAGGGGTCCTGACATTAAGGCTTTCATTACATTCAATCAGCTCTGGTAGTTGAACCACTTTGACTATTTGCCTGACACTACACTCTCAAAGTATGTACCCTGCTCTAAGCTCCATCATGGGTAATTTCCAGAATAGAAAATATACCATGCATATTCTCAATGTCTCCTTGTAGATGAGTAATATGCTCACTAATGATGGGTATCTCTGACTTGTAGACTGCTTGAATAGAGAAGGATCATTCAGGAAGGAATTGAGTACCCAGGGTTTGTTGAACTGGAGCACAAGGAGACAAGGAAGGAACACCTGATATCCCAACCATCCAATTAACTAATGAACTAATGTCCATCCTGCTCTCAAATTCGCTTGGACCATCTCCAACACCTCCGTCCCCTTTCTTTATCTCACCGTCTGACTCACACAGCTTTTTAGACTACACTTCTTCCCACCCCGCCTCCTGCAAAGACTCTATCCCCTACTCCCAATTCCTTCGCTGTTCCAATTGGGGATTCTGAAATATCGGCGAGACCAAGTGATCGTTTTACTGAACACCTCCACTCAGTCCGCCTAAACATATATAATCTCCTGTTTGCTAAACACTAACTCCCCCTCCAATTTCCATATTGACCTTTCTATCCTGGGCCTCCTATACTGTCACTGAGGCCACATGCAAATTGGAGGAACAGCACCTCATATTTCACTTGGGCAGTGGAATGAATATTGATTTCTCTAACTTGAAGTACCCTTTGATCCCCTCTCTCCCCGTCCTTCCCCCACCCTAGTCTTCTTGCTAATTTCACCACTTGTCATCCTTCATTATCACCTCGTCCCTAGCCAACAATGGACCATTGTCATTGAAATGTGTAGGAAGGAACTGCAGATGCTGGTTTACACTGAGGATAGACACAAAATGCCGGAGTAACTCAGCGGGTCAGGCAGCATCTCTGGATAAATGGAATGGGTGATGTTTTGGGTCGAGACCCTTCTTCAGAGTGAGACTGAATGCTTGGCCAGTCTGAAGAAGGGTCTCGACCTGAAATGTCACCCATTCCTTCTATCCAAAGATGCTGCCTGTCCCGCTGAGTTACTCCAACATTTTGTGTCTATTTTCCGACTCATCATTGCGGACTCTGCTTTGTTCTGTACCTTGGCATACCTCTAGTTTCCCTCTCCCTGACTGATGAAGGGTTTCAAGTTGATATGTCATCTAATCCTTCTATCCAGAGATGCTGCCTCCTTGCTGAGTTAATCCAGCATTTTGTGTCTTTAATTAACCAATTACCCTGTCCAGTATCAGGTGGCAGAGACAACTTCGGGGCTATCTGGAAATCTTTAAAAAAAACATAACTGGAGTGAAAGGAAGACATTTTTGACTGCAAGGAATATCCTTTGAAGAAAACATGAACAGAAAGAAAAGCAACCTCCAAGATGGAGATTACATCTATATAATGAAAAGTCTCATCTTGACCACTTCCTGTCTGCGCTGTATATTGATTTTAGACAAAACGCTACTATATATCGCTATGATTTTTGGCCATCTTACTTACAATCCTCCTCCGCTGAGCAGGCCCCGAAGATGTTTCTCATCGTTGAAAAATAAAAAACTTATGAGTGTTTAAAAAACCTTGAGATCCTCTCGCCTGTCAATCATCGCGATGAAGGGGGGGGGGGGGGGGCAGTACTATAAACCCCGGATACCTGAACATGACTCTGCAAGATTGTGAGGGGAGGCCACGATTCTCATTCTAGGCTGTGAATCAACTGAACTGTGAGTCTGCAATGTACTTGCAATAAATGATTTGTTAGCCCTTAATGAAAATGAAATTAGTTGTTTGGCCTACCCTGTTCTTGGAAGTGAAATGAAAATGCAATGAGCTGTTTGGCTTGGTCTGTCCTGTGCTTGAAACTGCAATGGCAATGGAAGTGAAATGGACACACAATGAGTTGTTTGGCTTGGTCTGCCCTGTGCTTGAAACTGCAATGGCAATGGAAGTGAAATGAAAATGCAATGAACACTTTGGATTGGCCTGCCCTGTGCTTGAAACTGCAATTGCAATGGAAGTGAAATGAAAATGCAATGAGCTGTTTGGCCTGCCCTGTGCTTGAAATTGAAATGGAAATTAAATGAAATGAGTTGTTTGGCCTGCCTGAAACCACTAATTTCGGCCCACAAGGCCCATATTAGCCGAGAAACCAGTCCCTTTTTCCCAAAATGCCCGTATTAGCCCAGGAGGAGCATTTTGGCTCAAATGGCCTGTCCAGGCCAGGAAAAGTCCCCAGAAAGTGCCTTTCACTGAGATTTCAATCAGATTTTTTTTAAAGAGCCCCTGTGCTAGCCCAGGAGGAGTCCCTTAGGCCCATCAGTAGGTATTCCCCCTGCAAGTATTAAACCTCACCCCAGTATTTTACTCCCTCCCTTCATTGGCACCCTGTGAGGTCCAGGCCAGGATAGACTTTCCACCTTCATTGCTGTGCTCTGCAGAAAAATATGAAAAATGTCTAAAATTGATTCTCCTCCCTATCCCCCTTCTCTCTCACAGTCTCTCACCTCTCACATAATGTCTGGCCGGTTCTGAGCTGCCAGCTCACCAGGCCTTAGTGACTGAGCTGCCAGCCCACCAGGCCTGAGTGACTGAGCCGCCAGCCCACCAGGCCTGAGTGACTGAGCTGCCAGCCACCCAGGCCTGAATGACTGAGCTGCCAGCCCGCCAGCCCCCCCCCCCCCCTCTCCCCCCCCAAACTGGCCACCAATATTGGAATTGGTAGAATATTGCGTTGGGGGACCAGCCCTCCCAACGGGTCCCACTTAGTCTAGTAAAGAATAATACCAACTGGGAAAGGAAGTTGAATAAAGAATGACACATATTTAGGACATAAAATCAATAGTGGTCCCAAACAAAAGGTGAGATTTATCGCAATCGGGAAAATTACTGAGCCAGTGAAAAAGCCAGCATGTGCAGACCACTAGATTTACACAACATCTATCAGCTGGCATCCTATTAGAATTAACTTAAGTGGCCTTGCCTGCTGATTCAAAGATTAAAGATCCATTATTTAGACAACAATCTTAACCTTTCACTGCGCTATAGAGGCCTTCTGTTATTCTCTAATATACAATGGTCTAATAATATGAGGGCAGTATGGTGGTGCAGCACTGGAGTTGTTGCCTTACAGAGCCCAAGACCCAGGTTTGATCCTGACTACGAGTGCTGTCTGTATGGACTTTGTGCGTTCTCCACGTGACCGCATGGGTTTTCTTGGAGATCTTCAGTTTCCTCCCACACTCCAAAAGATGTACAGGTTTGTAGGCTAATTGGCTTGGTATAAATGTAACTTGTCCCTAGTGTGTGTAGGGTAGCGTTAATGCGCGGGGATCGCTAGTCGGTGCGGACTCGGTGGGCTCGCTGCATCTCTAAACTAAACTAAATAATATACTACAGAGTTGTATTACAAGGTTTGTTCTGCACTTTTTGTTCATTTTGATTATGTTACGTTATTTTTGAAAATAAAATTTATATTTGTGGCAGAGGGAAGTTTATTGCAGTGGTTTTTTAATTATAGGCTTGGAATAAAATAAAAACAACATTCATTTTGAGCCTTTATATAATGGTAACTTTTCCACAAAGCCAATACTTTCTTTTATCTTTTAACCAGGATGTTTGAGCCAGTTCCTGATCATATCTGGATAATAATACTTGGACCTACAGTTTCTTATCCTTAGTCCTTTGCCTTTCAATCGTAACATACATCTTGAGATTTTCCTTCAATGAGTACTCTAATCAATGTAGGATTTATAAATATATATCTACAGCGTGTGTGTGTACTGTATAAAGTACATCCCCTGCCATAAATAGATCCCAGGTGCAGTGAGCACTGTTCTGCTTCAAAAAAGTGCACTTTGTGCACAATAGTACATTTGGGAGATGATGTCAGGGAAATTGCTGCAGAAAACATAATGATGATGACACCAGGACAGTGCACAATGAACACCCACTGGAACAATACAGAACAGATGGATAATGACTTCAATCAGTGCAAAACCTGTATCTGACACCAGAGTTCCCATTACCCCAGCCAATACCCCCTCTTAATTATATCAATCAGTGGTAGCCAGTGCCATCTTCTTTGCTGCCGTGTGCTGGGGCACCATGGTGAAGGCCGCGGACGCCAATAGGATCAACAAGCCCAACGGGAAGGCTGGCTCCATCCTGGGGCGGAGTTGGATTCATGGGAGGTCGACTTGGAGGGGAGGATGCTCCTCAAACTGCGGAGCATCCTGGACAATACAGCTCACCCACTCCAAGACACACTGGTCAACCTGAGAAGTACCTTCAGCAACAGACTGGTTCCATCAAGATGCAGGACTGAAGGCCGCAGTGGCTATCAAACTTTACAACTCATCCCCCTTCTGCCATGGGGTAGATTGAGACTGACTCCCCTACGACCCCCCCCCCCCCCCCCCCCCCACACCCACCCTCGCCAATCTTTGCACATCCCCCAAGCCTTTTCACTCGTCACTTGAATTTCATGTTTCATGTATTTTGTGTTTTTATGACTGTTGACAGATCAATTTCCCTCTTGGGATAAATAAAGTTCTATTGTATCGTACCATATTTTCTGGTTAGTGGCAAATTAATTTCTAATGTCTGTTGCTATTATCAGTGAGTCTTTGTTAAAGTTCACAGGAGATTATGTGTTGGGGCCTTCAGGACATTGGCTTCTTCCTTGATGTGGGTGCACTAATATACAGCCCCTTCAGAGCACAATGTGACCGGAAGAGTGAGCAGATGACAGACTGAGCAGCACAAGCTATTACAAAATGGAGGACAAGGAGCAGCTCTCCCCGTGCGTAGGGGAGAGGGTAGGACTGAAGATGTCCTAGTTGGGCTGCTCCAAGGCCCGGCCAAGCTGGCCATCCTCGAGTCACGGCGCCAGGCGGAAGAGGGCTCTGCCCGAGCCGGCTGCCTGCCCCTTTTCCAGGGTTACGTCCACACCCGGGTGGCTTTGGAAAAGGACTACGTGCTGTCCACGGGCACCCTGGGGGATTTCCGGGACCGCTGGGCACCGCGGAGGGTGAAAGCCATCCTCGATGGGGATTGTAATATAGTTGTATAGGAGTTTATTTAGTATATTTGTTTGATGTGTATTATGGTGGTGGGTTTTGTTTTGCTTTATATTGTACTGTAAATATTAATTTTAATAATTGATTACATTATTTTTGGTTAAAAATGTTTAAAAAGGAGCAGCTTTGAGAGAGTTCCCCATTCAACAAGGGTCTCAGAGCAACTTCCTTAATTGAAACCAGTCAGGACTGTGTACGACACACATGCACTATATGAGAGGAATAGACCAGGTAGATACACAGACTCTCTTAGTGTATTGAGGACCAGAGGACATAGGTTTAAGGTGAAGCGGAAATTATTTAATAGGAATCTGAGGGGTATCTTTTCCATACAAAGGGTTGTGGGTGTATGGAACAAGCTACCAAAGGAAGTAGTTGAGGCAGGGACTATCCCAACATTTAAGAAACGTTGAGACATGGATAGGCCAGGTTTGAAGGGATATGGAGCTAACAATTATCTATTCTACAATTTCCTTGATCTTGAAATCTTTTGATGTCTCATTTTCACACCTTACCCTTCCTTATCTCTGTGTCTCCCTCTCCCCTGACTCCGTCTGAAGAAGGGTCGCGACCAGAAACGCCACCTGTTCCTTCTCTCCAGAGATGCTGCCTGTCCGCTGAGTTACCCAAGCATTTTGTGTCTATCTTTAATAATAACATGGAAACAGTCCCTTCAGCCCAACTCGTCCATGCTAACTAAAGCGCCTTGCTGAGCTTGTCTCAATTGCCTGTGTTTTTTCCCATTTCCTTCTGAACCATTCCTATCCATGAATCCGTCCTTATGTTTTTTAGCATTGGAACTACACCTATCTCTACCACTTCCTCTGGCAGCTTGTCTCATATACTTAATATCCTCTGTCTGAAAAACCTGACCCTCACATCTCCTTTAAAACATTGCCCTCTCACCTGAAAACTAAGTTCTCTAGTATTTTAGAATCCCCTGCCTTGGGAAAATAGACTGTGACCATCCATCTTACCTAGGCCCCTCATGGTTTTATATACCTCTATAAGGTCGCCCTTCAACCTCCTTATGTGTAGGAAGGAACTGCAGATGCTGGTTTAAACCGAAGATAGACACAAAACGTTGGAGTAACTCAGCGGAACAGACAGCAGCTTTGATAGGTGTAATGGCAATTTTACTTTTCCAATGTCCAACTTTCCATTGCCATTACTGTGCAGGCAAGGAGGAGTGATCGTACGCAGACTATAAAAAAAAATGGATCCTCCAGTCACTATTTCCAGTTTAATTTATTCTTTATTGAAGTCGTTGTGCAAACAAAGAGATGATTCATACCAGGTATTCCTTATTCTCATACAAGCTGTAACTTTCCGTTCTCTCTCTCTCTCTCTCTCTCTCTCTCTTCTGATATGGTAAAAACTGTATTCCTTCTCCTGTGCCTGCTCCAGTCTGATTTGACCATTCTCTGTGGTTTCGCTATATGTAATATTCATCTACGTATCAAAAGCCCACCTCCAAGCATTCAAAGTAATTCTGCAAGAAATATCTAGACAAAATAATAAAATATGCTAACAGTAACTAGCCTAAGCATGAATGGCTCCTACTAAAGGAATGGGTGACGTTTCTGGTCGAGACCCTTCTTCAGACTGAAGAAGCCCCTCAACCTCTTTAGCTCCACGAACAGTCTCAGCCTGTCTGGTCTCTCCTTATGACTCAAGCCTTCCAGTTCCAGCATTATCCTTGTGAATCTTTTATACACTCTCTCCAGCTTAAACACATTATTACAGTGGCACGGTGACTAGAACTGCACACAGTATTCCAGATGCACCTCTTTAGTCAGAGGTTGGTAAATCTGTGGAATCCTTTGCCACAGAAGGCTGTGGAGGCCAAGTCAATAGATATTTTTAAGACAGAGATAGATAGATTCTTGATTAGTATGGGTGTCAGTGGTTATGGGGAGAAGGCAGGATAATGTGATCTGACAGGAGGCAGAGATCGATCAGTCATGATTGAATGGCAGAGTAGATTTGATGGGCTGAATGGCCTAATTCTATGCCTATCACTTATGACCTTATGCAGACTTACCAATGTCCAACACAGCTATAGCATGACACCGCTGTAACTCTTGAACTCAATGCCCAGTCTGATGAAGGCAAGCGTGTGAAGCACCTTCTTCATGGCCTTGTCGACACATGTTGCCACCTTCAAGGAACTCTGTATTTGTACCCCAATAACACTCTGTTTTATAAACCCCCCTGAGCCCTGTCATTTAATGTTAAGTCCTGCATTTACCAAAAGTCATCGCTTGTCTCAGTTAAATTTCATTTTCCCTTCCTTTTGCCCGTTTTCCTAATTGGTCTTTTATGGTGTGACCTTAGACAACCTTCTTCACTGTCCACCACACCGCCAATTTTGGTGCGATCTGCAAACTTACTAGTCGTCCCATGCATATTTCATCCAAGTTGTTAATGTGTGTGACAAATTACAGAGGACCTAAAACCGATCCCTGGAGCACAGCACTGGTCATGGGCCACCAACCGGAAAAACCCTCCACTGCTACCCTCCGACGCATTCCACCATGCCAATACTGGATCCATTTGGCCAGGTCACCCTTGATCCCATGTAATACTCAGAGTTGCCACTGTTATAGCTAGACTTAACTGCCACCATCCACTCATGACCACCTTCCCTCAATGGACAATCTTAGGGTCATCCAGACTGTCCTGCCCATGCTCGTTGGCCTACAACAGTTCCCAGTTCAGCAATACCATGGAAAATCCTCCTGACCTGAGATCCTGAGAGTGATGCCGTCTGCAGCTATGCTCCTGGTAGGGCCACCCATGGCAGTAAGGTCGAGGTCTCTGACAAAGAGCAATCCAACCAAGACCTCAACGGTGGAACAAGTGGAGGACGATGGCTGACCTTAGTGGAGCGTCACGACGACTGGGAAGGTGGATGAAGGCTGCAGTAGAAAAGGGTCTCCGGTCATGTTGGACTCCATGTCACTGGATCCTGACCTAGATCTGTCAAGGACCGTGGGGTGGCTCTCTGTGCACCAGTCTCCCCACGTTAAAGAAAGTCACGTTAAACAAAGTCACGCACAGGCATTCTCCATATAGGGAATAGCACCCTGGAGACACCCATGGTCAGCCATGACTGAAGGAGGCCTAAGAAGACTTTCAAACCACTGGCCTCACCTTTCCCCATATCAAACATCTTCCATATCCCAACAGGATATCTCCATTCCTCCATTTCTGGCCTTCTGATCTTTGTAAATTTTCGACATTCCATTCCTGCTGACCAAAACCTCAGCTCCAAGCTCTTAAATTATGGAATTTTCCCCCGATCTTTCCATCTCTTCACTTTTCTTCCTTTATAGGTGGATATTTATATCCTATCTTTTAATTGCTTCATTTAGATTAGTTTAGAGGTGCAGCAGGGAAACAGGCCCTTCGGCCCACCAATGCCACCGTAGTCAGGATCTAACCCGGGTCCCTGGTGCTGTGAGGCAGCAACATCTACCGCTGTGACACCATGCTGCCCAAATTACCATCTGGTTAACTGGTATCAAATGTTGACTGGCATTGCTCATGTGAGGCAAACTTGGTATTTTATATTGAAAAATATATTGTATAAATACACTCTTTTTGTTGAGTGGCATCATCTTGAGAGAGGTCGACATTTTTATATCAGGATATCACCTGGAGAACTGCTTTGCCATTTGCTCTTGTACTTGTTCAACCACTACCTGACTAGATTCTATCACTGTGTAGGAAGGAACTGTAGATGGTGGTTTACACTGAAGATAGACACAAAATGATGGTGTAACTCAGCAGGACAGGCTGCATCTCTGGAGAGAAGGAATGGGTGATGTTTTGGGTCGAGACCCTTCTTCAGAATCTGAGTTATTCCAGCATTTTGTGTTAATCTTAGATTATATCTCTTCTGTAATTAAAATTGTACAGTCTCAATGAGAGTGACATACTAAGAGGAAAGCGACTGGGGAATATTGTTCAGCGAAGGTTCACTGGGTTAATTCCCGGGATGGAGAGACTGTCATATGTTGATAGAATGGAGCGGCTGGGCTTGTATACTCTGGAATTTAGAAGGATGAGAAAATATCTTATTGAATCATATAAGATTATTAAGGGTTTGGACACCGTAAAGGCAGATAACATGTTCCCAATGTTGGTGGAGTCCAGAACCAGGGGCCACAGTTCAAGAATAAGGGGTAAGCCATTTAGAACGGAGATGAGGAAAAACTTTTTCACACAGAGAGTTGTGAGTGTGGAATTCTCTGCCTTGGAAGAGGGTGGAGGCTGGTTACATAGAACATAGAAACATAGAAATTAGGTGCAGGAGTAGGCCATTCGGCCCTTCGAGCCTGCACCTAATTCAATATGATCATGGCTGATCACCCAACTCAGTATCCCGTACCTGCCTTCTCTCCGTACCCTCTGATCCCCTTAGCCACAAGGGCCACATCTAACTCCCTCTTAAATATAGCCAATGAACTGGCCTCAACTACCCTCTGTGGCAGAGAGTTCCAGAGACCCACCACTCTCTGTGTGAAAAAAGTCCTTCTCATCTAGGTCCTAAAGGATTTACCCCTTATCCTTAAGCTGTGACCCCTTGTCCTGGACCACCCCAACATCGGGAACAATCTTCCTGCATCTAGCCTGTCCAACCCCTTAAGAATTTTGTAAGTTTCTATAAGATCGCCTCTCAATCTCCTAAATTCTAGAGAGTATAAACCAAGTCTATGCAGTCTTTGTTCATAAGACAGTCCTGACATCCCAGGAATCAGTTTGGTGAACCTTCTCTGCACTCCCTCTATGGCAATAATGTCCTTCCTCAGATTTGGAGACCAGAACTGTACACAATACTCCAGGTGTGGTCTCACCAAGACCCTATACAACTGAAGTAGATGAAAGCTAACATACCATTCGCTTTCTTCACTGCCTGCTGCACCTGCATGCCTACTTTCAATGACTGGTGTACCATGACACCCAGGTCACGCTGCATCTCCCCTTTTCCTAATCGGCCTCCATTTAGATAATAGTCTGCTTTCCTATTTTTGCCACCAAAGTGGATAACCTCACATTTATCCACTTCTCTGGATGCTTTCAAGAGAGAGTTAGATAGAGCTCTTACAGATGGTGGAGTCAGGGGATTTGGGGAGAGGGCAGGAACGGGGTATTGAATGTGGATGATCAGCCATGATCACATTGAATGGCGGTGCTGGCTTGAAGGGCCAAATGGCCTACTCCTGCACCTATTGTCTATTGTCTATATTATCTTTAATTTCTAAATCAGAAGGGATTGTGCCATGACAACGAAGTGGGATGTGGGAAGAAGGATTGGATATGGCTATTATTTAAGCCAGGGCCAGATTTAGATGAAAAGAGGCTCTAAGCTGTTCCACTTGTGAGGCCCCTCCTGTAAGTGGGATCACACGTTCTGTTATCGCACTTTCCTCACCCACACCCGACACATTAGGGGCAATTTTACACAGACAAGTTAACCTACAAAGCCAATGCGACTTGGGGATGTGGAAGGAATTCCACACGCTTGCAGGCAGAATGTGCAAATTAAACGCAGACAGTGCCCGAGGACAGGATCGAACACAGATCTCTGGCGTGTGAGGCAGCAAGTCTACCAGCTGTGCCACTATATTTTGTTTTCCAACACACAAAAATTATACATTGTTAGCTTTGGTTACTAAAAAAATGAAAATATCAATTTTCAGTTTTAAATCTCCAAGTGACGCTATGTCCCCCTTTACAGCTACTGTATGTTTTAATTAAGTTCAAGATTATGGGGTAGTACATTGGCCATAATGTTGCTGCCTAAAAGTGCCAAAGACCCAGAATTGATCCTGAATATGGGTGCTGTCTATATGGAGCTGGCTCCTTTTCCCTTTGATCGCATGGGTTTTCTCCGGGTGCTCTTCCATGTTCCAAAGGTGTGCAGGAACCTATTTCAGACCCAACCCAAAACATAATATTTTCCTTTTGTCCAGAGATTCTGTCTGACCTGCAGATAAAATGCAATAGGCTGTTATTGTTCAGTCCTCCACCACCTCCAGTTTAAATTCCATTTAGAATATTTATGGAGGACCAGGAAACCAGAAGCAAGAGTTACTCCAGGGAGTTACTCCAGATCCAGGGTCAGGGAGTGATTCTGCATTGGTTTTCAGCGGTCGCGGTGAGGCAGCGACCGGACAGCAATGGCGGCCATATCTCCCACAATTCAAAGCAAGGGAGAAAGTGCCCAGCGCCGACCAGTTGCCGTGGCAGTGCGCATGCGCAGGGCCGCCGATGATGTGCTGGTCATGGTTGTGCGCATGTGCAGGGGGAGTATGTGCTGGCCATAGCAGTGAGAGATAGAGAGGGGGGCCCGCCCAGAGTTGAATGGCAGGTGTCCTACCTTAGCAGGAGGCCCCCTAGATTTCGAGGCCCTAGGCTTCAGCCTATGAAGCCTAGTGGTAAATCCGGCTCTGCGAGGCCCCCCTCGATCTCGAGGCCCTAAGCTTAAGCTTGTCATGCTTATACGTAAATCCGGCCCTGATTTAAGCCTGCATTAAAATAAAGCATCTCGTCAGAGCTGATCCTCGATGAATATTGGCATATAAGCAACTGTGGCCTTTCTATGAGTTGGAAGGAACTGCAGATGCTGATTTACACCGAGGATAGACACAAAATACGGGAGTAACTCAGCGAGACAGACAGCATCTCTGAGAGATGCGGCCTATCCTGCTGAGTGACTCCAGCATTTTGTGTCTATCCTCAGTGGCTTTTCTATATTGGATAAGTTCTGCTGCTTCCAGCTGTGTGGCAGCTTGTGTTGTGTTGCCATGTCTGGGCGATGTGGCTGCAGTTGATGGCTCATTGTAGTCTGTGCAGACTGTTAGAAGGTTAAGACAGTGCAAAATACACGAGTAAGGTGAACCTATGACTGTTAAGGGGCTGTCCCGCTGCGGCGACCTAATTGGCGAGTTTAGAAGAGTTTAGGAGAGTTTGAAAAAGTGTCATGTTGAAGACCTCCTTCGACTATGTTGAAGACTAGCTTCGACTAGCTTCGGGAAAATTGGACACCGAATAGTGGAGAGTGAAGAGGACCTCCTTCGACCTCCCTTCGACTATGTTGAAGACTATCTACGACTACCTTCGACTACCTTCGATTACCTTTGACTACCCTCTATTACCTACGAATAACATGCTTATCTACAAGACCTACTTCGACTAAACCTACGAGTAAAAAAAATATTGATTTTTTCTTGGCGAATGTTGAAAAATGTTGAAAAATACGCCGCAACCTAGCTGAGGCCTCGAGTATGTGGGGACTACTCTCAAGCATGAAGGAGAGTTACAAAGACCTCCTAGGACCTCATGTCGACCATGCTGTGAGTATGAGTCGAGGGCAAACTCTTCTAATTAGGTCGCCGCAGTGGGACAGCCCCTTTACTTGAGTTTGCAGAGAGTCATAGTCATACAGCACAGAAACAGGCCTTTTAGTTTCAAGATACAGTGTGGAAACAGACCCTTCTGCGCACGGACTCTGCACCAACCAGCGATCCCCACACTCATTAACACTGTCCTACACACACCAGAGACAATTTTTACATTTACCAAGCCAATTTACATACAACGTACAAACTCCGTACAGTCAGCGCCCGTAATCGGGATCGAACCCGGGTCTCCAGCGCTGCATTCTCTGTAAGGCAGGAACTCTACCACTGCGCCACCGTTTGACTCGGCTTGCCATGCCGACCAAGGTGTGCCATCTACACAGGTCCCACTTGCCCGCGTTTAGCCCATAGTTCCCAGGCTTTTCATTGCAGCCCTTCTTAAATTAAGGCACAACATTTGCCATTCTCCAGTCTCCAGCACCTCACCCATATTTACTGATGACTCATATATCTCAGACAGGGCAGCTAACAATGGCCTGTTTCCCTTATCATTGTTACTTTTTTGTCATTCATTGTTCGTTATCTCTCGACATCATCGTCTATATCTCTCCTTAATCTTTCCCATTGTCTATATCTTTTCCCGAACTAGCCTGAAGAAGGGCTCAACCCGAAACATCATCCATTCCTTCGCTCCAGTGATACTGCCTGTAAGGCTGAGTTACTCCAGCTTTTGTGTCTATCTTCGGTTTAAACCAGCATCTGCAGTTCCTTCCTATACATACCGCAATTTCTTCTCTAGCTTCCTACAGTTCAAGTTCAAGTTCACATTTATTGTCACTTAACCAATTAAGGTACAGTGAAATTTGAGTTACCATGCAGCCATACATTTAACATTTAAAATTTAAATTTACCATTCTCCTCAGATTAGGCGATGTATCTACCATCATATGCGTTAGGATGCTCAGCACCTCCTTGACTGTAATATTGCCTGCCCTCAGGATATTTCCATCGACTGCCCCAAGTTCCCCAGTCCTCATATCTTTCTCCATGGTAAAAACCAAAGCAGTGTTTACTCTAGCATGCAATTAGAGCCATGTGTACACTTGAATAAGAACATTAGAACCTTACCCAAACTTCAATGCTTGTTTTTATGTGTTGAACATTTTTCTCATTGCTGTGCAGTCATCGGTTGAATCCTCAGTTCCATGTCAGGTGAAGTGATCCTAGTTGATCTGTTGCACTTGGGTCACCAGAATAGCTCAAAGCATTAATTGGAATAGAACAAGACGGGTCTCGACCTGAAACGTCACCTATTCCTTTATCCAGAGATGCTGTCTGACCCGCTCAGTTACTCCAGCTTTTTGAGTCCATCTTCGGTTGAAACCAGCACCTGTAGTTCCTTCCTTCTCAAGCCTATTTAACGCTATGAGCCTGTTACTTCTTTCAATGTAACTATAGCTAGTTTGTGTCCCAACCCCATATATGCTGCCTTGCACATATCCCTTAATACCAATGGTTAGCAAAACTCAGATTTTAACAAAATCCTTCAGTCAGATGGAATGAAGAATAATCAGTCAATTCACATTATTAATGTTATACAGGAAAGGTGTAAGGACCATTTTAGAATTGTCATGATTGATTGTGATAATTTTAGCGTTAACGAACTACTTAAAACTGAAGGAGCAGGAAGGCGATTTGAACAAAATCTCATCTATAAGGGTCTATGCAGTGTTCATAGACCTTAACATGTTACACATCAAAACCAGCCATATGAGCAAGATAGTAGACTGACATAACACTTCCTAAACATTGGAAAAAGGAGGAATAAATGCCTTGATAATGATGGGAAAGGCAAAAAAGAAAGGGAAAGTTTCACATTAAATTTTTATGAAGCATCACTTGAAACATCACTGCACTAATCAATTATTTGAGAAGCTATTTGTACATACTATGGCCTGAGTCATACAGTGTGGAAACAGGCCCTTCAGCCCAGCTTGCTCAGGCCCGGCCAACATGTCCCATCTACACTAGTTCCACCTGCCTGCATTTGTCCCTTATCCCTCCAAACCTGTCCTATCCTTATACATGTCTAATTGTTTCTTAAATGTCACGATAGTTCCTGCCTCAACTACCTCCTCTGGCAGCTCGTTCCATACACTCACCACCCTTAATGTGAAGAAGTTACCCCTCAGATTCCTATTGAATCTTTTCCCCTTCACCTTGAATGAAGGGGAAGCCAATGAGAAATGAAAACGAACCAAGCCATCTTGTGAAGCAGCAAGCCGATGTGTATTTCAAGGATGTAACAAATGAGATTGGGATGGCACTGGCAAAATGAAAAACATTTGTGGCTAGATCTCAAGCCCAGATTCTATTTCTGCCTTCTGGCACACTCCAGGCTTTGTGCTTTCCAAGATCTAAGTGTCATTTATAAGGAGTGTTGTAAAGGTTAACTATACTCATCCCATGCAACTCACTTCATCCCATTCCATTTTCAGCTTTCTGCAATGACTAAAAATTAGTCATGTCTTTGTGAGCACGTGAAATGCAATGTAGAAAATCCCACTGTAGTGCCACTGTGTCTGTGATATAACGCTGTTCTCTCCTGCCACTTTGAAAAGCAGAAGAGCTAAATGCACTGGAATAAGTTCAACCCTAAACCAGATACCAAACTGCTCCAGCCCACATTACACACAGCCTTTTTATAGCAATTAATTCTATCTTGCAGTAACTCTGAGGAAACAAAAGGAATCAGGCACCTGGAGTGAGCCAGATGAATTCAATGCTGTTTCCATGCCAATCAGCACAAAAATTAAAACTGCCAAATATTTCAATGCAAAATTAAACAGCTGCCATTGATGTAAGGTTACATCGTCAGGGATCTGTGTCATCGAGAAATTTCTGATTGCAATGCTTCAATGCCAGAAATTCTGTGTACAGAAGCAGATGGGATGGGGGGAGTGAAGTTGGAGACAGTACAGGGCTCCTGTGACACTTATCAGAGAGGTTCCTTTTGGATCTTTAAGCATGACTTATAGAGTCACAGAGTCATACAATATGGAACCAGGCCCAACCAACTTGTTCATGCTGAATAAGATGCCTCACCTGCTAGACCCACTTACCCGCATTTGGCCCATATCACTCTTAAAACATGTTCAAATATCTCTTGAATGTATTTAAAACTAACACAATACTCCAGACATCCCAACTTCTACACTCAATTCTCTGACAGATGAAGCCCAATGTACTGAAAGCCTTCTTGACCAGCCTAGACCATCGAGAGCAAGGTGAACCATTGAGAGTGAGGTGGGCGGAAGTGGGCTCTGCCTGAGCGGGCTGCCTGCCCCTTTTCTGGGGTTACGTCCGTGCACGGGTGGTACTAGAAAGGGACTACGCGCTGTCCACCTCCTAAAATGTGCTGTCACTACAAGGGCTCACATAGGCTACCTGGAAGTAAACTGGTGAGGAAAGGGAAATAAGAAATGTACTGCCTACCATTTCAAGAGAGATGAAATAGGTGGCATTTCGGGTCGAGACCCATCTTCAGACTGAAAGTCACTGGAAATGGAGATGAGAGATACAGAAGGTGATGTAGAGAGATAGAAAAAATGAATGAAGGATATGCAAAAAAGTAACAATGATAAAGGAAACAGGCCATTGTTAGCTGTTATCTTTGTTGGCATTGTTATCTTTCATTCATCATTCTATATCTCTTTACATTATTGTCAATATCTCTCTTTTCCCTTTCTCATGACTATCCGTCTGAAGAAGGGTCTCGACCCGAAACGTCACCCATTCCTTCTCTCCAGAGATGCTGCCTGTCCCGCTGAGTTACTTCAACTTTATGTGTCTATCTTTGGTTTAAACCAGCATCTGCAGTTTCTTTCTACTCAGTTAATACTGTAATCCCATCACTGTTTTCTATTATCTGCCTAAAGCCATTTCTATAACTGTCTGCTTAACCCTTACACTGATCATTTTACTGATGAATCCATGACTGCATCTGCATCGCTCCCACAGTAAACACCTATGGCCTTACACATCCCCATTGTAATCTTTTGTATTTATTTTCCCCCCCTCCCCCCTCCCCGCACCCACGCTCCCCACATACATCTGGCAATACTCGTCCAATTGTGTTGAATAGATCACAATCTGCTTCATGGAAATATGTAGCGAGACAAAAATTGGCATCAAACCAAACAAACAATTAGAAGGGATTACTTAAAGCTTGGCCAAAACAATTGTATTTCTATTCAGAAGGCCACAGGCAGAGCTCGGCGAAGAGGCAAAGAAACTGGGATAATCCAGAGGGTGAACAAATAGATGCAGATACTGAACCTGAAACAAAAACGGAAATGCTGGATGAACGCAGTCAGTTCAGATGCATCTGTGGAAAGAGAAACCAATTAACATTTCGGGAAGAAGGGTCTAGATTACTGGTTCTGGACTCACCCAACAATGTTCCCAATGTTGGGTGAGTCCAGAACCTGGGGCCACAGTCTTTGAATAAAGGGGAGGTCATTTAAGACTGAGGTGAGAAAAAACTTTTTTACCCAGAAAGTTGTCAATTTATGGAATTCCCTGCCACAGAGGGCAGTGGAGGCCAAATCACTGGATGGATTTAAGATAGAGTTGGATAGAGCTCTAGGGGCTAGTGGAGTCAAGGGATATGGGGAGAAGGCAGGCACGGGTTATTGATAGCGGACGATCAGCCATGATCACAATGAATGGTGGTGCTGGCTCGAAGGGCCGAATGGCCTCCTCCTGCACCTATTTTCTATGTTTCTATGAGACCGGCCGTGAGCTTCAGCAGCAGGTGCGACATGGACTTTAACATGGTGGAGTATGAGAGAAAACCGAAGGTCTCAGAGAAAACCTATGCAGGTCATGGGGAGAACGTATAAACTCTGTACAGACAGCACCTGTAGTCAGGATCGAACCCGGGTCTCTGGCACTACAAGTGCTGTCAGGCAGCAATTCTACTGCTGCGCCACCATGCCGGTGGTCTGCCCCCACAATCCATATCCTGAGTGTCACCATTGATCGGAAATTCACTGGACAAAAGGTATAGGTGTAAAAACGCACACCTCCAGATTCAGGGACAGTTTCTTCCCATCTGTTATCAGGCAACTGAACCATCCTACCATGACCAGAGAGCAGTCCTGAACTACTATCTACATCATCGGGGACCCTCGGACTTATTCCCTTATCATGTATGTATCTGTACACCGTGAATGGCTCGATTGTAATCATGTACTGTCTTTCTGCTGACATGCAACAAAAGCTTTCCAATGTACCTCAGTACATGTGACAATAAACTAAACTGAACTAATCTTCTGAGCATTTCATATATTTTCATGTTAAATAAATGTAAGTTTGTTCTCATTTAAAATGTTATTTCATTGCTTTAGAACACATAGAATCATAGAGTCAAAAAGCATGGAACAGGCCCTTCAGCCCATCATGCCCATGCTGACGAAGCTGCCTATCCACACTCGTCGAACATGCTCATGTTTGGCCCTTATCCCTCCAAACCATTCCTATTCATGTACCTGCCCTAATGTCCTTTAAATGTTATAGTTTCTATCTCAACTACCTCCTCTGGCAGCTTGTTCCATATACCCAACATACTCTGAAAAAATTGCCCCTCAGATTCCTATTTTACTTCGGAGTCACGTGAGTGACTATGTGAAGAACCTGCCAGCACGCATGCGCGCATGGTGCAGCAACTGGCCGGCTGGCCTGGGGCTCCAGTGGTAAGTTTTAAAAAGACTCACAGGTAAGTGCTTACCTATTCTGAGGTTGTTTTGTGTTCTAGTAAATTGCTTTACAGAATGGTGTGTTCCAGTATAATGGATAAGTCGACGGCCAAGCCCAAACGGACCGCGACGTAAAAGGCTGTGGATCGCGGAAGTACAGGCAGTCTGCAGCGGCCGAATTCACCTCCCGGGTCGCTGGCAGCTGAGTCAGTAACCTCCGACTTGGCCTCTCCAGAATCCGCAGTGGTTCCCCAGAAAGGGGGTAAAGCCAAGCATAAGTTGGATAGGCTCGTGGAATCCAATGAGTCGGGCTGGGAAGATTCACCTCCTGCGATGGATAGCGCCCTAGGGCGTATGTCTCGCATGGAGCGGTTGATGGAGCAGATGCGCCAACGTGACATGCTCCAGCAGACGGAGCTTTGTCAGTGTGGATCTCCTCGGACACCCACGGTAGCACCTGGTACAGGGCTGCATCGTATCTCCCTCTCCTCAGAGGGGAGCATACGGAGTCAGTACTGGGCTGACTCTGAAGTCGGGGATTTGGCTGAAGGTACGGGTAGTGTGCTGGGGGTGCATGAAGCGGTGAACAATTCAATTTGGGGACACATTGGTGGGGGCATCAGAGCCCAAGACGTAAAATTCCAAAAAGTCCTCAAATAGCTGGCGTCGGGCATTACGGCGTTTGCCAGGTCTATAGATGGAACATCGCTATTGGATGATCAGGAGGATGCCCTGGTTATGCAGTGCTCAGTATGAAATCAACTGCTTCAGGAAAAGTGCCATCCGACCTGCCCTGAACCCTAAATTTGCGGGGTTATGCAAAACCAGCAAGACCCAGCCGCCAAGTCTACTATTTGGGGAGAACCTGTCAAAACAGGTCAAGGACCTGGATGATGAGTCAAAGGCTGTCGGGCTAATAAAGGTGCTGTCAACTGGCAAGACCTCACAACTTGCGGCAGCACCCCTATGCATCCACCAGCAGGAAACGATATCCGGAGGCTGGTGAAAGCTCGAAGGCCATGTTTTCTGGACAAAGGTCTTTTTTAGGCCAAGGTCCAGAATGGCCTTCTTGGAAAATGCGCCAATCCCACATCCCAGCACCCCTACCCCCCAGGACTCGGGGACGGAAGAAGTAAATACAAACCCATTGGTAACCATGGAGGTAGATGGGTCTGGCTTCTTCCGGGACTTCAGGGGTAAAAACGATTCACAGGTTGGTGGTA
The DNA here is from genome assembly GCA_963514005.1 of Raja brachyura. The sequence goes on from OY740788.1 coordinate 23,373,719, forward strand.
GGTTACACTTGTTTTGGAGTGCATGGAGTTCCATAACATCTGACCCTTTTATACGGCACAGAATTCAAGGCTATAAAATTGAGTTCCGTCACAATTCATTTCCCCCACACAGCATGCATTTAAACGGATGTTTGTGCTCTCACAGCAAGAAGATTTAGATGTGCATACAGAAATTTTGAGGTTACGTTTGAAAGGGATAATTGAGAAATCCCAGGATGCCTCTCATGAATTTCTAACTAATATATTTACAAGGAAAAAGAAAGATGGCAGTTGCCGCATCATCATTGATTTAACACAGCTTAATACTTTTGTGCAGTACAAACACTTTAAAATGGAAACATTTGTTACTGCCAGACACTTGATTTCCAAAGGATACTTTATGGCTTGCATCGATCTTAAGGATCCATACTATTCAGTACTCATACACAAGGATCACTGAAGGTATTTGAAATTTAACTGGATGGGGCAACTGTGGCAGCTTAAGGCTTTGGGTTAACATCAGCCCCCAGATTGTTACCTAAAATCTTAAAACCAGCACATGCACTTCCCAGGGCGCAGAAATATATTGTCATGGCATATCTGGATGATGTCTTAATTATTGGGAAAACTCTGGAATCAGCTAAATTAGCGGTTGTAGCCTCCAAACTCTTATTTGAGAAATTGGGGTTTCTCATCCATCCAGATAAATCCAAATTTATATCTTCCACGGTTATGGATTATTTAGGATTTTCTGTTAACTCTTTTCACATGTCTGTGACTCTGCCTGGGGGCAAGACCACATAATTAGTAGAGGCCTGTCACAGCCTTATTGCCATTAAGCCAGCTTCAATTCAACAAGTAGCTAGGGTGATTGTCAAGCTACTGGTGGCATTTCTTGCCACACAGTTTGGATCTTTGCATTTTCAAAATTTACAGAGGGCAAAGGTGCAAGCACTCAAAATTCATGCTGGTCATTTTGACAGACCTATACGGTTACCATCCAATGAATGGAAATGGTGGATATTAAACATTCGCCATTGTTTTTTGAACTCATTGGGGACAATGCCCATCTCCGGTGGCTTCACATAGAGATGATCACTTTGATTCCCGAGGGGCCCTCTACTCTCTCTCTGATTACCCACTTTTCTTCAACGTACATAAATTCTCCTTGGATTTTACTTAATATTATCTGCAGAGTTATCAGCTGCCCCCCTTTTGCCGTCATGATATCCTTGTTTAGGGTGCTCCTCAGTTCCTGAAACTCCTCCAGGGATATACTTGATCCCAGCTGCCTGTACCTGTCCCATGCCTTTTTCTGTTTCTTGAATAAAGCCTCAATTTCTCTCATCATCCAAATTTCCTTCTGGCCACATGCGTTGCCCTTCACTCTAACAGGAACATGCATGCCCTGCTCTCCAGTCACCACACTTTTAATTGCATCCCCATTTCCAGACATTACTTTGGCTACAAACAACATGCTCCAATCAATTTCAACAAGTTCCTGTCCAATGCCATTGAAGTTGGCCTTGCCACCACTGGGAATTTTAACTCACAGTCTTTATCCTTAATGTAAAGAGAACAGTGGTTGCTGGTTCCAAAGGGCTCATCCATGAACACTTCAGCTACTTCCCCATGCATCAACTAAGCCTATAGCTCAGAGCGAGGTAGTGATCTAGACCTCCTGCTTGTAAAACATAAACTTAATTCAATCACAATCAATCACAATCACAATAATACTTTATTAGCCAAGGATGTTTTGCTAGATATGAGGAATTTCATTTGCCAAGTCAATAAAAAACAATGGAACACACAAAACACATTTTAACATAAACATCCACCAAAGTGACTCCTCCACATTCCTGACTGTGATGGAAGGTGAAAAAAAGTTCAAATCTCTTCCCTTCATTGTTGTCCCGCAGTCGGGGACCTTGAGCCGTCTGGTGATGGGATGATCTTGACTCACATACCCAGTGGTCGGGCCTTCGGCGTCGTGACGATTAGCTCCTGCATTGGTGGGATGTCAGCTCCTCCGCACCGGCGATCGGACCCCGGGTCGGGGTTGGTCGAACCTCTGCGTCGTTGGAGCTCCCGACATCCACAGTCTCTCCCGTGACTGCGAGCTCACGATGGTAAAGTCTACAGGGAGCGATCCCAGGCAAGGGTTCGGCTCCAATGTTAAGTCTATGGCCCCGTGGTGAGGCCCAAGGTCAGCCTGAGGTGGTCTCCAGCTCCATCGATGGTAGACTGCAGAGCGACTGGAGATGAGATCCGGAAAATAATTGCATCTCCAGCAAGGTAAGAAACTGAAAAAAAGTTTCCCCCAACCCCCACATAAAACAATCCGGTGAACATTTACACAAACTATTAGCACACACCAAAACAAAAAAAACCGGAACAAACAGACAGACTGTTGGTGGGGCTGTTAATCGTGCAGCGCCCCTGGTGGTAATTCTGGTTTATTTGCAGAAATGTAAATGGAAATGATATCACTGGAGTAAAAACTGTTAAACGCCACAAATCTAACAGTTTCTGTTAAATATCAGTATTTAACAGTCACACACCCAGGGCTACACAAAAAGCTGGAGAAACTCAGCGGGTGCAGCAGCATCTAAGGTGTGAAGGAGATAGGCGACGTTTTGGGTCGAGACCCTTCTTCAGACTGGTCAGGGATCAGGGAAACGAGAGATATAAACAGTGATGTGGAGAGATAAAGAACAATGAATGAAAGATATGCAAAAAAGTATTGATGATAAAGGAAACAGGCCATTGTAAGCTGTTTGTGGTGTGAAAATGAGAAGCTAGTGCGACTGGTGTGGTGGGGGGGGGGGGGGAGATGGAGAAGGAATGTCAGGGCCCGAGGGCTGAGGGAGAGGTGGGGAGGGGAGGGGGCAGTCTGGGTTAACAGAATTGAGAAAATTCAATGTTTAAGCCCAGAGGATGCAGACTCCCCAAGCGGAATATGTTACCTGGCAATAGAGGAGGCTGAGGATAGACAGGTCAGTGTGGGAATGGGGAGGGGAACTGAATTTGGCAGCTCCAGGTGCCGATGGCAGAGAATGTGCAGATAAATGTGCTTGGTCTCATGATGTAGAGGAGGCCCATTGAGAGTCCTTCATGCAACCGGCAAGATTAAAAGTGGTGCATGTGAGTCAGCTACCAGCAATCCCAGCAGCATTTCTTTCTTTATTATATACTTAACCAGCTCCTTTCTGAAAACATCTTATACAGTATCTGCAGGTCACCATCCTGGCAAGTGGAAAGTATTCCATCCTGTAGTCGGACTTTAGTTTAGTTTAGAGAGACAGCCTAGTCTGCACCGACCAGTGATCCCCGCACATTAACACTATCCTACACCCACTAGGGACTATTTTTTTACATTTACTAAGCCAATTAACCTGCAAACCTGTACGCCTTTGGACTGTGGGAGGAAACCGAAGATCTCAGAGAAAACCCACGCAGGTAACGGGGAGAACGTACAAACTCCGTACAGTCAAGCACCCGTAGTCGGGATCAAACCCAGGTCTCTGGCGCTGCATTCGCTGTAAGGCAGCAACTCTACCGCTGCGCCACTATGACGCAACCACACTATTCATATGGCTGGTCCAGTTGAATTTCCGATCAATGGTGGCACTCAGGATGTGGATTGTGAGGGACTGCCCGCTGATAATGCCATTGAATATCAAGGGTAGTTGTTAGATTTTCTTTTGTTCAAGTTGGTCATTACCTGCCATTAAATGTCATGAACATTATTTGCCACTTATTAGACCATGGCAAAATGGTAGCTTCTAGCTTCTGCCCCACGGTGCAGCAGTGGTAAGGGCCTGTCACACTTGGGCGTCATTTGCGCGTCATTATTTATGCATCACAATGCACGACGCGCGCGTGACATGCATTACATGCGCATGGTGCATGGTGACATAGGCAGTGACACGTAGTCGTGCGCGGTGCCCCAGGATTTTGGGATTCACTAAATCTTCGCGCGCCACCTGCGTGATGCGCAAATGACGCCCAAGTGGGACTGGCCCTGTAGAGTTGCTGCATTACAGCGCTAGCGACCTGGGTTCGATCCTGACTACGCATGCTGTCTGTATGGAGCTTGTACTGTCTCCCCGTGACCGCGTGGGCTTTCTCCGAGATTTTTAGTTTCCTCCCACATTCCAATGACGTACAGGTTTGTAGGATAATTGGCTTGGTAAAATTGTAAATTGTCCATGGTGTGAGAAGGGTAGTGTTGGTGTACGGAGATCACCGGTCGGTGGGAACTTGGTGTTTCTGCACTGCATCTCTAAACTAAACTACAAAATAGACAAGGACAGCTTTATTTTCTGAGAAATTGTGAATATAATTTAATATTATCCAATTATCAGTGCACCTCCATATTCTTACCTTCTGAAAAAGGGAAGATTATTAATGAAGGCATATTTTCTCAATTCTACCACCTGTAGAAAATGTAGGCCCTGATCTGCAGGTTCCAAATTTCTTTCAGGATCTTTCCAAAATATTAATGCTCTGATCAGAGTTAAAGGTGGGCATCTGACATTAATCCAGTCATGACAATTCAACACAATTTTCCATTCCTCCAACAGGTAGATTTTAAGTTAAGCAACACTATTTTCATTCAATTGCATAAATGAAAATACCCTGCAAAACCTACACCTGATACTGGATGTATAATAGATTTGTATTGTAGGTGCAGCACATTTGTATGTAGGAAAGCACATGTTTACAGCACATTTGTATGTAGGTGTAGCATCTGCTTGTTCCTAACTGTGCCGACCATGCAGAACAAAACAAAACAGATGTTAATTTGTGCAAAGCTGCTGATTACATGAATCTTAATTGAAATGCAGTGACCTGAACATCAGGAGAGATAAAAATAAAATTTATTTTCAGAAGCATTGGTTTGTTGTTGATGAAGCCAAAGTTTAAATCTGATTAAAGGCAATACATTACTTCTTCTTCACTGTGAAGGAAGGAACTTCAGATGCTGATTTACACTGAAAATAGGCACAAAATGCTGGAGTAACTCAGTGGGGCAGGAAGAGTCTCTGGATAGAAGGAATGAAGGATTCCATCTATCCAGAGATATTCCTGTTCCGCTGAGTTACTCCAGCTTATTGTGTCCACCTCTTCGTCTCTGCATGTGAAGGAACTATGGTATTATTACAACACAGCTGCTTATTTTATTACCATACTAGATTAAGTGGGACCCGTTGGGTCCCATTGTCACACAGGAGGCCTGGTCCCCCAACGCAATATTCCACCACTCACTCATAGCCCCCAACTGCACAGGCGTGGCTGACGGGTTCCCATTGTGACGCCCCGATCCCCACTCCTCCCATCACCCCCAGCACTCTGCCTCTTGCCCACCCCCCCCCCCCCCGCCATGCACTCACTCCATCCCCCCTCAACCCCTCCTCCCCATACACTTTTAGTGGCTCCCCATTGGGTTCCCATTGTGACGCAGATATTACTGCGCAGGCGCAGCTGACAGGCACGGCAAGTGGGAAAGGGATTTATTAAAGCTTAAAATGTGAATAGCTCTTAAAACAAAACAACAATTTAAATGTTAAAGATGAGATTTATTCAGTCCATACTTTCTTGTTGGGTCTCTTGTTGCGTTCTGCAGCCAGGGGAGGGGGATAGTTCAGGTGGGGGCTGTCGGGGACCGGCGGGGGAGCGTCCTGCAGCCGGTGGAGGTGGGACAGCTTCAGGTGGGGGGCTGGTGGGGGGCCCGTTGGAGGTGGGGATGGGGGCCAGCGTCCTGCAGCTGGCGGGGGGGGGCGGCGTCGGGTGGGGGCTGTTGTGGCCTGGTGGGGGGGCGAGCATCCTGCAGCCACGGGAGGGGGACGGCTTCAGGTGGGGGCTGTCGGGGGGGAGGGGGGAGCGTCCTGCAGCCGGGGGAAGTGGAGGGCTTCAGGAGGTGGCCAGGGGTGGAGGAGGGGAGTGGGGAGGGGGGCAGTGGGAGGGGGAGAGAGGAGGGGGAGAGAGGGGCAGAGGGGGAAGGGGGGCAGAGGGGGAAGGGGAGAGAGTGGGAAGGGGGGGGAGGGGAGGGGAGGGTGGGGGAGGAAGGAGAGAGGGGGGCGGGGGAGGGGAAGAGGGGCGGGGAAAGGAGAGGGGAAGGGGAGAGGTGGAGAGAAATTGGATGGGGAGAGAGAGGAGGGGGAGACAGAAAGAGAAGGGGAGAGAGAAGGGGAGAGAGAGAAGGGGAGAGAGAGAAGGGGAGAGAGAGAAATGGGAGAGGGAGAAGGGGGGAGGGAGAGAAGGGGGAGGGAGAGAAGGGGAGGTAGAGATGGGGGCGCGAGAGAAGGGGGAGAGAGAGAAGGGGGTGTGGGGGTAAGGCAGGGGGGAAGGGGTGGGAGAGAGATTAGAGGGCAGAGAGAGAGAGATTAAAGGAGAGAGAGAGTGGAGAGAGAGAGATTAAAGGAGAGAGAGAGTAGAGTGGAGAGAGAGAGTAGAGGGGAGAGAGAGAGTAGAGGGGAGAGTGAGAGTAGAGGGGAGAGGGGGAGAGAGAGAGAGTAGAGGGGGGAGGGGGAGAGAGGGGAGGGGGAGAGGGGAGGGGAGAGTTGGAGGGGTTAGAAGAGGAGGGGGAGAGTTGGAGGGGGGGAGGTGGGAGAGTGGAGAGGAGGGGGGAGGGGAGGGTGGAAGGGAGGAGAATAAGAGGTGGAGGGGGAGCGGAGGGGGGCAGAGGGAGGGAGGGAGAGGAGGGAGGAGAGAGGGTGGTAGAGGTGGGCGAAGAGGGGAGGGGAGAGGGGGGAGGTGGAGAGAGAGGAAGGAGAGAGAGAGGAGGGAGGCAGAGAGGAGGGAGAGAGAGAGGAGGGAGAGAGAGAGAAGGGGAGAGAGAGAAGGGGAGAGAGAGAAGGGGAGAGAGAGAGAAGGGAAGAGAGAGAGAGCGGAGAGAGAGAAAGGGGAGAGGGAGAAGGGGGGAGGGAGAGAAGGGAGAGGGAGAGAAGGGGAGGGAGAGAAGGGGAGGGAGAGAAGGGGAGGGAGAGAAGGGGAGGGAGAGATGGGGGCGCGAGAGAAGGGGGAGAGAGAGAAGGGGTGTGGGGGTAAGGCAGGGGGCGAAGGGGTGGGAAAGAGATTAGAGGGCAGAGAGAGAGAGATTAAAGGAGAGAGAGAGTAGAGGGGAGAGAGAGAGTAGAGGGGGGAGGGGGAGAGAGGGGGAGGAGGGAGAGGGGAGGGGAGAGTTGGAGGGGTTAGGAGGGGGAGAGTTGGAGGGGGGAAGGTGGGAGAGTGGAGAGGAGGGGGGAGGAAAGGGTGGAAGGGAGGAGAATAAGAGGTGGAGGGGGAGCGGAGGGGGGCAGAGGGATGGAGGGAGGGAGAGGAGGGAGTAGAGAGGGTGGTAGAGGTGGGCGAAGAGGGGAGGGGAGAGGGGGGAGGTGCAGAGAGAGGAAGGAGAGAGAGAGGAGGGAGGCAGAGAGGAGGGAGAGAGAGGAGGGAGAGAGAGAGGAGGGAGAGAGAGAGAAGGGGGGAGGGGGGGGTAGAGAAGGTGGGAGTGGGGGAAAGGCAGGTGGATGGAAGGGAGGGGGAGAGAGTGAGATTAGAGGAGAGAGAGAGTAGAAGGGGAGGGAGGGGTGAGAGAGAGGAGGCGGGATAGAGGGGTGAGTGAGGGGGAGGGGGAGAAGGGAGGGGGGGAGTTGGAGGGGAGAGTAGAGGAGGGGGAGAGGGAGGGGGAGAGAAAAGGGGGAGGTGGAGGGGGGGGAGGGGAGGGGGGGACTGTGGAGGGGGAGGAGAGGGGAGGGTGGAGAGGGGGAGGAGAATAAGAGGTGGAGGGGGAGTGAAGGGGGTAGAGGGGAGGGGGGAGAGAGTAGGGAAGAGAGAGGGTGGTAGAGGTGGGGGGAAGAGGGGAGGGGACAGAGGGGAGGTTGAGAGAGAGGAGGGAAAGAGAGAGGAGGGGGAGAGAGAAGGGGGAGAGAGGAGGGGGAGAGAGGAGGGGGAGAGAGGAGGGGGAGAGAGGAGGGGGAGAGAGGAGGGGGAGAGAGGAGGGGGAGAGAGGAGGGGGAGAGAGGAGGGGGAGAGAGGAGGGGGAGAGAGGAGGGAGAGAGAAGCAGGAGAGAGAGAGAAGGGGGAAAGTCACGGGGTGTGAGGGAGGGAGGGAGGGAGGGGGTGAGAGAGAGTAGAGGGGAGAGAGAGAGTAGAGGGGGAGGGAGGGCAGGAGAGAGGAGGGGGTGTGAGAAGAGGGGAGGGGGAGAGAAGAGAGGGGGTAGAAGAGGGGGAGTTGGAGGGGGAGGGGGGAAAGAAGAGGAGGGGGGTAGAGGGGGGAGAGAAGAGGAGGGGGAGGTGGAGGAGGGGGAAAAGAGGTGGAGAGTGGAGATAAGAGGAGGGGGAGATTTGGATATGTAAATGAGATCCATTGTGATTGTACATCTGTGTGATGGCACTGTGACTCATGCAGCAGTTTGATTTGATGTTACTAAAAAAGAGGGGAAATTAATAACCAAATTTTCTAATTTTCAAAACAAAATGTGGAGGAGGAACAACTCTACAGGAATATGTACAAATGTCTCCATTACGGCAAAGGGTGGAGGAGTAAATCCACAAATGGCTTAAACGAATTTTCGCAAAATAGAATCCGTAACAAACCAATGAGAGTTTTAATAGTTACTGGACCAAGTGCAGACCCGTTGGGTCTGTTCCCCAAATGCGTGTTTGCGGGGGGGGCTGCATGCGACATCACACACTGTAACCACTCCCCCCACAGACACTAACCGCAGAGACAGAAGGGCAAGAGACACTAACTACCGCCCTTGATATTATATTAATATTATTAATTTGCACCTTTTACCACATAACCCTAGAGAGAGAGAGAGGGGAGAGAGAGAGAGGGGGAGAGAGGGGGGCAGAGGGAGAGAGACAGGGGGGGGGTAGAGAGCGGGGAGGGAGAAAGAGGGGGAGAGAGGGGGAGAGAGAGAGAGGGGGAGAAAGGGGGAGAGAGAGGGGGAGGGGGAGAGAGGGGGAGGGGGAGGGGGAGGGGGAGGGGGAGAGGGAGAGGGAGAGGGAGAGGGAGAGGGAGAGGGAGGGGGAGAGGGAGAGGGAGAGGGAGAGGGAGAGGGAGAGAGAGAGGGATGGGGTGGGGAGAGAGAGAGAGGGGTGAGAGGGGTGGGAGAGGAGAGGGGGGGGAGAGAGAGGGGGGGGAGAGAGAGATGGGGTGAGGGGGAGAGAGAGAGAGGGGTGAGTGGTGGGAGGGGGGGAGAGAGGAGAGGGGGAGAGAGAGAGAGGGAGTTAGAGAGAGAGAGAGAGGGGAGAGAGAGAAATGGGGAGAGAGAGAGATGGGGAGAGGGAGAGAGGGGAGAGAGAGGAAGGGAGAGAGAGAGAGGAAGGGAAGAGAGATAGTGATAGGGGGAGAGAGAGAGAGAGGGGGAGAGAGAGGTGGGGAGAGAGAGAGGGAGAGAGAGAGAGGAAGAGAGAGAGATGGGGAGAGAGAGATGGGGAGAGAGAGATGGGGAGAGAGGGGGTGATAGAGAGATGGGGGAGAGACAGAGAGAGAGCGAAATGCAACCGTGTGCGGCATGCGTTCAATAGACAATAGACACTAGGTGCAGGAGGCCGTCATTTGGCCCTTCAAGCCAGCACAGCCATTCAATGTGATCATGGCTGATCATCCACAATCAATACCCGGTTCCTGCCTTCTCCCCATATCCCCTGACTCCGTTATTTTTAAGAGTCCTATCTAGCTCTCTCTTGAAAGCATCCAGAGAACTAGCCTCCACCACCCTCTGAAGCAGAGAATTCCACAGACTCACCACTCTCTGTGAGAAAAAGTGTTTCCTCATCTCCATTCTAAATGGCTTACTCCTTATTCTTAAACTATGGCCTCTGGTTCTGGACTCCCCCAACATCGGGAACATGTTTCCTGCCTCTAGTGTGTCCAACCCCTAACAATCTTATATGTTTCAATGAGATATCCTCTCATCCTTCTAAATTCCAGAGTGTTCAAGCCCAGCTGCTCCATTCTCTCAGCATATGACTGGCCCGCCATCCCGGGAATTAACCTTGCAAACCTATGCTGCACTCCCTCAATAGCACGAATGGCCTTCCTCAAATTAGGGGACCAAAACTGCACTCAATACGCCAGGTGTGGTCTCTCTAGGGCTCAGCACAACTGCAGAAGGACCTCTTTGCTCCAATATTCGATTCCTCTTGTTATGAAGGCCAACATGCCATTTGCTTTCTTCACTGCCTGCTGTACCTGCATGCTTACTTTCATAGACTGATACACAAGGACCCCCTGATCCCGTTGTACTTCCCCTTTTCCCAACTTGACGCCATTTAGAGAGTAATCTGCCTTCCTGTTTTTGCTACCAAAGTGGATAACCTCACATTTATCCGCATTAAACTTCATCTGCCATGCATCTGCCCACTCTACCAACCTGTCCAAGTCACCCTGCATTCTCATAGAATCCTCCTCACAGTTCACACTGCCACCTAGCTCTGAGTCATCTGAAAATTTGGTAATGTGACTTTGAATCCCTTCATCCAAATCATTGATGTATATTGTAAATAGCTGCGGTCCCAGGATCGAGCCTTGCGGTACCCCACTAGTCACTGCCTGCCATTCTGAAATGGACCTGTTAATCACTACTTTTTCCTTCCTGTCTGCCAACCACTTCTCTATCCATGTCAGCACTCTACTCCCAAAACTATGTGCCCTAATTTCGCCCACTAATCTCCAATGTGGGACCTTATCAAATGCTTTCTGAAAGTCCTGAAGTCATGAAGTTCTGAAAGTTCAAAATGTTCTGGAAATGAAGCGTGCGTGTCTCATGCACAAAAGCTGATGGAATTCAGGGGAGGAGCCTGCCGCATCACACATGCACTAATGTTAAGAATTAGTGATCTTTAGTAAGAGTTAATTCAATTCAATGAAAAATAATGGAATTAACAATTATTAGTGGAATTAAATGAGCAACAATAAAATTCAATGCAATGTAAAAATAAATAAACAATGCTTTAATCCACACCGGGGGCGTGGCCAGCAGGAAGGCTGGGGGAGCAGGGCCAGGCGGGGCCAGGAGGCAGGTAGGCCGGGTGTAAAGGCATTGTGAGGTCAGCAGCTGGGAAACAGGTTTTTATTTTTTATATGTCAGTTTGGTGATAAATCTTAGTAAATATCTCGGGAAATAATCGACCAAATTTATAGAGGACTGGATTTTTGAAATCATAAGGACATGTTCTACCAGAAGATGTAAAAATGTCCCTGTTATTGTAATGTCAGCAGCTGGGCAGCAGTCAGATTTTAAAAAAGGTCAGATTGGTCAACAATTTTAATCAAAAAGTCAGGGAAATAATGTATCAAAGGTATAGAAGAGTGGATTTCTAAACTCGCAAGGAAATTCTCCACTGAAATATGTAAACATTTCCCCAGTTTTGGCATCTGGTTTTTGAGGAGATATATTTCAATGGCAAAATGACACACACACACACAGTTTTAATAGATATTAGACCAAGTGCAGACCCATTGGGGGGGGGGGTGGGGGGCAGCATGCGGCGTTACACACACTAACTACCCCCCTTGATATTATATTTATACTATTAATTTGTTCCTTTTACCCCATAAGCATCCTATCCCCTGATGCATAGCCCCCAACTCGCAGGCGCATATAGAGAGGTGGGGGGCGGGGGGGGGGGGGGGTTAGAAAGTGAGGGCAGAGAGAGAATGGGGAGAGGCAGAGAGAAAGGGGCAGAGACAGAAGGGCAAGAGACAGAGGGAGAGGGGGGTGGAGGGGAGGAGGAGAGGGAGGGTGGGTGAGGGGGTGAGGGTGGGGGAGGAGGGGTGAGAGAGATGGGATGAGAGATGGGGGAGAAAGAGAGAGGGGGAGAGACAGAGAGATCGAAATGCAACTGTGCATCACACGTTCAGAATGTTCTGGAAATGAGGCGTGCGCCTCTCATGCACAAAAGCTGTTGGCAGCACTATGGAATTCGGGGAAGGAGCCTGCCGTGTCACACACACACTAACCTTCCCCACGCACACACACACACACACAGCCGGTCTGATCAAAGCTGTCAATGTAGACAGCAAATTTAGTTTTTTTAAACTGTATTTGAAATTAAAAAGTTAATGTCAAGAATTAGTGATGTTGTGAGAAATAATTAAATTCAATGAAAAACAATGGAATCAACAACCTGGCAGGCTGGGGATGGGGCGGGGCCAGGAGGCAATTGGTCCAGGTGCAAAGACATTGTGAGGTCAGCAGCTGGGCAACCTTAATATTTTTTAGAAAATGTCATTGGTTATAAATTTTAGTAAATATCTCGGGAAATAATTGACCAAATGTATAGAGGATTGGATTTTTGACATCATAAGAAACATTTCTACCAGAAGATGTAAACATTTAACTGTTATTGTAACAACAGCAGCTGGGCAGCGGTCAGATTATAAAAAATGGTCAGATCGGTCAACAATTTTAATTAAAAAGTCAGGAAAATAATGTACCAAATGTACAGAGGAGTGGATTTCTAATATCACATGGAAAATCTCTACTGAAATATGTAAACATTTTCCAGTTTTGGTGTCCGCTTTTCCAGGAGATACATTTCACATGCAAAATGACACACACACACACAAAGGTAGAGAGTGAGGGCAGAGAGAGAATGAGGAGAGACAGTGAGAGAGGCAGAGACAGAAGCGCAAGAGACAGAGGGAGAGGGGGGGTGGTTGGGTGGAGGATAGGGTGAGGGGGGAGGGTGGGGAGGAGGGGAGAGAGATGGGAGGAGAGAGAGGGGGAGAGGGGGGTGAGAAGGGAGGGGGTAGGGGAGGGGAAAATGTGTAGGGGAGGGGGAAGAGGGTTTAGGGGAGGAAGGGTGGGGGAGGGAAGGGGGGTGGGGAGAGGAAGGGGGTAGAGAGAGGGAGAGGGGAGAGAGAGGGAGGGGAGAAAGAGAGAGGGGGAGGGGGAGAGAGAGGGGGAGATAGGGGAGAGAGAGGGGTGAGAGAGAGGGGATAGAGAGAGTGGGGGGAGAGAGAGAGGGGGAGAGAGAGAGGGGGTAGAGAGAGGGGGTAGAGAGAGGGGGGTAGAGAGAGGGGGGGAGAGAGAGGGGGGGGAGAGAGAGAGGGGGGAGAGAGAGGGGGGGAGAGAGAGGGGGGGAGAGAGAGGGGGGAGAGAGAGGGGGGGAGAGAGAGGGGGGAGGGGGGTAGCAAAGGTTTTTTTCAAAGCTCACTTGCCCGCTCACAAGGTTTTTTCAAAGGATTTGCAAGCAGCGTGACTGGCAGCACATTCAGTTTGCAGTTCTGAGCAAGCTGTGGTTGTGAGCGAGCAGTGGTGACCTCCGGATCTGCAGAACGCTCGTTCTTTCTGTGCATTTTGAATAAAGGGGGGGGGGGGCATAAGGTGACTCATGGAAAACTGCGCATGTGCGTTGACGGCAGTTGCATTCATCCAGAGCGGGGGGGGGTGGGGGAGGGCCAGGAGGGCCAGGAGGGCCAGGAGGCAGGTGGGCCTCGATAGGTGGGCATGTGGGCATTGTGACATTAGCAGCTGTCAAGCTGTGATTATTTTTTTTTTTAAGTGAGTTTTGTGAACAACTTTATTCAAAATCTGGGAAAATAATTGAGCAAATGTAGAGAGGAGTGGATTTCTGAAATCATAAGTTAAATCCCTACCGAAATATGTAAAAATCTCAGCGTTTCTGCATCTGGTTTTCGAGGAAATATGTTTCAAAGGCAAAATGACACATCCACACCCACACCCACACACACAGTTTTTAAAGTATATAGATATGATGATAGGTAAGATGAGATAGATTCAGCACTGGCATTTCTTGTGAAATATTCAGCTGACTTTAATCTCGTTTACTCAGGGTGGCACGGTGGTGGAGCGGTAAAGTTGTTGCCTTACAGTGCTTACTGCGCCTGTGACCCTAGTTCGATCCTGGCTACGAATCCTTGTCTGTACGGAGATTTACATTCTCCCTGTTACCTGTGTAGGTTTTCTCCGAGAAGTTTGGTTTCCTCCCACACTCCAAATACGTACAGGTTTGTAGGTTAATTGGCTTGGTGTAAATGTAAAAATTGTCCCCTTGTAGGATGGTGTTAATGTGTGGGGATCGCTGGTCGATGCCGACTCGGTGGGCCGAAGGGCTTGTTTCCACTCTAAATTAAACTAAACTAAAACTCAAAAGATTTGCTTGTCACATTATTAAAAAGATATAGAGACTCTGGAGAAATTGTGAAAATGATTTGTAAGCAAAGCAGAAATGTGCATTATACTTTTCAGGAGATGCTAAGAGGATATAAAGTTCACCTTAATGTTATCGTTAAACAGGCTCGAGCCGCTCAGCTTGATGAAGAGGAAGACACAGAGTAACATATCCAGGTTAGTTCAGGCATGATATCGCCATTTGGTGAGTCACCAAGTGGAAATTACATGTATTGGGGGCTGATGCCAACTCCTGCTGCCAAGCTGTTGATCTTGGCTTTCTGTTCAGAGCTGCATCCTATTTAATTTAATACTGTGTTTTATATCCACATAGTCACCTCCTGAAAAACATAGAGCTGCATTTTTGCAAGCATCATTGCAAACGATTTCAAGTCAAATACCCATTCCACTGTTGTGGATTCAGAAGAGCCCTTCACGCTCCAGATGAAGGGTGAAGGGTGTGCACAAATGAGTGATGCACCAGTAGTAACTTCATCCAGTTCCGTTTATTGTCATGTGTACCGATGTACAGTGAAAAGCTTTTGTTGTGTGCTATCCAGTCAGCAGAAAGACAACGCGTGATTACAATGGAGCCATTTACAGATACATGACAAGGTAAAGCAAGCAAAGTCTGATCAAGGATAGTCCGAGGGTCACCAAAGGGATAGATAGTAGAGTGGCACTACTCTGAATTTCACAAATAACCTAATAATAATAATATATTTTATTGTCATTACACAATAATAATATCTTTTATTGTCATTACACATAAGTGCAACGAGATTTGGTTTGCAACTTCCATCCGATGTCATAACTTAAACAACTAATCAAATTTAGGTTTAGATACCCCGAGAACAAGGTTTGTGAAAAGAACATTGGAACAGTGAAACAGTCAAAAGACTAAAGTGCAGATGTGTCTGTGCGACGTGACCATCCGAGGGAGACAGTCCATGGGGGTGGGGGGCACTCAGCAGGGCCGGTTCAGAGCCGCTATAGCTCTGGGAATGAAACTGTTCCTGAGTCTGGAGGTGCGGGCGTAGAAGGCCTTGTAACGTCTGCCGGAAGGGAGTAGTTTGAACAGTCCATTACAAGGGTGAGAGGAGTCTTTATGGATGCTGACGGCCTTCCTGAGGCACCGTGTGTGGTAGATGCCCTCCAAGGCTGGTAGCGGTGTCCCAATAATCTTCTGCGCTCTGTGGACGACGTGCTGAAGAGCTCTCCTCTCCGCCTCCGTGCAGCTGAGATACCACACAGAGATGCCATACGTTAGTATGCTCTCTGTCATGCAGCGGTAGAAGGTTGTCAGCAGCTGTTGGGGCAGACCAGTCCGTTTCAATATACTCATTAGTATATTTCTAACATATGTGGATATTTCACATCTTACTGCACTTCACAATGTAGTGGATGGCGAATCTGTGGAATTCTTTGCCACAGAAGGCTGTGGAGGCCAAGTCAATGAATATTTTTAAGGCAGGGGTAGATAGACTCTTGATATGTACGTGTGCCAAGGGTTATGGGGAGAAGGCAGGAGAATGGGATTAGGAAGGAGAGATAGATCAGCCACGATTGAATAGCGGAGTCGACTTGATGGGCCAAATGGCCTAATTCTGCTCCTTTCACTTATGAACATGAGTTGTGCTAGTTACTTGCTGGTGAGCATCATGCAAAAAAAATCATAGGCACAAACATGGACACAAGAGAGGCAAACTTTGCGTCTCTGGCACTAGTTCCCGCAAACCAGGAGATGATATAACCAAGGGTTAAAAATGCAATAGTTTCCTGCCCTTTTGAGCTAAATTATAGCAATTTTTACTATACAATTGCATTTTTGCCATGTGGTCCAAAGTCACAAAGAAGCCTTAAAATTGATTAGAGGCAGGGACATTCCATTTACGTTTAGGTTCACAAGCAGATCAATATCATCACATAGCAACTGTATATGCTATTTCCTTGAATCAATATAGACGTCAATTTAAATGACAATAAAACAGCTAACAAAAAACAATAACAGGATTTTCATTACTTTAGCATCAAACCTAATTGATGTTTTTTAGCTGAAATAGTGAGCAGTTATCAGGATATTACATTTGTACAGGATTTCAAGGTAGTGGTGCAGACTGTCAAGCACCATTAAAAACTGGCAGGATCATTTATCCTTCAGGTATTCTGAAGTTGTCTGGATTCTTTTCAATGCCCGTTGGATTTTTCAATATCAGTTGGTCTCATTTCATTAATAGGACCACTGTAGTGTTCAATTAATGTGTGCGGTTTAAATTACACCATTATCTCTCAGCAAGTTTCTTTTTTATTCTTGTACTTCAGACTTTAGAGATACAGCATGGAAACAAGCCCTTCGGCCCAGCAAGTCCATGCTGACCAGAAATCACCCCGTACACTATCACTGTGCTACACACTAGGGATAATTTACAATTTTTACCAAAGCCAATTAACCTACAAACCTGTATGTCTTTGGAGTGTGGGAGGAAACTGGTGCACTTGGAGAAAACCCACTCGGTCACAGGGCAATCGTACAAACTCTGTACAGATAGCACCCATGGTCAGGATCGAACTCATCAGGCTTTGACATCCATCGGGTTCTGCATGCTGCAAGTTAAACTACACCACATGCTAACATTTTCTGACAACCTTCTTCAAACTGTGCTGTGATTAATAGCTCATGTTTTCCTGAGAACATCCATACATTTGATAGTACTAAGGCCATCCCTGACTTAAGAATGTCCAACTTATGGACAAGTATGAGCTCCTATAACATTATTAAATTTTATTAAATTTTGTGAGCTGTTTTATTGTCATTTAAATTGAAGTCTATATTGATTGAAGGAAATAACATATACGGTTGCTATGTGATGATATTTAATACATTTTCTCGTTTATTATATTGTTTAACGTACACTATGTTTACATATTCTGTTGTGCTGCTGCAAGTACGAATTTCATTGTTCTATCTTGGACATATGACAATCACACACTCTTGAATCTTGACATCTGAATGTTGAGTTAAACACCAAAATTTAACTGCACATTGCCCTTGTGTCACAACAGTTCCCATGAACAGAACCCCATTGTAACACAGTGAGGACCTGCACTACAAGACTCTTCAATTTATCTCCTATCCAAAGAGTTGAATAGCAAGTTTTGGCTGCCTTATCTATGAAGACCACAGCAACACTTAAGAATATCTAATGGCTCAAAGAAAGTGTTTAATACGTTACAAGAAAGACTTTGGTCAAAGGTGCATGAACTACATGAAATTACACTCAATATTTAATCACTTTCATTGCAAAAAGGATATCCTCAAAAAGACAAGATGAATTAAGAAAATGGGATGCAAATTCTGATTTATGAAATTGATAGGACTGATAACCTATTACTCTGAGCATGGCTTTATCTTGCCGGGTAGTATCAGGATTTCAGCATTGAAATTACCACAACCAAATGATTTTATGCTTTCAGTTTAATGGATGGAACATTATTGATGTAGATTGACCTCTTTGCAATCTGTTCTGATGATACTTGTTATGTGGGCTTGTTATGTGCACTCATTTGTAAAAATAATCAATTGTTTCCTAATGGGACTCTAGGCAATTATTCACACCCTGCTCTTTTCCTGTTTAAAATATATATATTTTTAGGTACATTTCTAAACGATATTGCATGTTCAACAAAATTTTGACTGCGGCGTCACTTGATATCATGAAATGGCACCAAATAACAAATAAGCCGCAGTAGAAAGGGTGATCTGGGATAAAATCCGCATATAACTAACCTACCTCCTCTTTGTGTCTATCCTCGTCTGTATTGAAAAATGCAGGTCAGAATCAAATGGGATTATCTGATTTGTGAATATGTTTAATTTTAATTTTCCATAATGGTGGCGGGTACAAAGATTATTCATCCTGAAATTGTATTCACTATTCAATTACAGTGAGCGGTCACTATTATTATGTCTGCCAATGTTTTGCTCTTATTTTAATTATTTATTAAGCTCATATTTTGCTTGGGCAGCTTACAGCCCAGTGGTATGAATGGTGATTATTTGTGTAAGATAGAACTGCAGATGCTGGTTTAAATCGAAGGTAGACACAAAATGTTGGAGTAACTCAGCGGGTGAGGCAGCATTAATCCCACCTTCCACCTTTCAATCGATAGCCTTGTAGGTCACTGTAGATCAAGTGCTCACATCAAAATAAAATACACTGGGAACTTTACTTTGCACAGAGCAGAATACTGGTTTAATCGCATTGAAATAAATTGTCTCGGCAAGCAGTTTGCATCTCACACACACATAGCAGGTATTTCCAGCTTCACCTCTGAGCATTTCACATGTTGGTCAGAACTTAATGGTATGAATTATAGAAAATGGTATCAAATGTCCCTATGTGTCATAATACTTTTGCAACATAAACTTGTAACAAAATGATATGTGCAAACAGCCTGCTCACAAATACTAAATTATCACATTCTCTGGCTCAGCAGTGTTGCTTCAGGTCAACTGCAACAAAAAAGTGCCCCAGTCTTATTTAAAACAGGAAAACTGGTCATTTTCTTCATGAAGGAAGAATTTTAGGTTTATGTTTATGTTTAATATGGTCATGTGTACCAAGGTACAGTGAAAATCTTTGTTTTGCATGCTATCCAAATAGATCAGTATGGGCTTGATTAGTCAGAGGTTATGGGGAGAAGACAGGAGAATGGGGTTAAGGGCCTGTCCCACTTTGTAATTTTTTCGGCGTCTGCCAGCAATATTGACTGACGTATCAGGTCACCGGAACGTCGCAGCGTGATGCGGCGTGACATATCGGTGATGTGGCGGTGATACGACGTGACGCAGCGCGATGACGTATGATGTGTGGTGTTTTTTCGAGTGTCGCAACGTTTTTTTTTGTCGCCGCTGGATTTTGAAATGTTCAAAATCTTTTAGGACACTGATATGACGGCGAAAAAAATCGCCAAGTGGGACAGGCTCTTTAGGAGCGAGAGATAGATCAGCTATGATTGAATGGTGGAATAGACGTGATGGCCCAAATGGCCTAATTCTGCTCCTATCACTTATGACCTTATGATCAGATATACCATACATGAATACAATCAAATCAAACAAGTACAATAGATAGAGCAAAGGGGAAGATACTGATTTCAGAATATAGTTCTCAGCATTGTAGTGCATCAGGTCCATATAAAAGTCCAATGCCCACAATGGGGTAGAGGTAATTCGGACAGTACCCGAGCTTGTGGAATGACCATTCAGAAGCCTGATAACAGAGGGGAAGAAGCTGTTCCTGAGTCTGGTGATGCACATTTTCAAGCTTATGTATCTTCTGCCCGAGGAGAAGAAGAAGGAATGGTTGGGCTGGGACAAGACTTTGATTATGTTGGCTGCTTTCCAAGACCACGTGAAGCGTAGATGGTGGGGAGTCTGGTCTGTGTGATGGACTGGGCTACATCCACGACTTTCTGTCATTTCTCGCGTTCTTGGGAGGAGCTCTTGCCAAACCAAGCTGTGATCTTCTTCTTCTTCTTTTCATGTCCATCTTGTTACAAAATGGTGACCTCGCTGTCATCGTCCGTCCTGAAAAGGACGCAAGCTTCCGGCGACAATCAGTGGAAGCCATCACTAGTCGTAATAGATGATGATGATAGCAGAATTAACTCAGGATACTTCCAGTTTCCAACCCCACAAAATGGATGCTTCTGCTATGGGGCCACCAACCTGTGATGCAATCCAACAGTGTGCTTTCCGTGGTGCACCTGTTAGAATTATTGGAGACATGCCAAATTTCCTCAGTCTCCTGAGGCAGTGGAGGTGTGGGTGTGCTTTCCTCACAGTACCTTCAATGTTGCCTGTTTTTCTGAGATAACAAGAAGTGTAGACGGAATCAATGGTGCGTAGTCTGCAGTAACTTTTGTTTCTTTTGTAATTATCATGGGAGGAATGTCTTCAGTAATTATTTAAAATTTGGGCTTAAAAATCAGCATAAAGCACTTCTGACAAAGTAGTTTATCTCTGTCTTGAGAACACACTATACTACCAACCCCAGAAAAACAGTCAAAGGCTCAAATGTTTTGCAAAAGTTCTGCTGTATAACTCACTGAAGTTCATAACATTCAACACTCATTTCAGAGAAAGTCCTTTATAGTTTAGTTTAGTGTTACAGCGCAGAAACTGGCCCTTCGGCCCACCGAGTCCGCACAGACCAGCGATTCCTGCACATTAACACTATCCTACATGCACTAGAGACAATTTGCACTTATACCAAGCCAATTAACATACAAACCTGTCGGTCTTTGGAATGTGGGAGGTAAACAAAGGTCTCGGAGAAAACCCACGCAGGTCACGGGGAGAACGTACAAACTCCGTACAGACAGCACCCGTAGTCGCGATCGAACCTGGGTCTCCGGTGCTGCAAGATCTGTAGGGCAGCAACTCTACCGCTGCACCAACATGACCGCCCTAAGGACCTTATTAACAGCTTTCCCTTCCTCACTAGATTGTAATGACAAAAATCCCATCTCTTCAAAGAATTTTCAAACAAAGGAAGGCAAGAGCAATGATTGCAGCCAAAACCAAAAATGAATATTTATGTCGTAGTATCAAAATATCATAATATTACCAAGTGTGATCTATATTAAATACATTTAGTTTATCATCCAGCTCACCTCATTTCATAGCCATTAATTGCTTGGAAAGTTGACATAAAGGGAATATGAAACGTATAAATATTATGCATTGACGTCCCACAAGATCAGACTAATCAATGCTCATGGTGTTTTGTGGCAACAGGATTAAATCATGAAGGAATGAACTATTCCACTTTGTACATATTGGTTTCTATGTTATTTTAAAATAATGGATTTTTCACTCAAAGTATGTGCAGAATGGGTTGGAAAAGCTGATGGGAGAAGAAATGTAATTATCCCAGGCAGCTGATCCCTACTTATAGCTTTGAGATTGTTTGTTTCCAGATCATTACCTTGATGGGACTTGCGATATTTTTCTATATTGATTTTTCCTTTCTTATTCTTAATCTTAGGACTAAGCGGTGAAATGCAGGATTGGAATGCAGCAAATTGTAGGTTGTTATTTACTGTTTCTTTATCATTCTTGATACGCCAGTAAAATCTCCTGTACTTGAAATGCGAATATATGATGAGTCCTGTTTTTCCTCGGAGGGCTGGTCGATGACATTGCTGAAACCCATGAATGAATCAGTGTAATATTTCTCAGCGGAATAAAGCATGGGCATTTTATTTTAGTGTGGTCTGTCTGGTTTGTAGTTGTTTAAGAGGGTCCCAACTGTTCATAATGGGAGCAACAGTGAATTCAGAGTCCATCCCGGCAAATGCACATTGTGCAGCGAATGCATCAGTAGTTTTGTGCTGAAGGATTTTTTAGAAACATATACAATTCTCAAAGGATTGGACAGGCTAGATGTTGGAAAAAAGTTCCCGATGTTGGGGGAGTCCAGAACCAGGGGTCACAGTTTGAGAATAAGGGGTAGGCCATTTAGAACTGAGATGAGGAAAAACATTTTCATCCAGAGAGTCTGTAAATTCTCTGCCACAGATGGTAGTGGAGGCCAACTCACTGGATGTTTTCAAGAGAGAATTAGATTTAGCTCTTATATTTAGCTCTTAGATTTATACATTATTACATTATACATTTTATACATTAATGATTTAGATGAAGGGATTAAAAGTAACATTAGCAAAGTTGCAGATGGCACAAAGCTGGGTGGCAGTGTGAACAGTGAAGAGGATGCTATGAGGATGCAGGGTGACTTGGACTGGTTGGACGAGTGGGCAGATGCATGGCAGACACAGTTTAATACTAAGATTAAATGAGAACTTACCAGTTTGAAGTTTGATCTTTATTTTATGAGGAATTACGTTGGTGATTACATGAAGATACCCGCCAGTGCGCATGCTCATCAATCTTAAAAGCAACGGTGTGAAATCACAGATAACAGTAATGAAGCGACATAGTAAGATTATAAACCTAGAACTAAATTTGTGATGTGAGGGTTGGGAGCGGAGGGCATGTAATCACCAATGTAACTCCTCATAAAATAAAGATCAAACTTCAAACTGGCAAGTTCTCATTTAATCTTACTATTTTACTTCGGTGTCATGTGAGTGATTCCGTGAAGATTTCAAAGCTCTGTGAGTTCATGCTGTGAGAAAACGAGTCTACACAACCACAGCTGCTTCATTGACAGATGAGGGAAACATTCATAATGAATAAATAATAGTAACCCCTCTCATCCGAGAGGGACTATACAACTGAACCTGAAATAGAGTTGGCAATACTCCTGGTCTGACAATGGGTTATTATAAGTGTGTGGAAGATTCACTTGTTCGACTGCTGCTAGGATGTGATCCAGCGAAACGTAATTAGGCCTTGCTACTGATGTTGTAGCAGACCTGGTGGAGTGATTTAATTTGTATCTACTCCCATATAAACCAAACCCAGTTTCACTGACTGGGGATGGTCTGAACTGACACTTTCTTATAAAGCTTTGGAACTAACAACATTGCTAGTTCAGAGCCTCTAGGCTCTTGGTGACCTTTACATATTGTTGTAAATGTGTAACCTCACATAACTGAAGGTCCCTGAATATGTCATGAAACTAGTTTGGGACCTGACTCCCCTTCTGCTCTGCTTAACTAAAACAAAAAATATAATATTATTTGCAGATGTAACTATCCTGGCCAGTCGCAATTATGTAGTGACTGGACCTGTTGCGCTGAGATCAGCGCCATGAGGATAACCACCTTATGAGATAGCCAAAGCTAGGGTGTAGTTGGAGCCCCCGTCAAAACAGTGCCAACACAATGTCAGTATCCATACTGCCCTGTACTTGTCCTGGGGGAACTTGTGTCAATGATCATTTAGAAACTCAATATCCGGGGTGAGCCCGACAGAGTGGATCCAATTTGCTGCAGCAAATATGACGGGAAGGCACATTAAACACAGTTAATGGCCCTATGACTCAATTATTGTCAAAGACCTATTGGAAAATGAACTTCAAGCCGTCAGTACCTGTACCGTATTAAAGGTAACATAGCATTAAACAAAGCTCATCCCATCTCCTGGAGAAAACTGTATTGCTTTTTTGGGATGCTGTCCCTGCCCTCTGCCCCTCTGCAGTGAGTCCATACATGGGTTGGTGTGACAACCCGAGCCGTAGGAGCAGTTTACTCAGAATCTTCAAAATAATAAATTGATTTTATCATGCAGAGGCTGGTTTTCCAAGCCACAGGCTGACCAGCTATTCTACGTGTAGAATAATCATATAAGGTATATTAATATTACTGACAAACAGGATTCAATGCTGTATAGTCCAGTCAGCCAGTACAAAAGCCAAAGTGGAATCTTGCTGACTTTATTTCAAGATCCGACTAATGGGCAAAATGAAGGAAGACATAATGAACATTCCTCCTTGTTGTAGCGATAATGTATCTCTCGCTACATAGTTTTGCAGCTGGGAATAGGCATGAAACATCACATCAATATTCGGTATTCCATCGAACCAGAATTTCATAAATATTTTGTGATCCAACACTCATTCTGTGTTGTCATTATCTGTACTTGATGATACACCAGTGCTAAATGAGATTATGTAAATTAGTATAGGATGCTTTTACTTGATTGCACCCAAGTGACTAACATATGCCACCATCATTGTGTATCAAACTGCAGTGAGCATGCAGATTATGCATATTTGGTCCATAACCCTTTACCCTAGGGTTTATAAGTAGTTGATAGCAATAACTGAAGAATTGGCAACTGAAATAAATCTGCTCCACCTCCGAACTAGAGGTGACATTCACAGTTTTCCACCTTAGAGTGCTTAGCATCAGTTTGTAATGCACCTGGGTTTTTACTGATCAAACTAGTGGAGCCATGCAGAATAGCGTCTGTCCATCATTATGATTTTATTATCTTCAGCTGGTAATAGCATAAGTCTCTTAACAATGACCTAGCCGACACTTGAGAGTTTGCTACTTCACAGCTGATAACAGCTACTATATTGCCAATTACTCTCCATGAATAGACGGCTGCTTATAACAACAAGGTTATTACAAGTTCCCATTAACTACAATCTCTTGTCCCAGGGCGGAGTCGCAGGCTAAATAACAGGTGAAGGCAAATCCCAATGACCAACAAGAA
This sequence comes from Raja brachyura, assembly GCA_963514005.1. The sequence continues at coordinate 23,398,025 of OY740788.1, forward strand.
TATTGGTTGCTACTTAATTTTAACTGGATGGATGAGGGATCCTACTAAGCCCTTCCCATCTTTGAATTTCTCAAATATTGTTTGAAGCTGAACAATTGATTTCTGCAAAATAGCGCGTTAGAATATCATTCAGACTAGACATAACAAGTTTAGACTCCGAGTAGCCGAAGCACCGATTTTAGTAATTTGGTAAATACCTGGGTAAATAATTTAGCCCATCTTGCAATGTTTTACTGCTATCATTGCCTCCTGATAATTTCAAATGTCTCCGGTGATCCCTGTAAATGGGAACTGAATAGAATGTATCTTTGAGATCTTATGAAAATAAGTTGTTAGTCAGTAACGAAGATTCCTATTCGAAAGTTTATACTGCACATACGTGTTACTCTACCTTCTCCATCTTAACAATGAACGGCCAAAGAACGTAGGCAGCCCTGAAACAGGTGCTGGCTCAGGCCCCTGAGGGTACCTGCACTGATATGGCCTCCCAAGAGACCTATACCAGAATGGAACATACTCGGCGGCAGAATAATTCTGGCCCCGCATGCTCTCCTCCTCCAAGAGGGAGATATTAAGCAGCCCTGAATAGGCGCTGCTGGCGTGGGCTCTCCCATAGGCCGGCGCTGACACTACTCCGCCTGTTCGAGTGTGTCTTGGTGGAACATCCTCTCCATTAGGAGCTCCATCCAGTTTCCAAACTGTTTAAGCATCACCAGAGGGGAACCCTCCCAGCCCGACTCCTCCCGAGTCCGTAGGCCTGACCACTTTATCGTCGGTTATATCCCATTGCCTGGGGACCACAGCGGTATGGGAGCCGCTGACCGCACTGGCAGCGCCTCTGGTGGTGCTACTGCCTCTTGGATTTACCCCTCCATGGGAACCACAGCGGTGTGGGAGCCGCTGACCGCACTGTCAGCGACTCTGGTGGTCTGGAAGCCGCTGGCCGTATTGTCAGTGACGTTGGTAGTAATACCGCCTCTTGCGTTTATCTCTCCACGGGAACCACAGCGGTCTGGAAGCCGTTGACAGCTTTGTCAGCGACTGGAGTCACGAACCCGACGGCCACCGGCTCCCGCGATTCCACGGTTTGGACCAAAGTCTACCCACAGCCCAAGCCGGTTTTCCTGCAGCTCGCCGGACATCGCAACAATATCCAGCAGGAAACCTCTATAACAAGAGGTTCCTGCAAGAGAAAACAAAACCTGGTAAGAAATAGAAACTTACCTGCATGTTTAAACTTACCGCTGGCAGGACCATTGCGCCTGCCAGTCAGTCGCTGAGCCATGCGAAACGGCGTAAAATGACGAGCATGCACACTGGCGGGGTTCTTCACGGAATCACTCACGTGACTCCGAAGTAAAATGTGAATAAATGTGATGTTATCCACTTTGGTGGCAAAAACAGGAAGGCAGATTATTATCTAAATGGAGTCATGTTGGGAATAGGGGAAGTACAACAGGATCTACGGTGTCCTTGTTCATCAGTCAATAAAAGTTAGCATGCAGGTACAGCAGGTAGTGAAGAAAGCAAATAGCATGTTGGCCTTCATAACAAGAGCAATTGAGTATAAGAGCAAAGAGGTGCTTCTGCAGTTGTCCAGGTCCCTAGTGAGACCACACCTGGAATATTGTGTGCAGTTTTGGTCTCCCAATTTGAGGAAGGACATTCTTGTTATTGAGGGAGTGCAGTGCAGGTTCACCAGGTTAATTTCCCAGGATGGCGGAACTGTCATATGTTGACAGAATGGAGCACTTGTATACTCTGGAATTTAGAAGGATGAGAGGGCATCTTATTGAAACATATGAGATTATTAAGGGCTTATGATTAAACTAGGGATAATTTACACTTATAACAAGTCAATTAACGTACAAACCTGTAGATCTTTGAAGTGTGGGAGGAAACAGAAGATCTCGGAGAAAACCCATGCGGTTATGGGGAGAAAGTATAAATTCTGTAGACAGCACTCACAGTCGGGATCGAACCCAGGTCTCTGGCGCTGCAAGTGCTGTTAGGCAGCAAATCTACCGCTGCGCCACCGTGCTGACCTGCAATTGTTGTACTATTCGCCCAATGTGCTGTAGCTAAAGCAAAACCCGCTGTGTAATACCAACAAAGTCTGCAGTGAAATCCTTTAAAGGGAAGGTATGACTGAATAGCTTCACAGAATCCAAGGATCTAAAATGAACAGTGAAACACAGAAAACTAAACTAACTAAACTAAACTGAACTAAATATTGTCCTTTATTTTCAGGTAGAGCCGCGGAATTGAGACTGGCTTGCTTATATTCCAATTCTGATGATTAGCAACATAAGAAATACGTGCAGTAGGAGGTCATTGAGCCTTTCAAGCCAGAACCGCCATTCATTGTGATCATTACTGATCATCCACAATCAGTAACCCGTGCCTGCCTTCTCCCCATATCACTTCATTCCGCTAGCCCCTAGAGCTCTATCTAACTCTCTTTTAAATTAATCCAGTAAATTGGCCTCCACTGCCTTCTGTGGCAGAGAATTCCTCAAATTCACAACACTCTGGGTGAAAAAGATTGTTCTCATCTCAGTTTTAAATGGCCTCCCTTTTATTCTTAGACTGTGGCCCCTGGTTCAATCAATCAATCAATCAACCAATCAATCAATCAGTTATATTTATCACGTACACAATAAAGTGCAGTGATATGAATTTGCCAGCAGCGGTACAATCAAAAAAGAACACACAATACACAATAAAAATGTAACACAAACATCCACCACAGCATTCTTCACTGTGATGGAAGGCACAAAGTACAGTCAGTCCTCCTCCATTGTTCCCCCGTGGTTGGGGCAATAAACCACCGCAGTCGCCGCTGCGGGCGGCCAGATGTACAGGCCCTCTCCTCGGGACGCAAAGTCCCGAATCGGCGCTTCCCTACCGGAGACCGTGGCTTTAGGATGTAGTCGGAGCTCTTCTCCGGAGATCCTCAGCGAGGGATCCCGCTCCGGATGTTAAGTCCACGCCGTGCCCGTGGCTAGAAGCTCCGCAGATCGCGGCTTCAGGATGTTATTGGCTGCGGGCCGGCGGTCAGAGCTCTTCTCCAGCGATCCCTAACGAGGGGTCCCAGGCTCCAGACGCTGCGGCCGCGGCTAGACATAGAAACGTAGAAACATAGAAAATAGGTGCAGGAGTAGACCATTCGGCCCTTCGAGCCTGCACCGCCATTCAATATGATCATGACTGATCATCCAACTCAGTATCTCATACCTGCCTTCTCTCCATACCCCCTGCTCCCTTTAACCACAAGGGCCACATCTAACTCCCTCTTAAATATAGCCAATGAACTGGCCTCAACTACTACAGAGAATTGCACAGATTCACCACTCTCTGTGTGAAAACATTTTTTCTCATCTCGGTCCTAAAAGACTTCCCCCTTATCCTTAAACTGTGACCCCTTGTTCTGGACTTCCCCAACACCAGGAACAATCTTCCTGCTTCTAGCCTGTCCAACCCCTTAAGAATTTTGATCCCCCCTCAATCTTCTAAATTCTAGCGAGTACAAGCCGAGTCTATCCAGTCTTTCTTCATATGAAAGTCCTGCCATCCCAGGAATCAGTCCGGTGAACCTTCTCTGTACTCCCTCTATGGCAAGAACGTCCTTTCTCAGATTAGGAGACCAAAACTCGGGGGGGATCGGGGGAAACTATTTTCTCAGTACCTACCTGGTCGGAGATGCGGCTTTCCTCCGTATCTTCGCCCTTTCCTCGCGGCCTACCAGCAGTCTGGAGCGCGTTTCCTGCCGAGACCGGCCGGGACTTCAGCTCCGGCGGCGGTACACAGCGCTGGGGCGCCATCGGGGAGCGGGCGATGCCTTGCCCGGGTCGCCATGCGGTGGGCTCTGGAGGGCTGGGACCACTGACTGCAACATCGCGGAGCTGCAGTCTGCGGTCTGTGGAGCTTCCAGCCGCGGGTGGTCTTTAAAAACCGCGGAGCCTGGGATCTCACGCTGAGATCGCCAGAGTCGGAGCTCCGACCGGCGCGGCCCGTGGACTACGGGAGCTGCGAACTCCGGGAAGAAGCGGCTGCTCCAGACACTCGAGCCGCTGAGAGTGTTCACCCGTCGCCAGAACTCCATCATCTGGCGAGTGGGCCTGAAGCATCGGGCTGCAGTAGCGGCAACTGCAGAGGCCTCAATAGGCCCGACTATGGGTGAACTGGGGATGGGACTGGACTTTGCTGCTTTTCCCCACAGTGGGAACCATTGTGGGGGGATGTTTTTATGTTTATTGTTAACTACTCTAGTGTTGTGTATTATCTTTATTCACGTGCTGCATTGGCAAGTCAAATTTCACTACACCAATTGGTGTATGTGATAATAAATGTCCTTTGTCCTTTGTCCTTGGTCCTTTGTCCAAAACTGTACGCAATACTCCAGGTGTGGTCTCACCAAGGCCCTGTACAACTGCAGTAGAACCTCCCTGCTCCTATACTCAAATCCTTTTGCTATGAATGCTAACATACCATTCGCTTTCTTCACTGCCTGCTGCACCTGCATGCCTACTTTCAATGACTGGTGTACCATGACAACCAGGTCTTGTTTCATCCCCCTTTTTCCTAATCGGCCACCATTCAGATAATAGTCTACTTTCCTGTCTTGCCACCAAAGTGAATAACCTCACATTTATCCACATACTGCATCTGCTATGCATTTGCCCACTCAACCAAGTCACCTTGCAGCTTCCTCGCATCCTCCTCACAGCTAACACTGCCCCCCAGCTTCGTGTCATCCGCAAACTTGGAAATGCTGCATTCAATTCCCTCATCCAAATCATTAATATATATTGTAAATAGCTGGGGTCCCAGCACTGAGCCTTGCGGTACCCCACTAGTCACTGCCTGCCATTCTGAAAAGGACTCGTTTACTCCTATTCTTTGCTTTCTGTCTGCCAGCCAGTTCTCTATCCGCATCTATACTGAACCCCCAATACAGTGTGCTTTAAGTTTGCATACTAATCTCTTATGTGGGACCTTGTCGAAAGCCTTCTGAAAGTCCAGATATAACACATCCACTGGTTCTCCCATATCCACTCTACTAGTTACATCCTCGAAAAATTCTATAGGATTCGTCAGACATGATTTACCTTTCATAAATCCATGCTGACTTTGTCCAATGATTTCACCACTTTCCAAATGTGCTGCTATCCCATCTTTAATAACTGACTCTAGCAGTTTCCCCACTACTAATGTTAGAATTCTGTAATGTCTGTAATTCTCCGTTTTCTCTCTCCCTCCCTTTTTAAGAAGTGGGGTTACATTTGCTACCCTCCAATCCTCAGGAACTACTCCAGTATCTAAAGAGTTTTGAAAAATTATCACTAATGCATCTACTATTTCTGGGGCTACATCCTTAAGCACTCAGGGATGCAACCTATCTGGCCCTGGGGATTTATCGGCCTTTAATCCATTCAATTTACGTAACACCACTTCCCGACTAACCTGGATTTCACTCAGTTCCTTCATCTCATTTGACCCCCGGGCCCCTGCTATTTCCGGCAGATTATTTATGTCTTCCTTAGTGAAGACAGAACCAAAGTAGTTATTTAATTGGTCTGCCATGTCCTTGTTCCCTATGGTCAATTCACCTGTTTCTGACTGCAAAGGACGTACATTTGTTTTAACTTAACTTTTTCTCTTAACATATCTATAAAAGCTTTTGCAGTCAGTTTTTATGTTCCCTGACAGTTTTCTTTCATAATCTATTTTACCGTTCCTAATTAAGCCCTTTTTTTGGCTAATTTATATGCTTTTGTTTTGATACTATCCCTGATTTCCCTTGTTATCCACGGATGCACTACCTTTCCTGATTTATTCTTTTGCCAAACTGGGATGAACAATTGTTGTAGTTCATCCATGCGGTCTTTAAATGCCTTCCATTGCATATCCACCGTCAACCCTTTAAGAATCAATTGCCAGTCTCGGCCAATTCACGTCTCATACTCTCAAAGTTACCTTTCTTTAAGTTCAGAATCCTTCTTTCTGAATTAACTATGTCACTCTCCATCCTAATGAAGAACTCAACCATATTATGGTCACTCTTGCCCAAGGGGCCACGCACAACAAGACTGCTAGCTAACTCTTCTTCTTCCTCTTACTCTTCCTCTTCTCCTTCTCCTTCTTCTCCTAAAGTTGTCGGACAACTTGTTCTATTTGATCTTATTTGATTGTGCACGCCGGGTTGATTGTATTTGTTGAAACAGGGCGGACCACGTGAAGGTTGCAATCTCCCACCCCCTCATTACTCAATACCCAGTCTAGAATAGCCTAATCTCTCGGTGGAGAGACAATGCCTTCAGGCTTGTTTTTATAACACTCTTACCCCTTATACAATTATGTTGAAAAGTGGTCCTTTTTGATTTTTGCCCTGGATTTGTCTGCCTGCCACTTTTACTTTTCACCTTGCTACCTATTGCTTCTACCCTCATTTTACACCCCTCTGTCTCTCTGCTCATACTCCCATCCCCCTGCCACATTAGTTTAAATCCTCCCCGACAGCACTAGCAAACACTCCCCCAAGGACATTGGTTCCATTCCAGCCCACGCTCCGCAGTCCGTGGCTTCACGATGTTATAAGCCACGGCCCAGGAATTGGAGCACTCCCTTCTGGCGACCCCGACAAGCTCCGCCATGAGAGGTCCACGCTGTGCCCACTGCTGAAACTTCGGGCCCGACCCCGGGAAAGGCCGCACCAATCCATGGTGTTAGGCCACGAGGGAGGCGACATGGAAAAAGTCGCCTCTTCGTGGAGGAGGCGACCAAAAGCGGTTCCCCCTTACCCCCTCCCCTCACTACCCCCCACACAAGACACACCAAGAGACATTAAAATACACATTTGGACACTAAAAAAAACAAAAATAGTGGAAATGACGAACACGCTGCTGGCAGGGAATTCCACAAATTCACAACTCTCTGTGTGAACAAGTTTTTCCTCATCTCAGTTCTAAATAGCCTACCTCTTATTCTTAAACTGTGGCTCCTGGTTCTGGACACCCCCAACATTGGGAACATTCTTCCTGCATCTAGCTTGTCCAGTCCTTTTATAATTTTATACGTTTCTATAAGATCCCCTCTCATCCTGAAATTCAATTTCAGTGAATACAAGCCCATTATTTCCAATCTTTCCTCATATGACAGTCCCGCCATCCCAGAGATTAACCTGGTGAACCTACGCTGCACTGCCTCAATACAAGGATATCCTTCCTCAAAGTAGGTTCTGAGATGAATGTGGTCAATGTGGCACCACAAACCTCCAAAGAAGTGGTAGATGGTAGTTTGTGAGGTAGTTTGTGAGGTGACATGGAGCATCCATGGACTTTTGATGTGTGGCCTCAAGATTCACAATATCATCCTGAATGCTGCATCTCCAGTGTGACTGGTTATGGGCTACAGGTCCCTGGAGGTTGGCGAGGATCTTCCACTTCTTCAAGGAGCCTTTCAATGTCTTCTTCTGTCTGCCTGATTATCACCTTGCATTACAGAGTTCAGAAAATAGTGTATTTCGAGAGTCTGGTTTGTGAGTTAAGTGACAGTAAACTGAAATTTTCTGTAGGCTGCCATACCTCTGATCTGAATGTTCACTGTCTTCCATTTGACAATGCTTTCCCTCAGGCAGTAGCGAATCAGTGAATTCATTCTCTATTATAAGACAATTATTGACGAGTGATACACTGTGCAATCACATTAGCTCAATGTGAAAATAGCAACATGCTCTTGGATTAAAAATTGATTCCTTGCAGTTCCTAATAAAGAAACATGCAGTTCAAAATCAATGTGTGTAATCAATAGGAAGCATTACACAGCCATTACAGGAACCAAAATTACTTCGTCCCCCAGATTTCTTTGCTCTTGCCCATTTAAGTTGTTCATCCATATAATTACCTCCTCTGTGTCCTTGAGCTCTTAGCGTTCAAAACAGCAGCTAGATAGAATCAGACATTCAATATATAAAAGTACAAAAAGGCAGGAAATGACTAGGAAGTTACCAAGCAAACTGGATAACAAAGACTGGTCAATACGTCTAACTGTGTTCTGCAGAAGCACTGGACTCGTAATTGTCTGGTATCCTAGAAAGGCATATGTTTGGGCGTCCACAAGCGAGCACTATTAGAGGGCACATAATGAACAGAACATTTGGCAGAATTGGCTGCCTCACTTACAAAGGTTAGACAGCACCCCAGGATATGAGCAAAATCTGGATGGAAAGTCGTTGTTGATCTTGTAACACATTACATTTTGCATTGTCAACAGTTTTGATAAAGGCATCAGAGTTGCTATCGCAACGTTAAAGAAACATTTAGACAGGTACATTGATAGAACAGGTTTAGAGGGATATGGGCCAAACACAGGTACGTAGGTGGGACTGGGACATGTTGGCTGGTGTGGGCAAGTTGGGCCGAAGGGCTTGTTTCCACACTGCATGACTCTATGCCTTATATGCAAAGCAACACAACCCCTGCCACAGATCTACACATCTGCTACAACATCATTACGTGGTCGAGTTCTTGAAAAAGGGGCCGTACATTTTCCATAATGAGAAACCATGTCATCTGCATATGTAGAAAGAAGCACAGGTTGAAAAATAAAATATTGTGTGTGGATTTTTTTTCACATAAATTCCATGAGTGTAAATTTTATTCAGTATTTCAAGTTTTTTTGCGCAGTGATTTATGAATTCAGTAAAGTTGAATTTCCTTAACCCTGAACAGCCATAACAAGGGAGTCATTGGTATTGCCTGTACCTTTGGACTATCTCTTAAAACTGTATAATAGATACAAATATGGGAGGCTAATGGAGCCCAACTACTGTATGTACAACCTTCATAAGACTGGATGATTCAGTTATCCTAAAATCCGATTATATCTCAAATAATTCTTTGTGACTTTTGTCATTGCTCCCTCTAGATGACTACCATATGACAATGTATGCTCCCATGGAAAATTCTGATGAAATAGGGCATTTAATTGTTATTGTTCTGCTTGGAATAGATGTGGAATTTAAAGAATGGATTAATTTTTGAATGCTCAAGATTCCAGCATCCCAGTTCAGTTCATTTTAGTTTATCGTCACGTGTACCGAGGTACAGTGAAAAGCTTTTGTTGACAGTAAATGATTACAGTCAGTCCATTTGCAGTATATAGATACATTGTAAATGGATTGATTGTAATCAAGTATTGTCTTTCTGCTGACTGGTTAGCACGCAACAAAAAAGCTTTTCACTGTCATCTGCAGTTCCTTGTATCAATTTGCTGAGGATTCCAGCATCTGCAATTCCTTTGGTCAGAGTCTAAAGAAGGATCCTGAATTGAAACATCACCTATCCATTCCCTCCACAGATGCTGCTTCACCCGCTGAGTAATTCCAGCACTTTGTGTTTTGCACAAGGAGTTGATTGTTGATTTCAGGAAGGGAAATCCGAGCGTCCAGGAACCAGACCTTGTCGCTGGGACGGCGGTGGAGAGAGCCAACAGTTTCAAGTTCCTGAGTGTGAAGGTCTGTCCTGGTCTCAGCACAATAATGCAATCACAAAGAAAACCCATCAATTTCATCAATGACACTACTTCCTCAGATGTTTAAGGATATTTGGAATGTTGCTGTAAGTTTATAGTTTAGTTTAGATACAGAGCGGAAATAGGCCCTTCACCCCACCGGCTCCGCGGCGACCAGTGATTCCCTCATATTAACACTATCCTACACATACCAGGGAAATGTTTTACATTTACCAAGCAATTTAAATTACAAATCTGTACGTCTTTGGATGATAGCGGATTCTCTTCTGGAACCGCCATCTTGTCCTCAGCACTCAATGCAAATAAAACGATTTTACTGGCCCAGAAATGCTTTTTTCTGCTAAGTTCATGTCATATGAGCAGCATTCGGCCCATCGAGTCTACTCCGCCATTCAATTATGGCTGATCTATCTTTCCATCTTAACCTCTTTCTCCTGCCTTCTCCCCATAACCTTTGACATCCATACTAACCAAGACTTGGCCACCACAGCCGTCTGCAGCAGTGTGGTGGGCATTGTCTAGTCTATCACAGGTATTGACCGCCCCACTATCGAAGGGATCCACAAGAGGCCACCGGTTGGATCCAATAATTGCTGCCTCCTTTCCTTCTTTGTGTTTAAGTAGTATGTGTTAAATGTATGTTTTGTTAGTGTTCCTTAGCTTGTTTTATGTGGGGGGGGGGGGGGGGGGGGGAGGAATTGGGGGAAACTTTTTCTAATTACTTACCTTGATGGAGATGCAATTTTCTTTTCCGTATCTTATCTCCATCCGCACTGCGGCCTAACATTGAGGAGTTGGCGGCCTTTGCTGGAGCCCAATTTTGACAGCTCCACAGCGATCACCTGCGGACTTACCATCACGGAGCTCGTAGTCCCTTTGCCAGGTCGACCTCGGATCTCCAAGCGTGGGTGACTGAGGACTTAACATCACGGAATCCACGGTCTCTGGTCAGAGACCGACTTCGGGAACTCAAATTCAAGTTAGTTTATTGTCATGTGTCCCTGATAGGACAATTAAATTCTTGCATTGCTTCAGCACACAGAACAAAGTAGGCATTTACTACAAAACAGATCAGTGTGTCCATATACTGTTATATAAATATATACACACATGAATAAATAAACTGATAAAGTGCAAATAACAGATAATGGGTTATTTATGATCAGAGTTTTGTCCGAGCCAGGTTTAATAGCCTGATGGCTATGGGGAAGTAGCTATTCCTGAACTTGGTTATTGCCATCTTCAGGCTCCTGTACCTTCTACCTGAAGGTAGCAGGGAGATGAGTGTGTGGCCAGGATGGTGTGGGTCTTTGATAATACTGCCAGCCTTTTTGAGGCAGCGACTGCGATAAATCCCCTCGATGGAAGGAAGGTCAGAGCCGATGATGGACTGGGCAGTGTTTACTACTTTTTGTTGTCTTTTCCCCTCCAGGGAGCTCAAGTTGCCGAACCAAGCCACGATGCAACCGGTCAGCAAGCTCTCTACTGTACACCTGTAGAAGTTAGAGAGAGTCCTCCTTGACAAACCAACTCTCCGTAATCTTCTCAGGAAGTAGAGGCACTGATGTGCTTTCTTGATAATTGCATTAGTGTTCTCGGACCAGGGAAGATCTTCAGAGATGTGCACGCCCAGGAATTTGAAGCTCTTGACCCTTTCAACCATCGACCCGTTGATATAAACGGGACTGTGGGTCCCCATCCTACTCCTTCCAAAGTCCACAATCGGTTCCTTGGTTTTGCTGGTGTTGAACTCCAAGCCATAGGTGTTTTGACTGCCCCGACGTAGGAGTTTTGATCGCCCCGGCTGTTGTGGGGGGGGGGGGGGGGGAGGTGTTAGAGGTTACCTAAAATTGGAGAATTCAATGTTCATATAGATGAGTTGTAAGGTACCCAAGCGGGCTATGTGGTTTTCTCCAGTTTGAGTGTAGGAGGAGGAGGATCAGGACAGAAAAATCAGTCTGGGGATGGGAAGGGGAGTTAGAAAGATTAGCAACCTAGTCTGAAGAAGGGTCTTGACGCAAGGCGTTGCCCATTCCTTCTCTCCAGAGACGTTGCCTGTCCTGCCGAGTTACTCCAGTATTCTGTGTCTATGTTCAGCAACCTACTGGATATCCCGGTTGCTAATCCACAAACTAACTCCTGTCTCTCCCCTTTATCAGCTTTCTTATCCCCTACAATCAGTCTGAAGACGGGTCTCGACCCAAAACATTACCTATCCATGTTCTCCAGAGACGCTGCCTGACCTGCTGAGTTACTCCGGCGCTTTGTGTCCTTTTGCGATTATATAATGCTGACAAGCCACTGCATGTGATTGTGAGTTATAACAGCCAATCATAAAAATATTTAAATTCCCTAAGGTGATAATTTATTTTATTTATTAATGAAAGTATTACAGCAAATTGAGAAATTAAGAATAAAAATGTATTCTCTACATTAACTTTCATTTTATTATTTAAAATAGACACAAAATGTTGGAGTAACTCATTGGGACCGGCAGCATCTCTGGCTTATTATTGTGCCATAAGGTTTATTAATTTGGTGCAATGTAATTACTTCTTTGTTCTGGTCCTGTACATCAGCAGGAGCAAATATCATAAATAATAATAGATGTTGGCCCCAGGATGACACCACAGGCAACACTAATAGGGCTCAGCTTTAAGCAAAGCCTGCTGATTTCCCCCGACTGCTCCAAGAGGTGTCGGGGGAAAATGAAATGCTGCTGCCTCCAGACAAAATGCCTGATCTGCCGAAAGGCAAACAGCATTTGTTAAGTAGGACAACAAACGAGATCATTAGTGACACAAAATGCTGGGGTAACTCAGCGCACAAAATGAGTAGGAAGGAACTGCAGGTGCAGGTTTAAGCCATGGATAGACTGCGGGCCAGGCAGCATCTCTGGAGAAAAGGAATGGGTGACGTTTTGGGTCGAGACCCTTCTTCAGATTGAAGAACTGTCTTTCTCTTCCTGCTTGTCAGACAGTCTGAAGGGGTTGGAGATTGCAACCTTCACGTGGTCCACCCTGTTTCGACTAATGCAATCAACCCGACGTGCACAAACATGATCAAACAGAACAAGTTGACCTACAAATTTAGGCTGTGCACGCCATATGCAAGAAGAAGAAGACAGTCTGAAGAAGGGACTTGACTCGAAACGTCACCCATTCCTTCACTCCAGAGACGCTGTCTGCCCTGCTGAGTGACTCCAGCTTTTCGTGTCTATGTCCGGTTTGAACCAGCATCTGCATTTCCTTCCTGCACATGTTTTAATTTTGTAGATGATGGCCCTCGAGTTATAGAGTCAAAGAGTGATACAGTGTGGAAACAGGCCCTTCTGCCCAACTTGCTGCTAATCCCCAGTGGATCTCTTGCAGCAGACAAGAGTCTGAAAAGCAGCTGGATGAAAAGGCATTGCAGAACATGTCATTGACATTTGCAGCCATTTTACCAATATCATTATATCCAATGGATCCTGTCCCTCTGGTAAATGTCAGCACAAACTATCCCACTTCTAATTCAAAAATGATTCAGGGTACTGACATGCCCTCCATAAAGAAATTGCCTTTTTACAAATAAGTCTACAAATCCGTCTGTGAAGTGAAACACATCATGATCATGTCAGAATCGGCATCAATAATACAGTTGCCCAAGAAGAGTAAGGTGACGTGCCTCAATAATCAGTGGCACTAATGTCTGTGGTGATGAAGTGCTTTGAGATGTTGGTTATGGTGCCAATTCCTACCTCGACAAAACCTCAACCAACTACAGTTCACATACCGCCACAACAGGTCAATGGAGGATGCAATTCACTGGCTCTCCACTCCGCATTGGACCACTTGGACAATAAAAACATCTACGTCAGGATGTTTTTTATAGACAATAGCTCGGCGTTTAATACCATCATCCCTTCCAAGCTGGTTACCAAGCTCACAGAACTGGGTCTCTGTGCATCCCTCTGCAATTGGTTCCTTGACTTCCTCATCCACAGACCACAGTCTGTTCGAATTGGAGGAACCACTTCATCCTCAGTGATAATCAGTACAGGAGCACATCAAGGCTGCGTGCTCAGCCCCTGCTTTACTCACTCTATACGCATGACTGCGTAGCCGGACACAGTGCGGACTCCATCATCAAGTTCGCCGACGACACCACTGTGGTTGGACAAATCACAGATGGGGACGAGTCAGAGTATAGAAGCGAGATCGACCGACTGACCAAATGGTGCCAGCACACAACCTAGCTCTCAGCACCAGTAAGATCAAGAACTAATTGTGGACTTTGGTAAGGGAAGGATGAGGACCCACAATGCTGTTTATATCAACGTGACGATGGTGGAAAGGGTCAATAACTTCAAATTCCTGGCCGTGCATATATCAGAAGTTCTTTCCTGGACCCAGCACACCCATGCAAATCAGCGACTCTCCTTCCTGAGAAGATTACGGAGATTCGGCATGTCGAGGAGGATTCTCCTAAACTTCTACAGGTGCACGGTGGAGAGCATTCTGACAGGTTGCATCATGGCCTGGTTCGGCAACTTGAACGTCCAGGAGCTGTGACCACTGCCCAGTTCATCACCAGCTTTGACCTCCCCACCGTCGAAGGGATCTATCGTAGTCACTGCCTCAAAAAGGCATTCCCCATCTCATACATACTCACACACACTCATCTCACCATTGCCATCAGGAAGAAGGTACAGGAGCCTGTAATGCCCAGGTTCAGGAACAGCTTATTCCCCACAGCCATCAGGCTATTAAACACAACAAATAAGCTCTGAGCTCTGAACTGCAAAAAACTATATTATTATTTGTTATTTGCACTATATTTGTTATTTATTGAACTTTTTCTTTTTTCCCCCATTATATACAATGTTTACATATTCACATATTCTGTTGTGCTGCAGCAAGTAAGAATTTCATTGTCCCGTCCCGGGACATATGACAGTAAAACACTCTTGACTCTTGATCAATGGCTTCTCCAAAACTTTCTCATCCTTCCTGCAATTGAGTGACCAGAACTACTCCACAATATTTCAAATATGTGCCTACCAAAGTTTCACATAGCTGTAACATGATATGTCAATGACCGTACTCAATGAGTTCTGCTTTAGTTCAGTTCAGTTCAATTTATTGTCACATGTACCGAGGTTCAGTGAAGAGCTTTTGTTGCGTGTTATCCAGTCAGCGGAAAGACAATACGTGGTTACAATCGAGCTACTTACAGTGGCTTTTGCCTGATGGGAGAGGGGAGAAGAGGTAGTGGCCAGGGTGCGACTCATCCTTGATTATGCTGCTGGCCTTGCCGAGGCAGCACGAGGTATAAATGGGGTCCATAGAAGGGAGGTTGTTTTGTGTGATGGTCTGGGCTACATCCACAATTCGCTGCAATTTCTTGAGGTCTTGGATGGAGCTGTTCCCAAACCAAGCTGAGATGCATCCTGATAGAATGCTTTCTATGGTGCATCTGTAGAAGTTGGTGAGAGTTGTAGTGGACATGCCCCGATCGATAAAGATATGTATGCCGTATACGTGAAGAATACATATCAGTCTGAAGAAAGGTTTCGGCCCGAAACGTTGCCTATTTCCTTCGCTCAATAGATGCTGCCGCACCCACTGAGTTTCTCCAGCAATTTTGTCTACCTTGTATGCTGCATAGCCTCTTTCAGAGAGTGATGGACTTGCACCTAAGATCCTGCTGTACCTCAATAGTTCCACTGATCCTGCCATGTTCTATATACTGCCTCAGACATTTGACCTCTCAAAATGCAACACCTCACACTTGTCCAGATGGAACTACAGCTACCATTTCTCTGCTCATATTTCCAACTGATCTATATCCTGATGTATCCTTTGACAACCTACCTCAGTTATCTCGAACTCTGCCAATTTTCATGTCAACTGCAAATTTATCAATCAGATAAAAAACTAAAAAGTAATGCTGAATTGGAATATAACAGGCCAGCTTTACAGTGTGATACTGTGATACTGCGTAGAAACAGGCTCATCGGCACAGCTTGCCACGCAGTATCACTCCATGATAGTATCAGTCTATGACTCTAAAGCTGGCCCTTTTATATTCCAACTAGACTAAGCGGGACCTGTTGGGTCCCATGATCACACGGGAGGGCAGGTCCCCCAACGCAATATTCCACCTCTCCAACAATTACAATATTGGTGGCAAGTGGGGGGAGGGGGGGGGCGCTTTCTGGAGCGCTAGTATGGGTGTTGTGGGCTGAAGGGACTGGTTTCCAGAAAGCTAGTATGGACATTGTGGGCCAAATGGATTCTTGGGGTGGCAGCTCAATCACTCAAGCCTCACTGGCAGCACTCACGGCTGGTGGGCTGGCAGTTGACTCACGGCTATTGCTTGAAATTCCATTTCAAGCAGGGTGCAAGGCCACCAAAATCAAATGCAGTTTCATACCATTTCAAGCAGGGTGCAAGTCCACCAAATTCCAGTGCAGTTTCATACCACTTCAGGCAGGTGCAAATCCACCAAACTCAAACGCAGTTTCATACCACTTCAAGCAGCGTGCAAGGCCACCAAATTCAAATGCAGTTTCCTACCATTTGAAGCAGGGTGCAAGGCCACCAAATTCAAGTGCAGTTTCATACCACTACAAGCAGGGTGCAAGGCCACCAAATTCAAGTGCAGTTTCATGCCATTTCAAGCAGGGTGCAAGGCTACCAAATTGAAGTGCAGTTTCTTACCACTTCAAGCAGGGTGCAATGCCGCCAAATTCAGGTGCAATTTCCTACCACTTCAAGCAGGGTGCAAGGCCACCGAATTCATGTGCAGTTTCCGACCACTTCAAGCAGGGTGCAAGGCCACCAAATTCAAGTGCAGTTTCCTACCACTTCAAGAAGGGTGCAAGGCCACCTAACTGAAGTGCAGTTTCATACCACTTCAACCAGGGTCCAATTCCAACAAACTAATGTGCAGTTTCATACCATTTGAAGCAGGGTGCAAGGCCACCAAATTCAAGTGCAGTTTCATACCACTTCAAGCAGGGTGCAAGGCCACCAAATTCATGTGTAGTTTCATACCACTTCATACATGATGCAAGTCCACCAAATTCAAGTCCAGCTTCATACCACTTCAAGCAGGTGCAAGTCCACCAAACTCAAATGCAGTTTCACACCACTTCAAGCAGGGTTTAAGTCCACCAAACTCAAGTGCAGTTTCATACCACTTCAAACAGGGTGCAAAGTCACCAAATTCAAGTGCAGCTTCCTAACTCTTCAAGCAGGGTGCAAGGCCACCAAATTCAAGTGCAGTTTCATACCACTTCATACAGGGTGCAAGTCCACCAAATCAAGTGCAGTTTCATACCACTTCAAGCAGGGTGCAAGGACACCAAATTAAAGTGCAGTTTCCTAACACTTCAAGCAGGGTGCAGGGCCACCAAATTCAAGTGCAGATTCCTACCACTTCAAGCAGGGTGCACGGGCACCAAATTCAAATGCAGTTTCCTTCCATTCCAAGCAGGGTGCAAGGCCACCAAATTCAAGTGCAGTTTCTTACCACTACAAGCAGGGTGCAAGGCCACCAAATTCAAGTGCAATTTCCTACGACTTCAAGCAGGGTGCAAGGCCACCGAATTAAAGTGCTGTTTCCTACCATTTCAAGCATGGTGCAAGGCCACCGAATCCAAGCGCAGTTTCCGACCACTTCAAGCAGGGTGCAAGGCCACCAAATTCAAGTGCAGTTTCATACCACTTCATACAGGGTGCAAGTCCACCAAATTCAAGTGCAGTGTCATACCACTTCAAGCAGGTGCAAGTCCACCAAACTCAAATGCAGTTTTATACCACTTCAAGCAGGGTCCAGCACCAAACTCAAGTGCAGTTTCATTCCACTTCAAGCAGGGTGCAAGGCCACCAAATTAAAGTGCAGGTTCCTAACACTTCAAGCAGGGTGCAATGACACCGAATTCAAATGCAGCTTCCGACCATTTCAGACTGGGTGCAAGGCACCAAATTCAAGTGCAGTTTCAACCCATTTTCAAGCAGGGTGCAAGGCAACCAAATTCCAATGCAGTTTCATGCCATTTCATGCAGGGTGCAAGGCCACCACATTCAAGTGCAGTTCCTACCACTTCAAGCAGGGTGCAAGGCTACCGAACTTCAAATGCAGTTTCCTATCACTTCAAGCAGGTGGCAGGGCCACCAAATTCAAGTGCAGTTTCATGCCACTTCAAGCAGGGTGCAGGGCCACCAAACGCAAGTACAGTTTCAACCCATTTCAAGCAGGGTGCATGCCCCCCCATTCAAATTCAGTTTCATCCCATTTCATGCAGGGTGCAAGGCCACCAAATTCAAATGCAATTTCATACCATTTCATGCAGGGTACAAGGCCACCAAATTCAAATGAAGTTTCATACCATTTTAAACAGGGTGCAAGGCCACCAAATTCAAGTGCAGTTTCATATGACTTCAAGCAGGGTGCAAGGCCACCTAATTGAAGTGCAATTTCCTACCACTTCAAGCAGGGTGTAAGGCCCCCAAATTGAAGTGCAATTCCTACCACTTCAAGCAGGGTGGAAGGCAACCAATCTCAAGTGCAGTTTCCTATCACTTCAAGCAGTGTGCAGGGCCACCAAATTCAAGAGCAGTTTCCTACCATTTGAAGCAGGGTGCAAGGCTACCAAACTCATATGCAGTTTCAACCCATTTCAAGCAGGGTGCTGGGCCACCAAATTCAAGTGCAGTTTCATACCACTTCAAGCAGGGTGCAAGATCAACTAATTCAAGTGCAGTTTCATGACACTTCAAGCAGGGTCCAAGTCCATTAAACTAATGTGCAGTTTCATACCACTTCAAGCAGGGTGCAAGGCCACCTAATTCAAGTGCAGTTTCCTACTACTTCAAGCAGGGTGCAAGGCTACCAAATTCAAGTGCAGTTCCTACCACTTCAAGCAGGAAGCAAGGCCACCAAACTCAAGTGCTGTTTCATACCATTTCATGCAGGGTGCAAGGCCACTAAATTCAAGTCTATTTTCCAACCATTTCAAGCAGAGTGCAAGGCCACCAAATTAAATGCAGTTTCATACCATTTCATGCACGGTGCGAGGCCACCAAATTCAAATG
The DNA here is from genome assembly GCA_963514005.1 of Raja brachyura. Next base: position 23,416,642 of record OY740788.1, read on the forward strand.
CAGTTTCATACCATTTCATGCAGGGTGCAAGGCCACCACATTCAAATGCAGTTTCATAACATTTCAAGCAGGGTGAAACCACCATAATACCACCATAAAACCACACAAAACACCACACTCACAATTCAGTAGACATTCAGTGTGTTCAGTTGATTCACAGCTCAGACAGTCGTTCCCTCCCCCATCTTGCAGAGACTGAGCCACACCCACACTTTATAATCCCTCCCCCCACCCACCAGAAGGGGCGAGGCCTTTGTTGTGTGATTGACAGGAGAGAGATTCTCAACATTTTTTAAACACTAATAACACTTTTATTTTTCATTGATGGGAAGAATCCTCTGCACCTGATGAGCGGAGGGGGACAGAGTAAGATGGCCAAAAATCACAGCCATAAGTGGTAGCGTTTTATCTAAAATCAATATACAGTGCAAACTGGAAGTTGTCAAGTTTAGACTTTCATCCATTTGCTGTGCTTTATTTCAAACCAACCTCCACCAACCACTTGTTGTGCTTTATTTCAAGCCAACCACCACCAACCATTTGCTGTGCTTTATTTTAAACCAACCCCCACCAACCATTTGCTGTGTTTTATTTCAAACTAACCACATTTTCATTTTCAAACCACATTAAGGGCGCTCAAGGTCAATAAAATCACACTCACAGTTTAGTAGAAATGTGTTCAGTGTTATTCACAGCTCAGACTGAGAGACATGATCCTCTCGCTCCCCCATCTTACAGAGACTGACTGAGGCACTCAACACGTCTGGGTTTTATAGTCCATCAGGAAGGGGAGTGGCCTTCAGGAGAGAGAATCTCAACATTTTTTAAACACTCATAACTCTTTTATTTTTCATTCGTGGGAAAAATCCTCTTGTCCTGTGCAGCGGAGAGGGACTCTGAGTAAGATGGTCAAAAATGACAGCCATAAGTGGCAGCGTTTGTTTTCTAAAATCAATATACAGAACAACAGGAAGTGGTCAATATCAGACTTTTCGTAATATAGATTTCAGCTTTACTCTTTAGTTGTTTATCAACCTATTGTAAAAGGACTGGACAAGCTGGATGCAGGAAAAATGGTCCCAATGTTGGGGGAGTGCAGAACCAGGGGTCACAGTCTAACTGGCCATTTAAAACTGAGATAAAAACATTTTCACCGAGAGAGTTGTGAATTTGTGGAATTCTCTGCCGCAGAAGGCAGTGGAGGCCAATTCACTGAATGAATTTAAGAGAGTTAGCTAGAGCTCTAGGGGCTAGTGGAATCAAGGGATATGGGGAGAAGGCAGGCACGGGTTACTGATTGTGGATGATCAGCCATGATCACAATGAATGGTGGTGCAGGCTCGAAGGGCCAAATGGCCTCCTCCTGCTCCTATTTTCTATGTTTCTATCTTTCTATAACAATCTCTTTCAAAATGTTATTGTGTACATATATGGGGTTAGGTGTTTGGGCATCAAATGCATGAGTAAGTCTACCGAAAAGGGTGGTTAGTGGTAAAGTTGCTGCCTTAGATTGCTAGGGACCCAGGTTCAATACTGACTACAGGTGTTGACTGTATGAAGTTTGTACATTCTCCGTGACTGCATGGGTATTCACCAGGTGCTCCGGTTTCCCCCCACATCGCTAAGACATACAGGTTTGTAGGCTAATTGGCCTCTGTGAATTGCTCCTGGTGCGTAGGATGCAAAACTGGGATAACATAACACTAGTGTACAGGTAATCGTCAGTCGGCGTGGGGTCGATGGGCCAAAGGACCTGTTTACAGGCTGTATCACTAAACTAAAACTGAGGTGTAGTCACCAGGAACACTGACACTTACCCTGATCTCCCTCATGAGTAAGTCTCCCCAAAAAGGTAGTTAAGGAAAAATATTCTATGGTGCTCTTTGGACTCTAAGAAACTCATCAGGAAGGCTGTCTCTGGCCTGGGGGCGGTGTTGGATTCATGGGAGGTGGTCTTGGAGGGGAGGATGATCCTCAAACTGCTGGGCATCCTGGCCAATACAGCTCACCCCCTCCATGACACACTGGTCAACCTGAGGAGTACCTTCAGCAACAGACTGGTTCCAAGATGCAGTACAGAACGCCACAGGAGATCCTTCTTCCCTGTGGCTATCAAACAGTACAACTCCTCCCCCTTCTGTCGTGGGGTCACCTATTCCTTCTGTCCAGAGATGCTGTCTGACCCTTTGACGCCCTTACGCCAAGACCTTATCAATCTCCACTGAAAATACCCCAATCACCTGGACTTCACTGCCATTTGTAGCAATGAATTCCACAGATTCACCACCCTGTGGCTAAAGAAATTCCTCGTCATCTCCATTCTAAAGGTGTGTCCTTTTATTCTGAGGCCCTCTTGTCCTAGACTCTCCCACTACTTGAAGCATTCTTTCCACATCCACCCTATCCAGGCCTTTCATTATTTGGTAAGTTTCAATCAGGTCCCTCCTCATCTTTCTAAACTCCAATGAGTATTATACCACTGGTATAAACTGGTACAGTATATCAGCTTACGTCTGATGGGAGTAGACGTGAAGGGCCGAATGGCCTAATTCTGCTCCTATCACATGACCTTATGAGCTGATGTTCCTTTGAATATTGGAGACACATGGAACCGGCCCATACCTGGCTCACACTCTTGAGGCAAAATCTGTCCCAAAACAAACTAAGTAATTCAAGCAGCAGTGACCAGCTCTCCTAATTTGCCTGATCTGCCTGCATAAGGCCCAGAGTGGCTCACTAACAAAGATTATGGATTTCATGTTGTTCCTCCAAACTGATTAAAGCAACACTTAGAAACAAGGAGCTGAAAGATTTCTCTAAACCCAGTCTGAAGAAGGGTCTCGACCCGAAACGTCGCCTATCTCCTTCGCTCCTTAGATGCTGCTGCACCCGCTGAGTTTCTCCAGCTTTTTGTGTAACCCTCGATTCTCCAGCATCTGCAGTTCCTTCTTTAACACAACCAGCTGAAAGATTTAATTGAAACAGTGCTACGAATGACAACTACAATCAGAATAACATAAGAAATCTGCTAAGCTGAATCATTGTACTTGATAACACCGACAGGGTGAAAAGTGACTAATAGATAATCAGGACATCACAAACATCAACTCAGATATATTCAAAGACTAAAGACCCATAAACATGCCTCAAAATATTCTAGTCTATCAGTCTCCAATAAGACATGGGCAGCACGGTGGTGCAGCAGTAGAGCTTCTGCCGTAAGACCCAGATTCGATCCTGACTACGGGTCCTTGTCTGTAGAGTTTGTACGTTCTCCCCGTGCCCTGAGTGGGTTTTCTCTGAGATCTTTGGTTTCCTCCCACACTCCAAAGCCGTACAGGTTTGTAGGTTAATTAGATTGGTTCTAAATGTAAAATTGTCCCTAGTGTGTGTAGGATAGTGTTAATGTGCGGGGCACCCTGGTCAGTGCGGACTTGTGGGCTGAAGGGCCTGTTTCCACGCTGTAACAATACTAATCTAAACTAAACATGAGACTGACAACCATGCTATTATCGTCTACATCAGGCCCCTAATTTAATGTAGATACAAAATGCTGGAGTAACTCAGCAGGACAGGCAGCATCTCTGGAGTCGAGACCCTTCTTCAGACTAAATTAATGATATGACTTGTTGTAGAAGATGTGATTAGTAACTTTGCAAATGATACAACAATTAGTAGTAATGTTGACACAGCTGGAAAATTGTGTACTAGTCACTAACAACATTGCAATGTTACAAAATTTTGAGATTTTAAAAATCAAGTCTGCAATTTATCCCATCAGATAAAGCATAAAAATAAGTTTAATTTGACACCTAATTTACTTTCATATCTTCAGTATTAAAAAAGTTATGGCCATTTTCATACTCGGAAATTAGCATCTTGTTCCCTATTGCCTTTCCATTGACAACTCAAAAGCTGTGATCTAGGACAGACAAAAGCCCATAACGTTCTAAAAAATTAAGAGAACTCAATGAAATTTTCAGTTATTATAGATTGAAGCATTCTGAAACAAATATGAAACAATCTTACTTGGATGACCTGAAATTAAAGCATATAATTAGTTAGTTACCTAATTATAGCTAATTACAAAATTCAATTACTAGATCTAAACATCAATCCATTTCTTAAGAAAAGATAAACATTTTTAATTTGCCTAAGTGTCCAAATAACATTCACACAATAATTCACAATATAACATGATTTTTTAATCTCATTTTCATGAATTTATAGGCCAAATGGAAGGAATTTAGTGTTCCTTCCAATTAAAGGCCATTTAAATCAACGTGAGTGGGTTTTAGTGGAATGCGGTGGATTAGAACGTTGCGGTTTGCGGTGAAGTCGGCAGGAAAAACACTGCTGGTCCGTATATTTTTTTGTCCCCATTTCGCAACATGAAAATGTGATTAAATGCTTCCTAAGAAGCACGTTTTTATGTAAAAATAAACTGTGTACTTTATTTTCTCCCCTACGTAAAATCCTTCCCGCTGTCAGCGCTCACGGCTTTAGAAGATGATTTTTAAATTACTCTAGCTAATAAATGATCTAGCGTAATTAAAAAATACCTTCATAAATTAAATGTCGGAGCGATTTTTCTTCAGCAACGAAATCCCCTGACATGGATCGATATGCCCTGTCTGTAGAAAAACGGCACTTTAAACACGCTTTCCTCTGAAAGGCGCCAAAGTCACCAACACGGGGAGCGGCAGAACTACAGCGCTGCTCAAGGTAAGTTTTGTAACATACCTAAACAACAGGATGGACATTTCTCCACTGGAGAGCTTTCAGAAGAGATTCACCACGATATTGCCTGGGCTGAAATGTTTCAGCAATGAGATGAGATTGAATAGGCTGGGTTTGTTTTCAATAGGGCAGAGGAGGCAGATGGGGACACAACAGACCATGTACTGGTAAATAAGATTGAAACAGATCGCTCTTAATGTGCCAGCATGGGCATGGTTGGCCAAAGGGCCTGTTTCTGTGCTGACTGACCTTTGACTTTAAATTTGGAAAGGTTTCTGGTTAGGACAAACTGCAATATTTGAGACTCAAATTCAATTATCACCTTCAGAATTGAGTAGTGCAAAGCTCTCATAGTCAGTCCTCTAAGATACATTAACATTGGTGTATCCAAACTCTAATTTCAGTATGTGATCAGTAATCTGCATATTCACAAAAAAATGGGAAGAAATGGTTATTATAGTGGAGGAGTAGGTTGCAGGGAAAATGACAAGATGTATATAGAAAGGAACTAACTAAGTACAAAATATTCACATGGAATGGTTTTTAGGTTGCAGAGAGAAAAATAGTTGAAGATGGCAGAAACTCTGATTTCAATGTTCATGCCACAATGATATGAGACAAATGCAAGATAGGAAAATTGCAAACATTATTCAAAAAGGTAGGTATCATACCTTCAGTTTCCCCATGATCATAAGGCAGCATGATGGCACAGCGATAGAGTTGCTGCCTTACAGTGCTTCCAGCGCCAGAGACCCGGGTTTGATCCTCAATAAGGGAGCTGTATGTTCTCCCCGTGACTGTATGGGTTTTCTCCAAGATCTTCAGTTTCCTCCCACAATCCAAAGACGTACAGGCTTGTAGGTTAATTGGCTCCGGTAAAATTGTAAATTGTCCCTAGTGTGTGTAGGATAGTGTTAATGTGCGGGGATCGCTGGTCGATGCGGACTTGGTGGGCAGAAGGGCCTGTTTCCGCGCTGTATCTTTAAAACAAAAAACTAAATAAGATGTATGGTGAAGAATCGAAGAGCAATCTATCAAACCAAAACAAAAGCAATGGGGATAAATCAGAGTTTAAGAGCAGCATTGAAATGATGGCACAATTTGTTTCAAAGCCAGAGGATCAGAAGCTACACTGCATATGTTGCATTATCTAAAGGCTGATATTCAAATCATATTTAATTTAAACTGTGATGAAGTTCTGCAGCTTCAAAAATTTGAACTTTTTGAAGATAAAGATTCTTCAATTAAAGATTTGAAGATTAAGATTCTTCAATTAAAACATAGTGTAGAGGCGAGACACATGTTCCTGTTACGGGTAAAATAATTAGCTGCTCTATAATCAATCTCTTCGTTAAGGGCCTGTCCCACTTAGGCAATTTTTTCGGCGACGATACGCACCTAGGCTTTCGTCACATGATCGCGGGGTGACACCAGTATGGTAGTGAGTAGTCTCGTCAAGTTGCCTAAAGAGTCGTAACGTTATTCTGGTTGCCGCTGGATTTTGAAATATTCAAAACTTTTCGGCGACTGTGGGCTTGATGTAGCTTGTCTTCTCCTGTCATAGGTTGTCGCCAGGATGACTCGGGAGACATTGGTTGTCGCCGGGTGCTGACCTCGGTGAATTCCATTGGTGACTACCAACGTCAACCGGCGACAGGTACCGGCGACTGAATTGTCTTCAGTTGTGTGCAGTTGTCGCCGGCAGGGTCGTTGCTTGTCATGGGTGGATGTAGGTTGACTTTGGTTGTTGTAGGTTGTTGACTGTATGGTCGTAGGTTGTCGTAGATGGACGTCCTAATGGGTCGCAAGTTGTCGGTAGCTTGCCGTAGTTTGACGTCCACTAGGTGGTAGGTTGTCGTAGCTTGTCGTAGACATTGTCGTAGAGGGGGGTCCAGTCGCCGCTTTTTCAGCGACCTGCTATGACTGTGACAGTCGCCGGCAGTCGCCGAAAAAAATCACCGAAGTGGGACAGGCACTTAAGTGACAAGCATAAATTAAGACATCCAAAGAAAGTGTACAGAG